>NNCF01130032.1:563535-638196 GCA_002313205.1 Laupala kohalensis | reverse complement strand
AATATTTACAGTAAATTTAAATCGAGCGAGGCAGTTAACAAGGTCGTATTTAGTTTTATATGTTAAGTTATTGTAACTTGTAGTTCCCCGTATTCCTGATTCAGTGTCATATTCTAAGGACTTGTTAAATTAAATCTAGAAATCTTCTCCAATTAACGTAACATTTTGCCGTCAATTCAACAGAGAATTTCATATTTTCAGAAAGTGTTCAACAAATATGAGATATTATACGAAATATGTTTTTTCATTGTAATATTTATGTAACTTATGCATAATATTTTAATGGCGTTCTACTTTTTACTGGCTTTTTACTTGCATAATTAATAGAGCATATACCTTTTTCAACAGTTTTTGTGGGCAATTTTAACGGTTTTGATGGTTGAACCCATCATGAATTCGCTTTTTCTTTGTCCTCGAAGTTAAATTGAACAATTCCTAATACAGTTCAATCCTATTCTGAGGAGTTTAAGCATTCTACATGAATTGCGTTTTATACACGCCGTGATAATTAAAGAATTGTAAAAAGGAATAATGAGAGACACAAATTAAAAGGTTAGAGCTGAAGTTTTTAGTTATCAATATCATTTTATTTAAAATCTTTATTTTTCTCTATCCTCTCAAATTTTACTTAAGTTCTTATTTTTATTGTATTTTATATTGTATTACAAAAGAAACAATACAGAAATAGTACTGTTATTAATGAGTCAGAAATTGTATTATATCCATAAACTTCAGCTATAAGAAAAGATAACGGATTTGAACACTATTAATATAATAGGAAGCATATTGTTTTCTTTGGTACATTTATTTCATATTTAATTCGTTCTTCAGTTTTCATTCATCTTCACCGCAATCAAGTACCGCAGCACAAACTTTCAATATTTTCGAAGAGAACCATTGAAACAGGCTAATCGAAATAAAATTCTTTAATAAGTTGAACTTTTTCGAATTTTTATTCTAACCGGCATACAAATACCGATATGAAATAGTTAATGCATTAGTTCCTTTCTCAGGACAATCAATTTTGGACTAGCGTGAGGTACAATGTTTTAAAATTCATTAAGAACAAATAAATGCAGAGAAAGTAAAATGTATACGGAAAATAATTTCATTGAAAAGTTAAAATAATGTGAAACAAATGTTTCATTTTTAAATTAGCCCCTCTATCTTTATAGAAGGCATGGAAGCGACGGGAGTCAAGGATGTGGGTGGAGGAAGATTTTAGCGCGCGGGTACGGGAGGAACGCCGCTTCTTGAGACGCCACATGATCGAGGCGAGGAGACAAGGCTGCCATGCCGTCATCCGCTTCGATCAACAGGAAGGCGATGGACAGGGCGTTTCTCGTGCAGCTCGACGAGACAACGCGTAGAAATGAGGACGACCGGAAACGGGAGGGTCAGGAGGCGCCGCAGCAGGATCGACCGCGAGCGGCGGATTCCGCCCCGGTCGTTCGCACGCGTAGAGCAATGGCGCGCAGAGGAGGGAGCTGGACGAGACGGAGCGTTAGGAATCGCGACGTACCCTTGAGACGAAGTCAGATCTCGCACTAGTAGGGACAGCAGCCGAGGGAGGGGAGGTGGTGATGGATAGGATCTGGAAAGGGGATAAAAGTTATTTCCTGGAATGTCCAGGGACTTACGGGTAAATTAGATATGCCGGATGTTGCAGATTATCGGAGAGAATTTGATATTTATCGGAGTAATGGAGACCTGGGGTTCACATAATCAAGTTTTTTCCATCAGCGGAGACGTAGGTCTTCATAAAATGATGTTGAGACGTAGTCGTAGAGGTCGTTTCCCGAGGGGAATTTCATGCTTCTTTAAGCACGAGATAAATCAGTACATTGCAGAAGTCGTAACAAAAATGGACGATACCCTTGTGATTGTTTGAGATTAGCAGGGGAATGGAATTTTCGTATTATATTTGCGTACAGGGAACCTATCACGTGGCGATATCATAACCCCCACTTCTTCGTAGATTTATCCGATTTCGTAAATGACCTAGAAAGTAAGTTTCCGGGAATTGATTTCCTCATTATGGGTGATTTTAACGCAAGAATCGATTGCTGAAGGCGGAGGCGACAGAAAGATGGCGTACAGTAAGCACCTCTGCCTCGCCGATATAATATGATAAATCTCTAAATATTGTATTTCTGTTTTTATATATATATATATATAATGAATGCCCATTTTGATTTGATTTGATGTTTGTGCTCGGGATACTAACGCCGACAATAATAGTATTGCTAAAGCGTTAGTATACCAAATTAAAGTAAATATTCATGGGAATGTAGTAATAATTGTAATGAACTACGACATGACCCAGTGCTCTCTCTCCCGTGGGATACCATTTTAGGACTCCTTCTAGCTTAAATATATAAACCACCGGTAACACAGAGTCAATCAACAAATTAGTACGATGGGTGACAAGGCGCGTTAATTGCACATTATTTGTCTTGCAGTTAGAGCTATGAGGGACGGTCACCCTTTGTGCCGGTCTCAGTTGCGTCCAATGAATTTTCGATCGGTCGACCGCGCGTGGATGAGACGGGTTGATCGGGTTGTTGGCGGAGGGTGAGAGGGAGCCATGATGGACGTTTCACTCGACTAATTAACTTTTCGTTTTGTTTTCAAAAGTAAAAACAAACAACAGAATATGAATACTAAAAATTTTACTCCCATGAACATTTAAGATTTGAGACGCGATGCTGCCCTGAACAAGAATGAGCGACTGTTTGTTTTTTTTTTGCTCAACTCTCAGTCATAAAATTTGTTTATATTGGTACCATAAAGCATATAAATTCTTTTTGTAAACTTACATTCATTTTACCCATTAACTAGGCTTAAGCGTCCCAATTTTGTTTTACAAAAATAGTGTATTGGAGTACCAATATGTTAAGGGTAGAAAACATGACATTCACTTTAATGTTTTTAGATTTTTGGAAATATACTTCTTGGGGTACTTGTTACTACAAATATTATTGGAGCTCATCCGTCCGTACAGATTCTGAAAAACCTGTCGGGGAAATATTTTCTTCCTGAATGTAACTAACATTTTGTATAATAATATAAACGTTTAATTTTGTGTAGGAGTATGTTTTATAAACTATAATAATATTGTGAATCTATTTGTTTTAGGCAAATCATACTCGATTTCATATTTAGCATTGACAATGTAAACAGGGCATCAGAACAGTTATGAATGGTACATGATATAACACAATGGAGGATTACGTGACTTGTACAATTCTCTAAAAAAATTGTTCATTACTTACAAGTAAACAATGTCCTGATTTCACTTTCTTTTATATCTGTGTTAAAGAAACAGGAATAGCTCTGCTGTACCAGATGGTTTTTCTCGTACGGCTAGTTCGACAGATTTGCACGCTTCAGAGCTGTCATTTGTCAGGACTCACGTAGTAAAATGACTTACGTTATGTCCATACTTTATGAACTATGCTACTGATAGAATCAAATATAGAGTTCATATAATAGTAATATACCTCAGTAGCGATAAAATATATACAAACCTTTTTTAAATAAGAATAATGGTTCTTCTTTTAATGAAAATTAACTAGAACATACTCTCTTGTTTGCCATGGATTCATGACAGTGAAATTACCATATTTGTATTCCAATAAATTCCCAAATGAATCTTTTTCTTAGTTATAATCTTACTTTAAGTTATATAATTTGTTCGTTTGAACTTGAATGAAATAATTCCTGTGCAACTACATTTAAGGAAGTACGTTTATGTACTTCATAATTATTATTATGATTCAATTTATTACAATAAGTTGGAATTATTAATTCATGAAACGCAAAATTCATTTTCCTTCAAAGGACGTGTCAGTTAGTACCGGTATGAAGAAGTGTGAATCAATGAGGGAATACAAGCCTCTTAAGATTGGTGAATGTATTTAAGTAAAATTGCGTTATATTTATTATTTTCTTACAAAGACAACATTCAAATGCTTTTGTGCTATACTGAATAAAATTACGAATGGGGGAAACATGCTACAATTTAGATTTCAACATATAAACTGAATTAATAACACAACCAAATCGCTGTTAAAATTGACTCTATGTCAGCTGCTTGAGTTACTGCAATAGTTGCTATTCCTAACAGTGTAACTCGCTGTTTCCGCTGCAAAGATTCATATTCTTCGTGAACACAATGTTGGAGGAAGGAAAAATGATTTTGCCAATTCAGCAGATAGTTTGAAGGTACGCGTGTCATTTCTGTGAGTTTTGCCCAACGTCCAGGGAGGGAGGTTCCCTTTATTTACCCCTCCCTCTGGTTGTCATAGTTTTCACCAACCAACATTTAGGCCAAATTTCACCAAACTTAGAATAATCGCGATTTCCTTGAACGTGATTAGGTAAATGGAATCGCGATTACATTGTATGCGTTTCACCAAGCAAAACCAATCGTCGATTAAGTTGTGAAGAATTCTTTGGGTTAGTAGTAGATTTACAGTGCATTATGGGTAATTTGAAGACAAATGACGGGAAGAAAACGCATCATGTTGCTCACTAGCGCCACCAACGGGCACCGGAGACACCAGCAGGCCTCCCTCGTGCCACTGAACATAACCTATAATCCGAGCCACGAGCAAACAAACAAAATGGACGCCATATTTCGTGCAGTGCTGAAGAAAATCGCGATTTGCGCTGGTAATCGAAGGGTCCCCGAGCGTTTAAGTGTATATCGCGATTTTCTCGTAAATCGAAGTTGGTGGAACGTGCATTTCGATAATCACGATTTACTGCACAGAAAATCTCGTCTAAGACATTAAACGAACTTGGTGAAATTGGGCCTTAAAAGACACCCCAAAATATCAGATGAAACGTTTCGACGTACACCTTCACAGCCTCATGAGGAATACATTTAAGAACTTAACTGCTTATAGCGTATGTATATAAAACGTATTTCAGACAAGAAACGTATATTTAGAATTTGTCGAGAATCTTTGTTCATATGTAGACTAACAAGAAAAATTGAAACCGGGATCGTCGTGGCCAAGGCGTTGAACTGTCTCGATCTACACGCTTTTCTCCCCAAGTCTATTTAAAGTACCACCAGAAAGCATGAGACAAATGCGCTGTCTCATTTACACATTAGATTACATATGTGCAATAACTTGCGAAATGTGTATCAGTACTCCTTTCGGGAAGGATTAGTTCTTGGGACGATTTAGGTGGTACGGAATTACTTACCGTCCATCAAATGACCTTCAATGATAGCAGCTCCGGTATTTTGTTAAATTATTGGTAAATTGCGTGTTAATGTGTGGTTTCCGGATTTTCTCATCATAATGTAGTTGTTTCGACATTTGAAATCAACTTTACTGGTGAACTGACATTTATTTATTCGGCAAAGTAATAAAGCAAGGAAGGGACTATCCCATCAATTCCGATCAAGTGTCCTAAGGTAGAGGCGGATTTAACAATTCAGCACACATTAACAGAAAACCTACAACTTTGTATTCAATAAATCACATAAAAATTATTTAATAAAAAAATATATTTATATTGTACATATTATTCCGAAAATATTGTTTATAAATCGTAACTTTTGAAATAACACTAAATTCGAGATTTATTATTTCAATAGGCGCCTCCCCTAGGTATTAACTTGGGAATATCAGTACAATTGTGTTGGAATTGGTTACAAAAGTTGAAACATGGCGTCAATCCTACCACAACCTAGCATGTACTTGCTAAGGATGCTAATGGTGAAGTTGCCTTTCATGAAGAACACGCCAGATGTTACTATGGGATACATCCACGTTATAGGTAATTTAGAGTTCTCGTCGTCATGAAGTCTCAACTCGATGAAGGGTCTCCTCTTAAAAGTTGGCCACGTTGAGGAGTAGCAGTTAACTGGGTTAGTTCAGAAGGCTCCTACGTCCGGCAGTGGTTGGTTTGTCAGAAAACATCTGTCGAAATGGTATGAGATGGAGTCACGCGTTGGAGAAAACGTTTTTATATAAACGTCGCACAGCTCTGTCATAATGTCTCGATGTAAAATTTTAACATCGTAAATTAACATCTCGATATACTCTGTAAACGCGAATTCAACCATCCTCCCGTGCATCGTTCTGTACTGTTACTAAATGACTGATTGGCATGTGACATGAAAGTCAAAGCCGTACATCGGATATCACGTCATATCAGGGACTATGGACTTTGCTGCTATGGCTATTTGATTTGCTGAACGTATTTTAAATTTAAATGATACACTTCCGATAATACGTCGTTAGGAAAATTATCTACTTCACCCCCCACCCCCTCCAAAAAAGAAAGTAACGGTATATATGTAACCATTCCAATAACTTAATAACTGGAGGGATCATCCAAAGGTTGGAGAGATAATTCAGCAGGATCATGTGATTTAATAGAGAAAGGCCCTGTCATTGAATATGTTAGGAAGAATGTTGGAAGGAAACCGAGAGATAGGGTATACGGTTGCATTTGGTTTTCTACATCTGTGGTGAGAAGGGTGAGTTTAGAGTTAGATACTAAAAGTTTAGAGGACTACTGTATGAACATCGGTTCCCATGGGCAGAAAATCACCCCTATAACCTGCACTTTTATGAGTCACGAATATAGGCACTAGTTAAATTGTTAATGTAGACCTACAGCTGATTATATTCGTATGGTGAAGGTGATTCATGTAACAGTTCAATAAGAAAGTAATATTTATTGCAACACATGTACGACTTTTCCGGGATTGAATCCTTGACAACTCGGGTTTTAGTTAATTTATACTTTTTAAAGGACACATTCTCCTAAAATGCTCATAGACTAAATATTTCTTTCGTCTCCCTCGTTGTCATGTGCAGATATTTAAAAAAAATCCGAAAACAAAAGAGCAGAAAAAGCTCATTAGAGTGGCAGTGCGCTTCATGCAATAAGGGCAGGCAGAGAACGAACGTCAGGGCGCAAGGCGAGTTATAGCGAGCGCTCCAGCGTTGTGAACGCGGTGCAGCCAATCGAAAACTCATCTGCCGCATTCGCACCAGTGACGTGACTGTTCTGTCCAGTGCGGCTGCTGCTGCTTCGCATTGCTCACGCAGCCATGAAAACAGCAGTTTATATTGCTGTCGGAGAGTAAACACACGATGAACAATTACATCAAAGCTACATGACGATATCTGAGCTACATGACGATATCATGATTGAAATTTTTGTTCAAACAACGATTCCAAAAAATATTTTCTCTTAAGAAGATCGTTCTTTATCTTTACCGTACTATTGTTTTGTTACGATATTTTTGAACATTTACCATCGACTCGTTAAGATAATTTTCTCTCTCTTTCAACAATTATTTGACACTCAATTATGAAGTAGGGTTCCTTCATACATATATAGTAGTGTACATTATTATTCATTTAAATTATTTGTGTCTTATTTTATAGACAATCAACAATATCTGTTATTTCACTTAGATCTTCATAAATAAAATGAGGTCAATTGTTGGATTTCAAATTATGTTCCATCAATTGACCATTTAATTGAATAAGAAGAAGATAGATTTTTTTTTGTGGGGCTTTAGGGCTCGTCAACAGCGAGGTCATTAGAGCCCTTAAAACTTGTACAGGTAGGGAAAATGCAGTTACGCACTAGGGAGAGCCAACATGACTCTCCCCGCGTGTGGGACTCGCCGAAAGACTCAACCATACCCACTAAAAACCCTCCTGCATTACAACTCTAAACACAAATTCCAACTTTACTAAAAAACATTTTTTAAAAAACAAGAAGAAGAAGAGGAAAATGAAAGATACCCTAGCCCTAATAGCGTCGGGATCGAAAAGAACAAGAGGTGACCAAGGGAGGTCAGAAAAGAGAAAGGAAGGAGCATGGCACAAGTAAGTGGGAGTAATGCCAGACTCAGCTCGGGGCCCCGTGTTCGCCAAACACGTACTTACTAGATGTAAGTCCCCTGGGGGGGGGGGAAGAAGATAGAAGACGATCAGAAAAGGAGATATTATTGATATAGCAGTTTACACCTTTTTTCGTTTTAAAATGGTTGATGACATTGGTGGACGATTTTTCTTTTAGTTGTTGAGATGTATTTCTGTGTATAACCATACAGAAGTTCCAGAATCCGACGTTTCGACCATCCTTAGGGGTCGTTCTTCCGAGGTTGACGCTGCAGAACGGTGGCAGAAACGTTAGCTGGAGAGTCCCAACGCAGCGACATCTGAGAAAAACATCATACTATATCTCCAGCCACAGGAACCTATGACTTCTTACGGAAAATGAGTATTGCTTCAATATTAATATTCGTTTCCTGTACTGTACTTGGAGAATATCTGCAGTTGTGTACACTCCAAATCATCTTTTAACGATAACGTGGTTCGTTATTTTCTGAACAGTGCGCCTATAAACGTCACAAATAACAGTTGTAGAAGGATGTAAAACCTACGTTAGTATCATAACAACCCACTTTTTTTACAAGTTTTCAGTGTGTCAGTTCATAGGAACAACTTGCGTATATTTCTTCCGTGTAATCTACACGTGGAGAACACACGTGATAACTTTTAGTCACGTGAAAATGGAGACGAACCGGGAATGGAATCCGGGTCACTTGATTTGATCACTGGGATGTTAGGTCTGGGTGGAAATGTGTAAATCTGGGAGGCGAACGGGTGATGTAGTGCCTACACCCCTGCGATCAATACAGGGGTCCCGGGTTCGATTCCCCTCTCGTCACCTTTTTTACTTGACTGAAAGTCATCATAGAAATATCTCGTTGAAAGATACAGCTTATGCTCGTCCTATGAAATACGATTCTCTCGCAAGACTTAGTGCTGACGTAAATAGTTGCTGAGGAACGAAATACCACAGAATTCATAACAGACATTTTAAATAACAGTACGGTTATTCACGAAGAAAACAATAAAATTAAGTTTCTCTACCAAGTCGTCATCCTTAATCAAAAGGGGAAGAAGCTTTAGCAGGAGACCTGCCAAAGTGCATTCCTTCAAAGAGAGTGAACACGTATCCGACTTGACATTTCAAAACTCTTCCACCGTCCGTGTTTCTCGGAGCCCCCGCGAGGGGAGTTGTAGTACAAGAACGGGGCTTTGGGAGACTCCGAGGTGCCAATTACGCTGAAGGACCCTCGAGGTGTCTCCAACGTGTTTCCTCCGAGTATCTCTTCTGGCTTCCCGCAAAACTCCCTTCAAAATTTGAGATGAGGAAGTGGAAGTCAAAAACGAAAAGGTGGATTATTCTGACATCTTTGACGAGATACACTACGAGTACTTCAAATTTTCTGGAGATACTAGTTTAATGAAGTTTAATGAAGACTTTGAATTAGTACGTGCTGAGTAAATTATTTAGAAGTGCTTCAACTTAAGTTCCTTGTTTACTATTTTAGCAATTCTGGATATGTTTATTATACTAATTTTAATGTATATTGTTGAAATAATTATTTCAATCAAATAAAATTATCATCTGATTTCAATATTTCTAGAATTATAATTTGTACCTCTTCATATTTTTTCCAATTACATTTTTGTTTCAGATCACTTGTTCTTTTTCATTAAAAAAAACAATATTTATCGAGAAGATTAGATTTATTGACTTTGTATTCAAAACAAATTATGAATGAATCTGCATAACTGTCTCTTAATTAACATGAATATCCCAAGATAAAATTGTTAATAGATTATGAGTGGTCGAACTCCAGATGTATATCACGCTAAATAAATTTGCAGATCAGTTGCGACGCTTGTAACAAGTTATGCGAATACTTCTTTCGATATGTTACGATTTTTATGAAAAATTAACGTGAACCTCTGAGTTCCTCATAAAAAAGTGACTCAAACTTCTATTCATTTAAGACACTCTTTAAGAAAAATTCAAGTATCTTGGAAGAAACTCGCTTAAGGTAATGCAACTCACTAAACGCTAATGAAACGAGAGGTCTTTGGAGCGCATTAGAAATTAATTTTCTTGATAAAACATCCTACGAAGCTCAGCTCAAATCTTGGCTGACATTCATAATATGTCTCAAGTAGGGTGAACTTTTCTGCATGCACACTTCTGCAAAACATATTGTTCTAGAAGATATTTCAAAACGGAAGTATGCCAGAAGACAAGTTCTTTATTTTTCCATTCCTTCCTATGGGCAAATATTCTTAATTCTCACAACTTTTCTGAAAGATTGTTGGTTTACAAGTACCATAAGATAGGAATTTTCAAAACTATATCATTCCTCTTTTTAATCCCTACGCAGTACAGGCATGTCTTTGTCCACGCTCTTCCTCTTTCCTCTGCGTGCTCGTTTTCAAGCTCTAAGTGGGCGTGTCCTAGACTTCATTTCGACGCTGGTAAGGCGTCCCCATTTGTTCGTGGTCGAGAGACTGGGTCCTCGGCTCGCTTCTGTGTGAACGCTGCGCCTGCAATTTCGCCAGGGCTACCATCCTCAAAGCCGAAAAAATCTCTTCTATGGGCTCATAAAGTTAAAATTTAGTAAATGTGTACTACTATAACATAGATGTGAAAGAGGGACGGTACGTTTTCTAGACATTCAGTTGACTTGTGACACATCCTCTTTTACTAAACTGTGGATTACCAACATCGGGCTGTTACAATAATGACATCTTGTAGAAAATAACTATTTACTAAGTTTAACGGATTGTTTTTTAAACTTGAAATTAAATTAGAAATGCTAAAACTACTTGAAGAGAAGAGAGTAGTTGAACGAGACATTTAAAAATTGGACACAGCCATAACCGATAAACAAAATAGGATTGGATTTCAATGGAAATTGGTGTGGACATCTTCTTCAATAACTTCAAAAGGATGTATTAATATCAACGATAACATATATGATAATTATCGTTTAAAAATAACTTGAGCAGGTCACCACCATGTCGATGATCTCAAATTGTATGCTTTGGGGTAAATTGTTTCAAAGTTCAGTGAGTTCTTCACCTATATGTATAGTACAGTAAACGAGATTATTCTGCCCTTAGAATGTGATATAAACTCTTAAATTAATTAATTGATAATACGTTAGTTTCTGACAAGAAACAACTTTCTTAAAATAATGGATAACTTTATTGGAAATTAGAAATTATCCATTTAGTCAGAAAAAGCTACACTTAAGCGAAATTGCCATAGAGTGGCTGCCCTGTTGTAGATCCCCACACTGGCATCACCAGTGTCGTCGAGCAGTGGCGCTCCCCCACCTCTCGCGCGCAGACCTGGCGACCGCCTCGTGCGGGATGATGAATGTGCCTGTCGTGTTTATGCTAGCGTCGACGCGTCCGCCCCCTTGCCCCTTTCCCAACCCCACTCCATCAACCCTCGCAAGCCACCCCTTCTCCGCACATTGTGCGCGGCGCTGTGTGCGGTCGGCGCTAAATATGCCTCCTGGTTGCAGGCTGGGGAAGGGGGGATGCTACCTAAACATTTTCGAGTGTTCTTCTCCCAGCGCAGTCAGCCACGTTGAAATAAGACTGTTCTCCGCTGACGTCATGAACAGAGGGAAACGAAGCTCTGAGGATTTAGAGGGACCTTTTCAAAAAATATTCATATGACGAAAGAAAAAATTGTAAAAAACGACATTTTATGGCACGCGAATGTATCATATGTGAAGTCTAAAATTATGTCTCCCGTAGTTGAAAACTATTCATAAGATTTTGGATAGAAGAATAATTGTGATGTAATGGCATTTTAATGTAAAATGTTTTTTGTCTGTGTTTATATTTGTTTTACAACAATTCTTTATTATATTAAATTCAAAGAAAAAAATGATTCATTTCTTGACTTCTTTCAAATAGTTGAATGTAAGATTTCCATTGCTTTTTTCTGAACTTTCAAAAACATACACTTCCAAGAGGCTAAAGAAACAATGATCTCACGAATGATTTCCACTGATTTTCCAGAGGAGATATATCTCTTTCTTTTGATTGTGAACTCCCCCCCCCTCTCCTTGCTAAATTTTGAAATTACTATATTAAACATTTTCATAAAGTCAATATGCAGTGTTTACGATTAGCTACAATTTCTTTTAAAAGTATTGTTTCTCATGGACCGAGTGGCAATAACATTTGCGGCACAAATTTGTGACCTAGTAAAATAGAACTATAGAAAAACTACCCGAAAAAACTTCGCTGTTAAGTGATAAGTCTATGTTAAGTAGCTATTGCCTACCAAACAGATTTACCTGGTTTCATTACCAAGTTACCATGAAAATAAGAAATACAATTATTAGATGTCTTTCTCGCATAGACATGCTGATGATGGAAGCCGAAAATCAATTTAAATGATATAATTAAAACAAGAGTATAACAAACGATTTTATTGGTTTTATTGTAATTATTATCGTATTCTCTCAACTCCTTTAAAGATGTTCTTAATTTTTTTCTCATTTTACGATGTAGACTATATGTTTGAATACTATCACTATTTAATTTTTCTCTACCTTTTCTTATTATGAATTTAGTGAATTTGTCAAGATATCTGTGGACATTCATGAATGTAGAAAGAAAAAGAGAGAAATCTATACTTTTGTTGGTAAACTGTATATGTACTTTAACTGTTTCGACCAGTCACAACCTAAATTGTATTATGTGGTTTGGCTTAATGTAACGGCACAACTAAAGGAACACGTGGATGGTGGTTGGTAAATAAGGAGTGAGCAGCATAGACATGAGAATTCTTGATTGCTCATTTTACGACTTCCAGCAGAGAGAGATATATCAGAAATTCAGTACAATTGGATAGGTAACATTTACTGAACGGAACAGCGCTTGTCGGGATAAAGAAAGAGGAATATCTTCCACGCTTGTGTTACTTTTGTTTCTCTTATGAACCATGTTTGAACATGTGATTAGGGTTGAAAAGAAACAGAAGTGAAGTGTCACGAAACAGATGCGGGTGAATACGAAAGAGAATTAAGAGACAGCGAGACAAAAAAAAAAGATGTTTGAAGAGAAATAGGTGGTAGTTATACAATGAAATGTTGTGAGACGCAATCACATTGAAATACACTTGCAAAGGAGACCAAAATGATATTACGAGAATTCAATAATATTTGCCCGAACCTATATTATCACTATATAATGAGAATACATATATTAAAAAAACATACCGAAACCCAATTATCTTTTCTCACAATGCGAAAAATAGCGTTAATTTAATACAATCCCAAATATTTCTCAATTGAAATTAGTCACGTCATGCATTAAATATAATTGAATTACAAACGGTGAATGTTGGATCTGACGTTTTCAGTGAAGTTCAAGGTTTTTTTAATTGTCAACGCGTATCCCACAATGAATTGTTTAATTCCGTGTATTATACTACGTTCACATGTTCCTCCATATATATAGGTATGAGTAAAAAGGTAAACGGGTTGCTTATCTTTATATTGACAGAGATCACTTTTGGACTCCCTAAGTTTCTTGATTCAATGCTTTTTATCGAAATTGACACAGAAATTATGAAGAAATCTCGACATTGTCACAGTTTTTGCTCGACTTATAGAATTAAATAGATAGGAAGATAGATGAAACTTTTTGATAAAATGATCACGATGATTATGACCATTTTCAAATAATACACACGAATGATAACAATACTAATGTACTTTAATTTGTTTACTAAGCAGTTGATCCTCGGTCTGAAAGCTTATATAAAATTGGAGAGGAGTAAAATAGTGGCAAATAGAATGTACTATTATATTAAAAAGAAACAAACAATTATGTCACTTCTTGAAAATATTTGTGATTGATTTAAATTATACTTCATAAATGAAACATACGTTCTAATATAGTTATTGTTAGATGTAATCATGACCTAGTTCTTTAGGAATATAGCTCAGGAGATGTGTGGGAGTGAAGAATGGTAGACTTTGAAATTTTGACATCTCCGGAAACTTTTTCTTTTAACTAATACCGTTTGAGTGCACCCCTCCAGCCATTCGCGTGCTACCTGGAGAGAGTTCTTGCCGTATCAAGGACACAGAGCAGGGAGATACACCGGGATCTCCTTTAGACTGAAAGGGGAGTCGGCTCTCTTGACGTTCTCTTCTACATTTGAGTAAAACGAAAGTGAAGGTTCCTATCTCCCTAATAGAAGTGTGGAGCAAAAACGGACACTACAAAGAGAAAGGTATGCTTCTGGAGTGAAAAACGTTAGGATCCTCATTCTTCACGTCTATTGAATCGTTGAACGACGGGGATGAGTGAAGTTGTTTGTGAAAGAAACAAAACCATTTCGAGTTTCACATTATTTTATTAGCCGCTATTAAATTTATACTGTATTCATCCTGATAAATGCAAACAAATTACCACCTGTGGGGTAAAGGAATAATGCTGGATTTTCTATGCAAAATTTCTTTTGACAATTTTATCTTGTGAAAAAGTACTGCTTCATACGCTGTCGTAAAATTTCTTTTAGATGAAAATGAAATATTCCGAATTAAATATGTATCTCCTTCACAATGTGATTCGGAGTAAACAGTCTGGTAAAACCCATATCACGTTTAAAAATACCTGGTGGGAATATAAATTTAATGATTGTATTGACTTTTTTAAAAACTACTGTTCTTTTTAAAAATATGCTATTTTTACGTAATTATGAGACATTTCATACGGTGTTTAGACAGAAATATGATTTTTAGTATCGAATTAGGTTCTATACTGCTTTCCTAATCTTTACTGATATTTCATCCAAATATTGTTGATTTCATGTGAAATGGATAGCTAGAGAGCACCAACTGATCTCGTTGGTGCCCGTTCACCCAGATTGGTGAATATGGGATTCATCCTATATGGAGTTTCACTCTGAGATTACGTCATGGAAGCAAAACAAATCTTTCCCTGAACACATTTATCACCTGTAGCTAAGCGATATTTTGTAGAAGCTAGAACGTTAAGCTATCGCGTCAACTTCACTGGAATCATAGTATTAATTAACTCTTCGTTGGCTTCTATTTATAGACTCTTCTAATATCTCTGAAATAGAGCATAATAATGGTTGGAAACAATTCGAAAGAAGTTAGAAAATAAATAACGATATTAAAACTTTGAAAGTAAAACCGAAATTGATTTAATAAATATCTTGTATTGACTTTTTGATTAAAATTCACCTTTTTGTTTCAAGAGCAATACCAATTACTTTCTCTCGTAAAATTCGCACTTTCTACAGAAATATTTCTGCTTCAGATTAATTATAAATACGCACAAATAATGAAAAACATGTGTTGAAGAATTTGAATTCAATATCTTATTGAGTAAAAATAAATAGATGAGGCTAAACTAAAAGAAGCAACTTATGATTTTATCTTCATTAAATTCTGCAAACGCATTTTAAACGGAGGAACATGCAATTCAATAATATGTAACATGTAACTGGAAAGTGGATATTTCTAATTTGAACTATATAAAATACCCTACCAAATTATAAGATTATAAATATTAACTCACAACTTACGAGTACCTATTCGTGTAGGAGTGTTTGCAACATCAACAGTCAGGTGAAAATGGCGACGAACCGGGACCCGAACCCGGGACCTACTGTTGCATTGAATAGCTCACCTGCGGCCAGAGCAGGCAGTCCCAGGTTCGAGTCCCGGTCCGTCGCAATTTTCACCTGATTGTTGACGTTGCAAGATTATAAATAGTTTATCATGATATCAAATTGTGATCGAGAAACTCCTCGCAGGTTTCACAGTTTATTTCGTTGTAAAATATTACGAATAGATTCTGTTAGCAAGATAAATAAAAGAGGAAACTTTAAAACTCGTAAATACTGTTCGCGAACAGTGGTGATGGATGACTTCACCGAGAAGTATTCGGTTACAAGGCAATTTTCACAGCTGTTGCCCGGCAGAACAGAAACCTATGAGCCTATGTGTGCACCATGTTTATTTTTACTCGATCGGAATTTGTTGTTTGTGGCGTCAGGTCGTTACGTAGATACATTTGTTATGGAACCAGCTGTGACCTTACACCGCACTGACCGCTCCGTGAAATGAAACGTTGTGGTAAACACTCGTCACTACTCTAATACGCCTATTTTTATTCAAAAAACGTAAATAAATAATATGATAATACCTGGTTTCGTATCTTTTAATACAGTTCATTTTTATATTTATATTTTATCCTCCATGGTTATTGATTTGTATAATTGAGGGATTGTCCATGCTTTTCTTCTTTTTCAGAATCCTTTAATAGTTTATATTATGCACTCTATCTAGATCAGTACCGAGAGCAAAAAAGAAGAAAAAAATATCACAATGTATTATATGTTTGCTGAGGTATTTTTAAAGTATGAAATTCGAATAATTGTATTCAGCACACTACTCTCAAATGTTATTGTGAACTGTTTTCGCGTATTTGGATTACATTCAATCATACGTGGTAGGTAATTGCGTTGACAAATTAACTATAATTGAATAGAGAAATATCCCAATGCTTACGAGTGCCAAATACAGAAAGAAAATTCGCTAGAAAATTAATTTATACAAAAGATTTTAAAAATCCCAGACAAATATTTTATCGTAAAATTGCCATTCACAGTACTATTAAGTCCAATCGCTTATTCTCACTCAATCTCAAAAGAGGACAATTTTCTCACTTGCGTGTCTTAATTGAAAAATAATTTAAACGAGCGGTCGTAGGTTAGTTAACTTTATTATCTCTAGAATAGAGTTCAGCTCTAGAATAGAGCTCTGCTCCAAATACTAGTTTATTAGCAAATCACTACACGAAGAGAGAGAAATAGTTCTGAATAACATTGTCCTTGAACCGTTTTGACTTGAGTTACATTAGTATTTTTTTCATTTCAATAGGGCGCTTTATTTACAAATATTATTTATGTACAAAGGCTTTTTGTTGCCTGTACGCCTGTAAAATTCCTCTTAAGTAGAGCGGTGGGCTGTGCATTCAATGCCCTGGTATTCACTCTCACTGAACGGATAGTTTCAGTTTTAATTTTTGGAAATCTTTGTTTTGAACTTAAAATGATTGTAATTTTATTTACTTGTGAATTGTTTCGTATTATTATTATTATTATTATTTAGCATCCTTTAGTGCATCTTTAATATTGTTTTATTTAGTTGTAAAATATCTTTTAAGTATGCTGCAACTACCGATTAAATGAGCACCGTTGGGAACCACGGTAAACCAACGGTCAGGACACGAATATATACAATTAATATAAACATATTTACAAAATATAATTAAATAAGAGAAATAAATTATAATGTAAAATATACCAGTTTTGCCATAGAAATAAAGATTAAAATAAAATTCAATTATTTACAATACCAAAAAACAAAACAAAAAAAATCCCATATAATTGACGTAACGGCTTGGAAGGTCTTCTCAACATGTCTCCGTCTGAAACAAAAGAAAAAGACGAAGCGGCAGAATCACGGTTCATTTGAATCAGTGGTTTCAGCGCATATTACTCTTTCTCTCATGTCCCTCACATAGCTTAGGAACTGACCCAGGGACTGCACTACAGATACTCTATTGTCCCTCATTATCGCAATGGCTAAATCTACGTTAATGTGATAATTTTGGAATGCACCAACTTGGATAAAAGTTCGTTTTTGATCTGTTTTCGGGCATGTTAGTAAAATGTGAATCCAATCTTCATTTTGATCCCCGCAAAGTGGGCAAATAGAGTCTCGATCCCCCCTCAGTTTTCTTAATTTCCACCCTCCTACGCGAAACCATCCGTAACCCGATCGTTCTTTTGATTTGAGACAGTCAATGTATGGTTTTCTGCCCCATTGTCCAGCTACTAAGGTTTCCACGATTAGTGACCTCTTTTCCAGTCTGTTAGTTTCTATTTCACGACGGTATAAGTCTTGGAGTTTTCTCTTAATATCTTTTAGGTCGTTTAACGATGGACTATTCTGACTCACACAAGTGATTCCTGCTTTATGAATTAAATTTTTAATTTGCCTGTCCCATTTTCCTTCTGTATTACAATGGTAAGACTGAGTTACAAGTGGGTTCCTGGTACCTGCCCTTATCGAAAGCCAATATTTAATTGCTCTTAATTGTAGAGTTAGTTCAATGGGAAGCAACCCAAATTCCCATAAAATGCCACTGTTTGCTGTGCATTGAGCAATGTCCGCTACCATTTTAAGATATTTCGTTTGAAGCGAGTTTAAAATAGCGTTATTCCCCGCGCCCCATATTTCCGCTCCGTACGCAATTCCCGGGATGAGTAGAGACTGAAACATTTTATCCATGAGTCTTGGTGCAATTTCAGGAATTGTAATTTTTGATTTTGTTATTGTACTTAAAATGTATTTGCCTTTTCGTCTAGCTTTCTCCATATGTCTCGTCCAAGTTACGTTCACGCAGATAGTTATCCTTAAGTATACGTATTCTTTAACGTTTTCTAGCGTTTCTCGTTTATACGACCAAGTTTCATTCTTAATGTAGACCCACCCATTTTTAAAAGTCATGGTTTTTGTCTTATTAACGTTAACTTTTAGTTTCGTTTCTTCGCAGAAAATTTCTAATTCATCTAAACTTCTTTGTAAACCTGCTTGTGTTTTTGAGAAAATAATCAAGTCGTCGGCAAAAAGGAGTGCTGGTATTGAAATATTTTCATCTCCGATCCTGGGTGCATCTGCATTTACCGTGGCTAATCTATCTACAAGCCCATCTATGAATAGTATGAAGAGAAGTGGGGAAAGTACGCAACCTTGCTTTACACCTCTTTCCACAGAGAATGTATCTGTTACACAATCTGATTCTAATCTCACGCATGCCGTGTCTGATTTATACATCCCTTGAAGCATTTTTAGGAATTTTGTGGAGATTCCTTTACTTTCTAGAGTATACCAAAGTATTTCCCTATTAACGGTATCAAATGCTTTTTCAAAATCCACAAAAGCACAAAATAGCTTACCTCTTTTCACGGAAGTTGCCTTTTCCGCCATTGTGGTAGTTATAAAAATGTTGTCTACTGTAGTATAGTTATTTCTGAATCCTGCTTGCAATGCTGTCACTTTTCCTTCTTTTTCTATCCATTTGTTTAACCGAACATGAAGAATTTTGCAAAAAATATTAGCTATTGTATTAATTAAGGAAATACCTTTATAGTTATTTGGATCGTTAACGTCACCTTTGTTTTTATAAATTGGACAAATTATTGATGTGTTCCAAATTTCAGGAAATGTGGAAGTGTCGTATAAAGAATTGAGCAAATCCACGAGAATTGGGGCAATACTAGAATTTATTTCCTTTAAAAATTCCACTGGAATACCATCAGAACCTGTTGCTTTTCCAGACTTCAAATTCCGTACCACATCTTTTATTTCATCAATATTTATTGCACGGTCTAAATCTGTCACTATTATTTGGTGTTTGATTACGTGGCCCATCCGTTGTATACACTGATTCCGGGAAAGAAGTTGAGCGAAGTGACTTTCCCAACTTTTCGCCTCTATACTGTTCATGCAACTATATCTATATCGTAATTTATTTATAGTATCCCAAATATTTGCAACATTTTTACTGTGAATAATGCTTTCAATTCTTTCCGCTTCCGAATTCTGCCATTGTTGCTTAGCTGTGTTAATTATTCTTTTATAGTTTTTTCTCAAGTGTACGTATTTTTGTCGTAAGCTTTCTCCTCCCCACCAAATGTAGAATTTTAATGCATTTTCAGCATCTTTTTTCGCCTGTCTACAATCTATGTTGAACCATACCGCTTCTCGAGTGTTGTGTCTTTTCTGTGCGCGTACTCGCATGTGTGAACCCGCTTTCTGTAGAGTGTTTCGTAAAGATTCTGTCGCGTGAATAAGCTCTCCAAACTGCTACCTATTTAGAATATCTGCGTGCAAGTTTCCGCGATTCCTTTCAAAGTTCGCTGCAAATTCTACCCTTTTTTCATGACTCCATTTAAATCGTTTAATTTTTGACAATATCTTTGATTGTTGTAGTACTTGTTAACTATTTTTATATTTTAAAGTTAAACACAGTGGCATGTGATGGGATTCTATTCTTTGACCTACACGAAATTTATCTATCCACTGTATAGTTTTAGGACACGCCAAACCATAATCAATTACGCTCTCTCCATTTCTATTAATATACGTGAAGTTTCCGCATGCGTCATCCCCATAAGAACCATTCAAAATATCTAAATTATGTAACTAGCATAGCTCTAGTAATTCGCTTCCCTCACCATTGCTCACTTTATCTTTACTTTTTCTAATTATATTATTATTATTATTAACATTAAGATTTTCGTTCATAGATGCGTCTGGTATTCTTTCACCTATTCTTGAATTAAAATCTCCCATTAATAAAAGTCCTGCATTGGGATTCCTATTTTTCAGCGTATTTGATATATGTTCTAACTCGTCATAAAAGGAACTATTATGGTACACGGATCGTTGTGGGTGTCTATAAATAATTAAAATTAATATCTCCATACCCGTGCATTCTAGTTTAACGCATATGGAACTTTAAATTTATATTTATTTCTCGGAAAATTTAATTCGTTGAATTCTTGTCTAACGTAGTTCATATACTACATTAGTATCTACATGAGTAAATCCATTCATGTAGAAAAGAATAAGGAGCAGAGAGAAAGATATGTTCCATATAGTATGCAAATGTAAGATACTTTTTCACTTCCACACGAACTACTTCTTGGATATTTTTTTTTTGTATAAACGTAAAATACGCTACAAGGTTCAATGCACATACAACAAGGAAAGCATGGATGCTGAGTAACGATTTTCTTCTATGAAAATTCCAGGAAAGAAGAATTGGAATGCACCGTTTTTGTTTTTACGGAGAACGCAAAAGCACAGTCGTTCTCTCTTCGGCGAAAGGATGAAAAGAAATTACAGAGTCGTATCAATTCAGACAACATATTTTCTCGTTGTCACATACAGTGTGTTTCCAATATCGAAACAGCACTGACAAATTCCAAATTATTCATATTAAATTTTCAAATTATCTTACGTTATCTGGAGAAAATTTCATTAAATATCATCCTTTATTCCAGGAAATGTTGATAAAAAGTGTTTACATTCAATTCAATGAAGCAGAAACTGTTTTTTAAGCAAAAGGCGTTTAGCAAATAATGCTGTGACACCTCGATCAAAAGTACGTGGAATGTAATTCAATATTCAGGACATACCATTGAATCAAGTTTCTCTGTACGAGATGACATGCCACAAACCAAACATATACACGCTGAATTGATTCGCTTTTCCTCTGCAAAAAGGAAACTGAAACAAAAACAAAAATAATTAAAAAGATTCTTTTATGTGCATCTGAATTGATATATGGTTGTTAGATTCATTTGTAGTTGGACCCCCTTTTTTATGACATTTTAGGGGAAATTCGGAACACTCTTATTATTTTTTAAGATTTTATTGCCACCAAAAATCACTCATTAATCAAAATGCCCGACTGAAAGTATTTTTGTTTCAGATCTCGTAAGTGGTCGTCGCTGTCAACGAATTATCTTTCCTCTCCCGGAGAAATTTCATGACAATTAAAAAAAAAGTATTTTTGATAAGCATTTTAAGAATTTGGCTCGAATAGAACATAAGGTAATGATTATTCACAAAATTTTCTTAAATACAATAATGTGACATTACAGAAATAATATTTTCTTTCCATACGTAATGTTTTTGAATACTAACAATATTAATCTTGTATTTTTTTTTAAATCCTGGAATATTTTTCTTGTATTAGTTAAAAAGTCTTATCGTTAAAAAATGAAATTGGTGGGAGCTACCACTTCTTTTAATGTCAAGAATATTCATTTCTTCCATCGTGCCCTCACTTCGTCTCTTGTTATTTCCTGTTTCTTTTCTGACATATCCCCTCGTTTTGATCTTGATATCTCTGAATTCCTCTCATTCCCTCCTTCTTCATCTCCGTCTTTCTCCCTCCCACGCGAGTTATGTTTCTATGATCTCTGGTAGCCGAGACTCAAATCCAGGATGCTTCGTCCGTTTTCGGGGTAATCGAGGGGATCCCTCTTCAGTCCATCCCGCTTACTCCGCCACTTCTCCGTCATCATTCATCATCCCCGTTGCCTCCATTCGTGCTCGTACAGGACGTGATTGCCATACTCAATACCCATGTCACGAAAATATAGAACAGATGCAATCCCATTCCATGTCAAATATAACATAATGGTGAATGAAACGAAGATAAATTACGTCATTAAATACAAATAGTTATTTTATGCCGACTTATTACTGTTTCCTATTATATGCAAAAGAGATAATTTTTATTTGTTCAATTTTGTCTACATTATCCTAACCTTGTTTTCCTTAGTGGATAATTGATGAGATGCATTGTCTGTAATTTGCTTTCGGAGGGCACATTTGCTACTCACGCAAAAATAACCAGTTTGAGACAATTTTTTGGGGAAACATTAATTTTTTTGATTTTTATTATCATTATTGCTCTTTAGCATTATGTGAACGTACTCCGTTAAAATTTTATGTCACGTACGGAAACAATTCCTCGAATAATAATAATAATCATTTTCCTCATTTAAATGTCTCAATAATATAAATGAATGTCGAACCCTTTTGATTAAAGTGTGGCATGAAAAAGAAAAATTTAATGAGAATTTTATCATGTTGTTTTGATGGTGTTGTGCAAGGTAGTTTTCTATGACCCTGGAGTTGTGCTCGTGAGTGTTGCCTTGTACGACTACCATTTAACTGAAATACAACAACTGTACAGAAGAAAGAGAAGAAAATATATTGAGAAAATAAACATAAAGATAAGAATATTGGTACATAGGTGAAGAACGAAACAAAATGAATTTTCTCTACGTTTCATACAAATCACATCAGTGTCTTGAAGCTATGTTGGGATTCCACTTTGTTGAAATGATGTGAACAGTGGTAGATTAGTGAAATTGGGCCAGTTTGAACCGGAAATTGGAGCTGGAATAAATTTAAGATGTACCGAACTAGAGAATAGATTGATAATATTTGTTCATTTTGAGATCTGTGTTTAAGATTAAAGTGTTGCATGATACTTAGGCAAGGTTAAATTCTAGTAATGGTCCAGGAATTGGACTCAAGACCTCATGCACAGATATCGGGGGCACTAACCATTCCCCAACCAATAACTCTTCTACAGCTGTGTACCATATTCACGTAAGATATATGATTCGTAAAGTTCCATATATCATTAAACATATTTTACAATCAATATTGATGAAAACAATAGAAAAACAGTCCGCCACGAATTATTTGAGAAATTAGGACTGATAGAAGAGTAATTTTTTCTCATCTTACTGTGAAAAGAAATAAATTATTTCTAAATATGGATTATCTAAAATAAACGGCTTCAAAAAGTTTTTTATCCACAACGCCTAGAACGTTTTGCTTTTCTTCGCATTTCAAAAAAGGAAGTGATAAAGCCCATTATCGTAAAATTTCTTTAAGTTTCTACTCAATATCGTAAAATAACAAAATGAAATTACAGACAAGAATGCAGAAGGGAAAGGAGATTAAGTTGTAGAGGAGACAAAGAAAAGTTCACTCTTTCACCTGTAGACTTTCAGAACTGTTCCTTCCCTTCAAAGCAATGTTCATCTTTATAACCTCTTGGAATTCAATTTCTATTGTTTTCCTTGCGAATTTCAGGCGAGATAATGGGCAAAACTTTACTTGCTATTCAGTTTATCCTTTCCTTAAGTTTTATTGACACAAAGTATTTCTAAATATTCAGAAAAAATCGCTGAGTTTTTATAGAACAGTCCAGAAGATAGAACCTAAATCAATGCTTTTGCGAATCTTGCGAAGTCCATTTCTTTATAAATACAGCACGATATCAACAAGATACAGTCAATCCGTCACCAAGAATTTCATGAGGAAATACGAATTAAATGTGAAAAATAGAAGGAAATTGTTTCTTACTAACTATATTTGTTTAATGTTTCCCTAAAACCTCAAGAGTTGGAAAGATGATAAATGAATTTGATGACTATGGTTCCGAACGAGTCGGTGCAGAATATATTGTAAGTTTGAGAGACATCTTACGTAGCTAGTGAATAAATTGTGATGAAATGAATGGTGACGATTATGGTGGGGAAGAAAATTGTTCTTATCGTAGTAATTGAAACGTCAAATTATTCGTCATTTTGTGGATTAAAATTTAATAGACTTTCGAGATGAATTGTATACAAAATACTTCATACACATAATACGGAAATTTTGAGTGACACTGTTGTCAGGGACGACTATTTCTTTTTCTCCAGCTTGGTGTTGATGGTGAATCTGAAACGTGCTAAATAAGTCGTGAATATTCTTTTAATTGCTTTATATCTTGTGTATACTCCTTCTATATGTAGTACTACTCGCTAAATGTTGGTGGGTGACGTTTCACATGGATCTTGAGTGAAAATCTATCATATTTTAACTAGTGAAATATCACTCGGCTTTCCGAGTTTAGTTATAAACAAATTCGACGAAAATGAGCCTTGACATAAAAATTAAGTTATATTGTGGCTTGGTACATGCACCTTGTCGCTATGACGTTATTGCGCTGACTCATATGCCAGAGACCAGTATGTAATATAATGGGCGCAAAAGATTTACAAATCATGGCTATGCGAGTAAGATTATGTAGAAATTAAAGATTTATCACTTTTGGAGTATTAAATTTAAATTTGCAATGTTTTCTATGGAGATAATCTTCAGCTTAACTACTCGAGATGGAAACATGCATGGACAGAAAAAAAGAAGTTTTTAACCACTTCGCATGCACAATACCTTGTATACCTTTGTAAATAGTCATTGATGTTTTGAGCTATTGTAACCAATATAAAACTGTTGTAAAAATACATTCACTTGATGCATCAAAGTAAAATTTATCACTTCTGCTGAGTCACAATGCACTTGTGAGATAGTTTATTTCACTTGGACTAAAAGTGAAATTTTTCTCTTATTCTGGAAATAGCGTCTGTTTTTTTCTTTTATCGCATCTATGAATCTTAGTTTGATTGGGGGTTATGTTGGAAGTAAAATTATGAAATGCATTGTACTATAAGTAAGTAGGGACTATACAATTTAGTTGACTCTTGTGTTCCCTGATAAATTTTTCAATCTTTTCAACAACACAATATAAGGTACACATTTTAATAAGGGGTGTGTCCAATTTAAAAAAGTAAAGAAATACACACTTAATAAGTTTCATCATCGAAGGCATCTAGGTTATTTATGTCATACTAAAAGTTTGCAATCTAACATTTATTTATTTCATTCCTTGAACTTTCATTAATTGAGTCTAAGTTAGTTTAGCGTTTGAAAAATTCGAAAATGAAAAATATGAGATCATTTTTGTATTCTTTTCTTTTCTTTTCACAAATTATTTTATTTTTGAAGGTTAAAGTAACTTACACCAAGATTTTTATTTTGGTGGTCTTATGAAATATTCAGCTCTAAAGAACTAATAACAGCGAGAAAGACCTCCTGATGTGCCCCATAAATAGCGAGGAAAAGCCAAGACAATGCGACGTTGGGTATTACGGGTTTTGGGGAGGTAACCGAAGGCACGAATATCGGTGGCGAGGACGATCGTAGCGAAGGGATGGGGGATCCACGAAGCAGCGGGGACCAAGATATGACGCCGGGCGTTTGTCTTGCCTCTGCTCATTAGCGTTAATGCGCCCGCCCGCCCGTCCGCCCGCCCGTCCGCCTCGGAGGGTGCGGCAGCATGGCGCGGCGGGCGTCGCTATCTCGCTTATAGAGAGTTTAAATATGCGTGCCTCCTCCGATAGTAGCGAGGCTGCCTTCGCCGAGGCAGCCACTACCACCGCCTCCACCGCCACCTCTCCGCTGCCAATGTCATCAACGCCTTTGTCGCCAGATCTTTCGTCCTCCAATGACGTCGCCGTCTTCGGAGCTGCCAACCTAACCTCCATCACAACCCCAGTACTAATGCATAGTCTCTATCCCCTCCTCTCCAACACCACTATCGTGCCATTCTCTTGTCTCGACCAATGTTTTTGACTTCACCATAACCGTCACCACCTCCCACTACTCAGCCTTCTAGTTCTACGCCCTCAAATCCACCCCCGCATCGTAGCGGTGATTTAGATAGAGCGTAGCGCGAACTACGGCGCCAACCAGAGCGTGCAGCCGCGCCAATAAGCTCCATCGCCCGATGGAGCGTCTCACATAGGAGATGCAGTAGAACGCTTATGTGGGGATGAGCTCTTGGAGCTACAACGACGCCCATTCGCGGCAAATTTCCCTCGAGAGACTCCATTAAGCGCGCATTGACTCGCCGTTCTAAAATCTGCTTTTTAATGATTAACAAGCACCTTTTCAAATGAATATTTTTAAAGCAGTTTAATTATTTTCACATTCTCTATATGATAATTTCCGTAAATAATAAGTTATTAAAATTATTTTTCTCTGGAGGAACGGGCATATATTATTTAAAAATTACTCATTGGTGCATACTTATACCTCTAATGTAATTAAAATAACATAAGAATTGAATTAAATGAAACTCAGAAGTCGGATGAAATAGTAACTTAATACACTTCCCCTAAAATGATCACATTGATACTTTAATATTGTTTGGTTCAATAGTTATTTAGTATTTTGCAGAAGTGCTAGTGATCAATGCAATACTACTGTCTTCTTGTAACGGAATTCGTAGAATTATGAAAGGAAAATTGATTTAATAAAATAATTTTGGTTGGATTGCTTAAATGACATGTCATGTTAATGGTCTATCGCACGGATATCAAGTTGGAAATAAATTTCATGCATATAGTTTGAAAACCCATGAGTTTAATCGCATCTCAATATGGCTTCCCCCATTTTATTATTATTAAAATTAAATCTGAGATAATCTGGAGATACTCTAATAAAACCGTAGCAGATGATAGTGTTATTAGTGATAAAGCTATGAAGGGTCCATAAAGTTTGTTTTTTNCAGTATATATATATATATATATATATGAAGTACTACACAACACAAAAGCAAAATATCAATTACTCATGAATTATTATATTTAGATTCTGACTTCCTTGTATCTCGAAAGTTGTGTTTCCTCTCTATAGATTGCAATAAATTGATTTTTACCCCAATCGAAATAACAGGTAACATTCCATTGATTCTATTATTCCCCCATCTCTAGAATATTATAGCTATTGTAAAGCAGGGATTGATGGGATTTCTGGATGCGCAAGTATGAGAGACCAATTTGAGGAAGTATTTTATTACAAAACATATAATACAGGAAACAACAAACAGAAGTACAACTAGTCAACATATGTAGGTAAAGCAGAGAAATAAAATTGAATCGGAATCATTCGCTTTTTTATCACTGCTGGAGCATCAGTGATTGGTCGCAAAATCTGAAATAAAGAAAATAACACGTTAATTTCAACAAACTGGTTATTCTGGAGTAAAAAAGATTTATTTCCAATGGTACGTATTCGGTTCTTATTTGTGTAGTGTTTTGTTTCTTCCTTTTTTCTGATGTAATTATCGGAATCCTTTGAAGTCTGGTTGTAAAAACAAAACCCACTCGGCGTTGTTCAATAGTTCATATTCCTCCAATCAATAAACTGTGCGTTCAGTAATAACTTCATATCTAAATGAACACCGTTGCTTGAAAGCGCTGAATTTTCTTATCAACGATTTTTCTAGGCAGGGTATTGGATTTGTTCAAAAGAGAAAAGTATAGGTGTGTATAAAATTCATTCCATATATTTTTGACTTAAGTTTCCTCACACGTTTTAAAATTGTTAACAAAAACAGGTATCTCTGTACGTAATTTTTAATTATTGGTAACTAATTTTTTATTTCATCAGTTCTACGATATGAGACCGAACATAGTGTGCTTCATTACCAAAAGATGCACAAAGAATTATTTTCACGTCTAATCGCATGAATCCTTCTAATATACCATGAAATACTCAGGGGATCACATCTAGAAAATCAATCTGCTTATCAATGCAGTGAATACCTTTCACACCGTCTTATATCCTGAAAACTGACCCTACCGGGATTCGAACCTGACGTCACATTGTGAGAAACGTGGGTAGCCATGACTTACTGTAGAGAAGAGATGTATGTAAACTATTAAGTAGTTTTTCATTCAATTTTTTTAGATTTCGTCTCTTTAAATAAATTGTGAGCAATTTTTAAATGTTACTTACCTTTTCAGTGCTTCACGTAGTGGTGGATGGTCTTCACGACCGGAACCTTGATGGGTATGGGCTTTTCAATGGGATAAGGGACATGCTTCTCCACAGTAACAGGATAATGCTTCTCTACAGGGTACGGCACCAGCTTCTCCACATACTGAGGGACTGGTTTCTCAACGGGGATCTGCAAAGAGAAAACGAAAGAGCATTATTGGCTACACTATGATGAATGTCTCAAGCTTCCATGAGAATATTTGACTTCGTCTCTTGCCTCCACACTAATGATATGAAAATCATTAATATTGTAAACTATTGTTTTTTATTTTAATACAAACTGTGAAGTAGCGCTTAATATGTGAGTAGACGAATCCATATTTTACGTTCATGTTTAATTTCCCAATTTTTTCTTATTTTGGTAAATCATTTAAAGGTAACTTCTAATTCGCCCAGTATTTTCTTCAATCATGAAATCCCATTCATGCTTACTTCTTTAACTGAGCGCTTTCAACTTGATTCCATGAAGAATCGAGATCTATATCCTACTTAATTCACCACTACTCTCAATCCAGTACCGAATAACCTGTAATGCATTGTCCATTTTATTATTGTGTCTTAGTATCTGCTCCAAAATTCTGCTTACTCTGCAGAGTACGAGAGGTAGACCCTGACTTGTCCTGACGAAGGCCAGAGCAGTAGGAACGAAACCTTGGTCGGTCTAGTCGCAGTTTCTTTCGGAAAACCGAGTATCCTCATTATTAAGGTGGACTTACATGAGTTATCGCGGTGTGTCACTCCTTTACACGGAGATTTGTAGAAAATGTCTGTCGGAATCACACAAAAATTTCTGAAGAGATTGAACCTTTAATTTGAGCCAGTTGTATTCCTTAGGGTTGAAAATAGGACCTAAGTTTTTTGTGATAAAATAAAGGAACTACGTTAAAAATCAGCATTAATTGTTAATTATCTAAACACGAAAAAAAAGAAACAAAATGGAACCCCACTGAAACATACCGGTAAAAACCGCCATGTCGGAGTATTATACAGGTTAACCGTAGAAAGCTAGATGATGAGACGTCGATTAAAAACGCAAAACCAAACCCAACATTCATGAACAAACAGAGAACACATATCGTATATTTAATACTTAATAACGTTAAGTCATTCCATTTTTTGTAATGCCATTTTCATCTAGAAATTTGGATACTTTCCATCTATTTTTCTTCGGAACTCTTACAATTCAAGGTATTCAAGTCTCTAGATGAATATAATACAAAAAATTGAATGACTTAACATTATCTAGCATCAAATGAAAGGAGTTGTGCAGTTTTTCTTTCGATCAGAAATAGTACTCTGGGTTCTATCACACTTACTTAGCGACTTTACTTCTAAATCTCATTGCTGTTTTATGGCTTACTTGGTCTTTTTCTATAATTCTGATGTTTTTAGTGAGATTGATATTGTTGGCGGGGTATGAATCCTTCTTTGGCGAGAATAATACTGTTGACAGTGGAATGAAACGTAGAAGAAGTTGATCACGTGTATCCATCGCTCATTTCTATTGGTAGATTCTCTAATGACCTTGAAGTAATGAAACTGATATGATCTTCGATCACAGACTCGTTCTAGTCTGTTTCCAAATTAAGAAAATTAAATTATTGAAAACGTGTATTGCAAAAAATAAAATAAAGAGATAGGAGTAATGTTCTCTTTTAAATTGATAAAACTGTATTACGAACTGTAAAAGAGTTTGTGAGTCCTTAATACAAATATGTTGTCATAAATAAGGGCACTGCCAACCAGTTTATAAAATAAAGTGATTTGCATAAGGGTAAGTTCATGAAAATACATCCCTAAATGTTTCTATTTTTAAGAGCTTGTAAAATTTTACGTGAATATTTTTTCCTAACCGTTTTACTGCGAACTTGGGAAACGAGGGATGATACTCACCGTGATGGTCTTCACAACAGGCACAGTGAAGGGCACAGGTATGCTGACTTGCACCGGGTACGGTTTGTGTATCGGTTGCACGATGGGGTGGTTCACGCTGACCGGATAGGGTTGCGGCACGGCCACTTGCACTATGTGTGGCTGGCTGTGTCCCGGCCCGTCCTCCACGATCTCACTGCCTCCTCCGTGCTCCACACCGCGTCGTGAGCGTGCGAAGGCGTGCGGCTGCGCCACGGCGCCCCGCGCCCACGTCAGCGCACACGCGTACGCGCACAGGGTCACCAACATCTGCGCACAACAACATACCGCTCTGTGAAATTCCTTACCTGGCCAGTTGAGTTCTTAATGAAAAGAAAATCACCAATAGTTTCCACAACGTAATTTCTCATAACAACCATATTTGCTACGCACAAATTTTCATGGCCCCTTTTGGTGCTAGCTATCACTCGGTGATCGCAACTAGTTGGTGGGGTAGGGAGAAGAGGAGGAAGATACTACACAATCATGTGACCAACTACAGCCGACTCAAACCACTTCTGCGAAACTGCGCTTCGTACGTATTTTCTGAAAAAAAACGATAAATTATATTTCCGACCCTGACAGTTCTCTTTTTACCAAGGACAATTCTGTATAGCGTAGAAGTTTGGTGTCGTAATGTGTTTGTAAAACTTTTGAAATCTACACTGAGAGAAATAAAGTGTGAATCTTGACCAAGAAATCAGAGCGCCCTTTTTGGAACGACACGAAATTTTGATAAAAAATACCCAGGTTTCGTAAGAAATATTCTCTGGATCACCGACTAAAACGTCAGCCATGTTGGCGAAATGAATTTAAAAATCTTCCTACAGAAATCATCTAATTGTGGGACGAGTAACCACGACCTTTGGTACGCGCTCTCCCACGACTTCTAACATGAAAAGTACCTCTTTTATATTTATATAAATTACTTTAAAAAATTAATCTGGAAGTGATGGAAAATATTTACTTCAACTTTGTTCTAACTTGACCCACGATCTCAGTAAGGTTTACCTGTAAATATCACTTAGTATACAAGAATAATCTTGCGAAGCTGTCGAAATGTTCATTATATTAGAAAGTTTCAAATGATTCCGGTATTATAGAGCAATAATAAAACACACATTCGTTGTATAAACTAATCGTTATCAAAATATATGAATAAAGTTCAAACTTATTATGTTTATAGTACTAATCGACTATATACTAAATAATGTGAACTGACCGTAAAAAGTATGAACTATTCTTTTTTGTCATGGTCAAACCTTATCGTGGTTGGTGTACGAATCTTAGGTGTCATCATAACTATGGTAATCATCATGACATGCACTCCCATAGGAGCTTCGTTGACACGTTTCGTTGACGGAATATTTGTAAGTTTCAAAGTTCGAATTCAAGTGGGAAACTTCAAGCACCAAAGTACTACATGTTTTGTAAAGATGAGACCCGAGTTTAGATCTGGGAGAAGATGCATTTAGGAGAGACAGATAGCGGCAATTAATTTGGTTTTAATGTTCTTAGTAGGACGAGATTGAGGAGGAGAACTTCGGGAATATTTCTTCGAAAATGCGTCTTGCATCGTTTCCCCGACTAATATTAAACTACGACTTTACTCGTAGCGTCAGGTGGAGATGAACTTACATCCAGCCAAATCGGTTTATCTTATTAACGCTATCGTCACAAAGCAAATTATCTAATACTTTAAATACATTTCACAGTCTTCATGCCAATCTTTTCTTTATAACTTATTTGAAGACAAGAACTTACGAACTATAAATGGTTTTATTAGTAGGATACTATACTTAACTTTATTTATTATTACCTCCAATAGTTCCATATTCAGATTATTTTAAATGTATATCGATCTTAACAATACTATACGGAAACTAGAAACTATGCCTGTGGAGGATTACTTTTAAGAGTTTCTTACTTAACACTTATTAACCAACTACTTGGTTTACAAATTGATTCCTTTAAACGAACTAGCGAACCGTATAATTGTAATTTTGATAAAATGATACACCCAAATTTCGAAAAGAAAATATTTAACTTATGATAGTATACTTTTTTGATTTTCGAAATCATAATTTTTTTAGCATATTTGATTGTAAGGAATAGAAGCTTTACTTAATGGTCCGTTAATTTGGAAAGTTATAGTGAATTCAATGGAACACACTATTACTGATTTAGAAATATTACGCATTACTATCATATTTCTTAATTTTATGTTGTTGGGTGTATTGTACTGTTCCATTCCTCGCAGAATCTATTTTCATAGATATTTATTCTGTAGAAATTTGCCCGAAGAATCCAAGATCTATGTGCCCATTTTCAATAAACTAGATATATCGTTCACAGCAAACGAGGTTTTTAAATTTGTTTTTTCTTATTTCCCTCCTGACAAGTCTACTTTTCTAATTACAGGGTTACTTGATGTAAATTGTTACGTTGAATGAAAACTCGGGTTCGAATCTGCGTCTCCTATTTTTNCCGGGACTCGAACCCGGGACTTGGTGCTCTAACCGCAGTGGACAGCACACCTGCGGTCAGAACCGAACATCCCGGGTTCGAGTCTCGGTCCGTCGCAATTTTCACCTGTCCGTAGACGGTGAAAACACTTCCCCACGAGTAGGTACTCGGAAGTTGCGAGTTAAAATATTTAATCTGTTATCTGGCGATGTGGTTCGCCACAACTTAAGAGATCTCTGCATGTTTACATGATGTTAAGTGAATTACTAAAAAGTGTATATAGAGATTAAAGCTGATTCTAAATTATATTGTGTTGCTCTTTTCTGGAGAAAATAAATTTCAGTTATTGCAAAGAGAGACGAAGACCGTGTACGAAGAAGCCGGAGCAACGCGAGTGAAGAAAAGGAAATGGCGAGTGCATTTCGTGGTAGTGACGTACCTGAGACTGCATGTCGCTGGGTTGGAAGGCTGCGAGGAGTAAGCTGGAAGCGACTGCTCGGTGCAGGACGAGGGCAAGCGCAGATATAGTGCAGACGAAAGTCCTTTCACTTCGGAGAGCGTGGTGGGGTGTAAGTGTGCAGTGGCGGACATGGTGAAGATAGTCACTGTGGAGGGGCAGGAGAGTATAGTGAGGTCGCACATACTCATCGGCAGGACATTGCTCCGAATCTTAATTTTTGGACTTTCAGTATGGTGATAACTTTCAATCTGGTGAAAATGGCGACGAGCCAAGAATCGAACTAGGTGGAAATGTACGGTTGTGGAAGGCGAACGGGTGGTGTAGAGGCTGACACCCCCGAGATCAATGCGGGGCTCCCTGGTTCGATTCCTGACTCGTAGCCATTTTCATCTGACTGAAAGTTGTCATATATATTCTCCACGTGTGGGTTACCCGGAAGAAATATAAGCATTTCTGTGCTTTGTTTCAAAAAGGTGCTCAAACTGGAACCTACAATATAAATTAGTACTGATAAAAGTAGCAATTACAAGAGAACGTGGCTATCTTGGAGAAGTCTTCGAAGAGGGACTAAAATTTGGGAAGCATATTCAAGGCTTGGAAGGAAAAGTAAAGAATTTTTTTATCAGATTCAAAGAGTAGGCATTACAAAATATAATATAGACAAAAAGCAACTCTTGCAAGTGTCATGGCGCCTATAATTACATACAAAAGTACGTTCTGGATAAAAGCAATAAATGACATCATATAAAATCTACAGAGACTAATATATCTCCAGGGATTGTACACATGACGATTATGTGGAGCATTTTCAAGGTTTCTGACTTAATGTAACTGAAGGTATCTTTCTAACTGACATATACATGGTCCTCCGTACAATAATGAGGAAAAGTAAGGAAGTAATGTTGAAGGGAGAGAAAATAACGTGATACGAAAGGTTAGAGTCAATGATTACAAAATTACAGCTTGAGGCTTGGCATACAAGATGGTCGCGGTCAACAAAAGGAAGACTTACTAATAAATTTATTAGTAATGCAACTTTCCTGACAAAGAATGAAAATGGTTTAAACCAGGATATCGACTTGTACAAATTTTGACGGGACCCGGAAACACATATTCTTACCTCCAAATGTTTGGAATGAGGAGTGATGGAATGTCTTTATTTCGAGAAGAGGAAAAAGTGTTGGATCATTAATTGCTTTTGTGATGTAAATTAACAGGTTATTGTAATATAAGAAAACAAAATGTGGACACCACTGCTGAATTATGTTAATTTTATATTAAATATAATCATTAACGTTGGGGAATATAGTATAATTGAGACACGACCAAATTACTGATTAATTTTTTCTGTTATTTTTGATGTATAAAGGGAGTGAGTTATTTTTTTTAATACAAATTTATCAAAAGTATTTAAGTGTACGAAATAATAACAAATATGAAAATAAAGTAGGCAATCTAAAACAACCTTTACTGAGAAAAAAAATCGTCATACATCAGCATTGATGAATTGTTGATAAGACCTTTCTTGCAAACGAACTATTGTTTCCAGGGATATAATAACCTCAGCGTTCTCTATAAAAGACATTGCAAAATGTCAGAGCGAAGCTCTACACTGGGCTGCGCCCCCCGAGTATACCTTCTAGGGTGCAGTCCTCAATCGGACCTAGGGATAAAACTCCAGGCGAGTTTTAGTACTGAAACACTCGAAGACAAAAAATATATTAGATGAGAAAATGAAAAACATGAGGAAATTTAAATTTAAACAGGATTATAATACGCACTTCATTTTATTTATACATCTCGGTATCTCGAGTAGGTAAATTACCGGCTGTTTTACTCTCTTTCTTTCTTTTCTTGGCAAGAGTTGAGAGGTAAGTTAGGTGAATGGACGTGAAAATGTTAAAATGAACATTAAAATTAGCTTCAAAGAATTATAAACTCATTCAAGGTTGAATTTTTTGTATTCTGTTTGACATTCCTTTTGATATTTTTACTCTGCTTGGGGTAAGTGAAGTTTCGAGCTAATGTCGCCATGAAAAACAAAAACAAAAAAACAATTTATGCAACCACACGTAATTTTTTGGAAGAATTCAGAAGCTATTTGATATTATTTATTTATTTTACGTTTTCATTGTGATATTGTGAAGTTCAGACCATTAGGATTGCTCTTCCACTAAGCACGCGAATTTGACACAAGAATAGGCAAGGAAAGTTGTTAGGCACACTTTTAGAGTGCAGGTAAAATGAAAACCTTGGTACACACATTTCTGCCGAGTGCAAGATTGGACTCTTACTTTCCCGGACGTAAGTTCTGAGCGAGAGCTCAACCACTGTTAGTATCACCGAATTTTTAATGTGAAATTCAATTTTTGGAATTATTTTCTATATTAAATTTAAAAATACATAAATTGATAAGAAACTGAATTCTATAAAAAATAAGTCACTTTATGTTTGATAGTAAACGATTTTTGTTATTAAGCAAGAGAAAGAAAATAATTTCAAGTAAAATCGTCAGAAATACTTCGTTATAGACGTGTATAGAAAATTTAGAGCTTTATAGAAAACAAATCTTTCTACAGGAAGAATTTAATTTGGTGTCGTTTCAAATATGCATTATGTGTTAGGGGGAAAATCACGTGCAACGACGTTCAAAGATGTATTTTGAAATGAAATAATTATTAGTCATAATAATTCATATTTGTGTTGGACAATATTCAATCACAGTCTAAATTTTGTTGCTCTTTGGGGACTTACGAGGGGAGAAATAACATTAATCCTTTATTGTAAAGAATGGACAAACTATCGTACTATTATAGTTTTATCGGTTGTATAATTGGTTCTCATGCATTAAAAGGAAGGAATATCGTTTTGGATTCATTGACAACTTAAGGAAGAAAAATTCCATCTCTTTTGCAAAGTTACTAATTTATTTTAGTAGTTAGTTAAAGTAACTGACATTTTTGATAACTTTCTTCGATGGAAAAATAATATATATTTTTTAGGTATGGTACGAAAAGTATCATTTTGACTGAAACTTTTGTTAGAGCATAAAAGGTTAAATTGCATCTGTGATTCAATACCAGATAATTTAGCAATTCTGCGCTTTTGGCGTATACAAAAAAGCTTAACAAGAGTTTTGTGTAGCCGCTTTCATTACTGACTGTTTTTATTCAGTCTCATTTATGAAGTTTTATTATCATCTCTGATTTACAATTGTTCGAGAATCGATTATAAATCTGCATTGTTTGTTTTACAAATATTGGTGTCAATCAAAAAAGATAATTGGACCAATTATCTTGACAGCAATAATAGAGTTTTGTTTTCGTTGTCATTCATGAGGGATAAAGTGACGTGGACAAAAATGTCTAAAGGATTTTTAACCGGCAAAAATTTGTATGAAAAATTTCGAATAAGCAAGGTTTTAGATGAAACGGGCCATTTTAGAGCAGAGAATCCATTTATAACATGTTTTATTCTGCACCACTTGTCCTCCCTTTATTACTTAATAAAATATTCATTGAAAGCTCGATGACCACCAGGGAACAACTGTTTTTAAATTACTTATTTTTCGGATAGCACATTTAGGAGTAGACGGCACATTCTGAAACATTTTTAAGTGAATATGTATTATGTAAACTTGAAATGTTTTATAGTATTACATTTTGTGTTATACGAATCGTAATATGTCAACACATTAAGAATAGCAACAGTAATTTTTTATTTTCAAAGAGGTGTTCGACAGAGGAACGCAAGAAGAGACTTTACCAGAACGTTGCGTAATTTTTCATATATTATTTATTTTATCGTCGACGTTTAAGTAAAATCACTAAGTCAAAATTTCCGATTTTGCAACAATACTACAGGGTCATCTCCAATTAATGGTCGACTGTTTGGTAAAACTCAGTAGCTCTATTGACTTTCCGTTGCTGAGTAATTGATATGTTTACATGTCACTTGCATTATAGATATTATTATACATGTACATTATAATACGTTATTTGCAAGCTAGATATCTATTCCACATTTTATTATAAATATGTAGCTTATTCTACGTTAATATAATTACTTATTTGAATTAATTTACGAAAAATAGGTGATAGTGTCATATTGTGATTTATCGATACGTTTTAATTGATGTACTAGTGGAAATTAGGTTTGATTAAGTTGTTGGGTGTAGATAAATATAATATTGTAACTAGTCGTTCTGTGTTGTGTTGTGCGTTAGTATAATGAAGTTAGTGTATCCTACACAGTTTTGTATTATTTTTTAGCCCTAAACAAGATAACGTTCGCCTCGAAACGTCGGTCTAGCTAATAAATATATTGCCTTATCACAAGAATTTATTTTTACACGACATAGATATGCACCTGATTATTTCCAAAACCAGTTGTATGGGGCGTGAATTACAACCTTCAGCCACCACTTTCTGTGATCCTTCGTCATCACTAATAACACTACGAAGGATCATTTCTCATTTCAAAAATACCTTTTGAAACATCAAATTTAGTACAATATAATAACTTTTTTTATGCTCGTACTATGTTTCAATAACAACAAAACTTTTCATATTCATAATAAAAGTCGTTCATCCCTATTAAATCAAATATATTGATTAACAATAATGACAAATTTTGTGTATCATTCCTTCTCAATACCCATATGGGAGGTCAGTGAACCTACGCTACATTTATAATTCAGTACAGTATCTGATTTTTCTGATAAATATTAATATTTCTTTGAAACGTTTCAGGTCAGTGACTATGTAAACCATCAGACTATCAGACGAATGGAACGAATTTTAGTTTATTTTACCTAAAGGGGGAAACATCTATTACGGTTCTTAGCCTGTTGAATCACTCTCCAAAAGCGTCCTTCTTCGTTGTCGGTCATGTCGTGTCGCGTAAGATTAGGTTATCACGTCTCTGCACTGCAGAAGCTGATTCTGAGATCTCACTGTTGTGACGCAGACGATTTAAACCCTCTTTCACCGACAAACGCCATACAGACACATTCTACAATTTAATAAGCCGGATAAAATCTGCAACACGTACACACATTTGATCAAAATAGGAAAATAATGTAAAGGCCCAGTAATTAAAATAGACGGAAACATTATGAAGATTGTCCATCAAGGTGATTATTTTGAAAAATATTAGTGAATCATCAGTTAAAATACAACGCATACATAAACTACACTGCGAGGATACATTCGCGGCGCACTCAGTTTATCTCACCATAACTTCTATGTTTTGGAGTGTAGCAATGAGACATTTTTCCTTAAACACCTCCACACGCTGACTCGAGAAACTATGTAGGATGTGCTACTATTAACGTCCTATATATAATTTAATCGTGTTTAATTGTTATATTTCTTTTTATAATTTGTTACGTCTTCCGATGACTCAAATTTAGAGTCAAAACGTTGTGCTCTTAAAAGTACAAAATAAATGGTATTGACCATAACGAGGTCGCAAGTCTTAAGTTATTTATTTAAAGAGAAATTTGTTCAAAGACAGACATAGAATGATTCAAGTGTTGTATTGATATGGTGATATAAGACATAACACAGGAAGTTTGGAGAGCGCTGAACTTCGTGACATGCGTTCTTAGAAAAGGGAACTCGAAATTTAAAAGCTTGGCGTACACTTCATTAGTCCGAACTACACTGGAGTACGGTACCGCTGGCTGGGATCTGTATAGGGCGGGTCAGATCAATGAATTAGATCGGATGCCAAGAAAGGCCGCAAAATTTGTTAGGAATACGACATGTAATATTAATTTAGAGAGGAACACACTTTCCAATCGAATGAAGTTCGCGCGTCTTTGTGCTTTTCCTAAAACCTACATCGGAGAGCTTTCGTGGAAATCAGTGAACGCTATGCTTCACTAGCCGAAGTACATTAGTCGCGGCGACCACAAGCTTAAAATAAAATGTACGAAACAGAAAACGGATATTGGTAAAAACTTCTTTGTAGACTGGAATAACTTACCTGCAACAACACTTACCAACTTACCAAAAAGAGTAAAATGTTTCCGCAACCGTCTTCTTGGTTCTTCAAAATAGGAGTACACGTGAAGTGTAGTGATGTGAATGGAGACAATGAGTATAGAAAATACTCAGAGCGAATAGTATTGTAGTGTAGTGTAGATTAGTGATGTGAAATGTGCCTGATTGTTCACAGCAATCCTGAGATGCATGATACATGTGTATGTATTGAAGCATGGTTGTACGTATAAGTGTGTACCTGTATCTGTTTGTTTGTATATGAAAATGTTTTTGTATACGTATTTAAATATACACACATACGGACTTTATTTAGGTTATTAATTTATTTAATATAATTTCTTTCTCGTTTCTTGTGTACTAATTTTCTAAGCATTTTATTCCGTTTGTGTGTGTATTTTATAGATACTTGGGCGTAGATTTGTTATTTAATTTCTTGTTATTGTATTGATGTATTCTTTTATTATGTCTTCTTTTTCCATCTGCTACCGAACATTGCTCACTTACAGATTAATAAATAATAATAATAATAATAATAATTATTATTATTATTATTATTATACACTCATACCTACATATATTTAAGATTATGAATAGTGGTGACGTGTCTTTGGGGACAGGAGACATTTGAACATTTATTAAACGATTGTGACCTGTGTGGAGCAGAGAGAGAGCACATTGTATTACACAGCTGATTGACAAATATATACCAGACATAAGGATAATAGAGAGATCGGTGTACAGAGAAGAGAAATTTAAACTTAAAATAAAGAGCGATTGGCGACCCTTCTTTGTGTCGAGGGATGAAAACGTCGCGAAAATTGTACACAAAAATCCCTCTTTGAAGGGCTAATCTCGAGTGTACACACTCAATTAAGCCAGTTTGACAATCGATGAAAATAATACCCATCTTCGAAAATTAATCCCAACCCCAATTCGATGTTCTAAAACTGCTCTGGAGGGTGTAAGTTTGACTTCGCTATACAGCTCGAGTGTTTCCCCACTACCAGAAGTAACTCTGTTAGCCACCTTTTAAAACAATTCACCCCATTTTGAAAATTAATATCATCTACGTAAATATAGTCTGAATTATGTCAACAAGGAATTTATTTGTTGACAATAGGTGCAAACCCATTTTATTAAACAATTTTTGTCTCGTGATCTAATCAGTGCTCCGGAGAACTTGTTCACCCCGCTCATCAACTAACCTTCCTCATGAGTGTTGGGGTTAAAATGTAGTCCTACTAAATGCATTTGTTCACAAAATTTAAAATGAACGAATCAAATTTCAGTCAAAAGCGAAAAAATCTCTGATTCCTCTAAGTTTAACCGTTTATAACTATTGACTTATCGAGAGAGGAATAGTCACTTTTCAGAAGAGACACAACTTTATCATATTCAGAACTCAATGGGCATTCCACTACTGAGAACAAACTTCAGGGTCTCCAGTGTGAGGGTGGAAAGATACGGACTGCTTGAGATATGATTATTGATGCAACACGCAGTACTCACGCGTCGTGCGGGTGGACTTCAACCAGATTAACACTAGGACGCACAACGGCGTCATTTCGACTCCTGACATCACAGATTTTCTAGTCACTTTTGTTGTTGTTGAATGTGTGAATTTTAAACTTCGTGACTTTTCCTATATATCGATGATTTACAATGTGATAAAATTTGAACGAGCACGAAATATGAGAAAAATGCAGAAATATCTAGAACGCCCAGGAGGAGACATTTCCACTCCGTTAGTTAACCAACAGCTTAGGACGATCTCGCTTCCCATTTTCGCTGATTATTCGTGACAAGAAGGGTTATAAGGGAACATATTTACTTGTCATTATCTTCCCTTTCACTTTCCATTGTTCTAATATCCGAGAAAATGTGCACACACTTGTCGCTCGCATACTTTATTATTATTATTATTATTATTATTATTATTATTATTATTATTATTCGAGTTCTGACAGCAGAGAAATCAAGGTTTAACGGAAGAGCAAGTATTTGACACCTCAAGATATAATGGTGGAACTGACAATCAGATAAATTCCTTGTGATTGAGACCTGTTCAGTTTTTTCAGACGACCACTTCTGATTTTCATCTCAGCGTGAAAAAAGTGAACCTGTGGTGCGTGATATTGAAATTAGAGAAAACATTGTATGTCTAGAAAAAGGTAAAACCCTGCAGTAAACGTGACTCTAAAGAATTTATACGTGCAAAGAAATCTCGAGACAAGAGACTTTGTGCCCTTGTTGATGGAAGAGAATCGTGTTTATTGTAGCTCCAGACGGTACTGAATGGAGAGAAATGCTAATTGGAAGAGTCTCCTGAGAAAGAAGTTCTGAACAAAATGTAATTCTTGCAACAACAAAAAACAGCGTTGACGTTGTGGATCAAATGGCGAGATAATATTCTACGAAGTCAAGGAAAAGACCCGTCCACTTACTCTGTAATACATTAGATCTTGCTGCCATAAATGCTTAGAAAATGTACAAAAATGTGACCGACCAAAAAACCAAACGCTCTGAAGTTTTGCTCAAGAATTAAGAACGGCGCATCAAGAAAATCACCGAAAGTCTGAAGGCAAAAGACCCGTTTCGTAACTTCTTCAATAATTTTGTCACGCCGCAAACTTCAAGTTCGACAGTGAAACGGGTATTCGACAGAGTGGAACAAAATTTGTTATTATTCTAAGAAAGTTGCAATCGCAAATATAATGCAAATAATATTCGTGTGAAAAAATTGAATAATTATACATTTAATTTTATTTGAATTATGGAGAAGAAAAATTTAGTATTTTCAATAAAATGCTAGACTCTGTACTCAAACATTAAATTTTTATCCGAGTCATCCTTTACTACAATAGAAATAAAACTGGAAAAGTATTTTTCCAGCGTCGACAATTACTTGCAGTTGGGTTTTCCAATACCTTTCTAATTTTAATTGAACTACATCTTTAATAATTGAAATATGACTACTACTCCATACAAAAAGAGGCAAATTTTAAACCTTTGGCAAATAATTACTTCTACGTAAATGGGAAACATAAAATCAGTAGCGAGAGTATAAAGTAAATGATTCATGCAGTTTTCGAAATATTGCGAATACACCCGAATATAGCGGAGTCGAAATGACTCCGCCGGGCGTTCTAGAAAGGAGCGAAGTGCTGGGCGTTCTAGTGTTAATGATATTTTTATATACAATGAAGATAAAAGAAAGTTCCCAAATGAAACAATGTGATGAATTTCAAAACTTAGTTCAGAACAATAAACAAAATCCGAAGGTCGGAATGAGCACGATGGAAAGACAAAATGGTGAGAGGGATAATGAATGCATTCGCCGATCGAATGATCAAACGTCTTTCCCCGAGAGCGAAACAAAATATTGGGTGAAAATTCTTCAAAATCAGATCCTTTTCTTTCAATAAGCCGTTCCAGCACCTCTGACAGTTTCTTGTAGTATTTGTAAATGGAAAATGTAGCGTGCTATTGAAACTTATCTCCTTGGGGCGATAGGAGGTAGGGAGAGAGTGGAAGGGAATGTTGTTAAAAGATTGGAACGATTACACAAACAACTTTGACCACGTAGAGATGTTTGTGGGAGTAGTTAGTAATAAAAAGAGTTAGTGGTACCAGGAGTAGTGGAGGTGGTGGATAGAAGAAGGACGGTTAAATTGTCACAGATATATGAACTAAGACATTGAAGTGAAAAGCTACATATTTTTGTTCTGGTCCCTCCGGGAATCGAGGTGGCAAGCAAGCTTGCTAGCTGTGAGGTACTAGAGGGATCGACTTTTTGGTACATTTGCAATCTAAATATCGTGAGTCAATTTTCCCTCTCTCTAACGTCCCCTAAACGTGATCTTGTACAAAGGGCTCTGTTTCATCCGAGGTAAAAGAAGGAAGTCGAGCGGAGTCAGATCTGGAATATAGGATGACTGAAGCGGAGCTTTCAGTTGTATTTCTCAAAATACTTTCTTACCAGAGAAACGAGACTCCCTACATTTTACGGTTGAAGATTTCATATTGGTGTTTGACTTGAAGCTGTATTTCAAATTCCATCACTGGGACTTTTTCATTTTTGTCTTGTTTTTCATTCCTGTTTGTTAATTTTTACTATTACTTCATTATTCAAACTCCTACTTCCCTTCTCTCTCTCCGTTTCTCCTCTGCACTTTTTGTATATCTTCAAAATTTACGTATGAAAATTGTTACTCAACCGCAAGCAGTATTATCTAAGGGAACAGGTATGAAATTTATTTCCGTGTTTTTTACTTTCGCCAACACATTTACTCAATATTGGTCTTCATGAAAATAAACTTACGTACAGGAATGACTCGAATACTAAAAACTTAGGTTTTCTAAACTTACAAAATTTTGATGCAACCACCGTAAACGTAATAAAAAATGTCCATAACATATTAACAAATCAATTTCACAGTAATTTGTTTCATTCTCTTTTCTTTACTACAACTACAACAAAGAGATAGTCTCGAAAGATATCCTTGCGGTATGTTCCGCGCAATGACGATATGCATGAAGCTAGTACTTATACATTTGCATACAATTTGTGTAATTAGCTGTACAATTACGCTCAAATTATTCCAAAGAATGTATGTAATCTTATTCAAAACAGGAAACGCAACTCATTTGGGAAATAAAACCTATTTACCGATGGTTTTGTTCTGCACTAAATAACACTTCAGAACTATCCGTAGAAAGAGAAATTTGGTGCGTGTCGATATTCAAGAGATTTAGAGAGAAAAAATCATATATGAACAATATAGTGCCAATAAATTTTTGTATTAATTTGAATCTCAGTATATTTTTGTACAAGTTTTACATTAAAATGAAGTAATATATTGATTGTCGATGTGTACTTGTTTATTCTTCACGCGGGAAAACCAGTCGAATGAAAACCACGCAAATTCTCTGGGGACATAAAATAGCAAATGAAATTATCACAATAGTGAAATGTCAGATTCACCCATTCGTTTCTGAAGAATCAAAATTCAAAGAATTTTTCATAAATATGATGGTACTTGGATTTGTACTCTGAAACCCACGATTATATATTCTGTCATTTACATAGAATCTTGGCTGTCCTGTTAACACTGCGGAGGTACATATTTAACGTTTCAGTAAGGACGGTGTTGATTTCTTCAAGGCTAGCAGAGTCTCCTAGTCTGTAAGTACGTTATTTGACTCGCGCAGAAAACTGCTTACTTTATTATAATGCTTCCTTTTTATTAAATAGCGGCACCCTAATCAGCACAACACAGACATCCCTGAAGAGTGAAGGCCTCGTGGCCTGATCCTTGCCATGAGAATTGAAGTAAAATATCGACACGAAACATGATGGCTGAAACAATGGATTCTACTCCCAGGCAGTCGAGATACCATTCCTTCGTTTATACGAGAACTTCAAAACTGTTGTCTGTTATTTTGTAAATTCGCAGTTGTGTGAGAATGCGTGCTCAAGAAACTCGGTTGGAGGAAAATATTTATCATTCATCTTAGATTCTTTGATGTTTCACTTAATTTGAAAATGAAATACAAGAACGTATAAACAATATGTGTTGAGGATTGTTTCCTTCTCCAGTTACGGAAACGGAACTCTACTTAGATCGTTAATTCGGCTAATTATGTTCGTTTAGGGGGACCCGTGGCATTACGTCGGTTTCTACCTCTGGTGACGCTGGTTCAAACACTGACCGTCCCAAGAAGGATTCTTGATGGTGAACGAAGCGGGGTTCGCGGCAGGTTTTCTCAGGCTATTTCCATTTCCCCTTGCCTTTCATTCCCCTACGGTATTCGTCCATGGGCAGCACAATAGATCACAAAGCGTTGGGCATACACTGTCCTCCCGAACTAACTGTTGTGTTCAGATGAATCCTACTGAACTTTTTCATGTCTATCCAAACAGGAACTTTTTGAACCTGAGTATTCTGAAAATTATCATGATTTTATATTATGGTAGGATGGCAGCATTGATCTATTTTTAAGATTTAGTTTTCACTCCTTTTCCTGCTTTGTATTTGTTTAGGATATATTTCATTGAGAAAAAAGAAATCAAATTATTGGAATTTTTGTGCGGTGATCGAGGATAAAAATTTATATGCAATTTATAGCGCAGGAAAAGATAATTAACATATAAGGAACTCATTTATATACCTGTGATTTCCGTAACTACCATAATAGATGTGGTAGATGGTAACCCCTATTAACTATGAACGCCGAAAAGATACGAATTGTATCATGCAGGTAGCAAAACATCCGAACTGTTTGGTTCCAAATACCAATAATGTAACTAACACCAAGTGATGTGTTACAATTTCCTGAAATATCATAGGTTTATTGAAAACTCACACCTTTGAGTTTAAAAAAATAGGAAGAAAAGGATGAACATTGTATTAATAAACTAGCCTTAAACCATCACGAAATGCACACGAACGTTATTCTGTTTCCTCGACAGAACTATTTCAAATAGCCTTACGTCCAGTAGACCAAGATGGACGATCAAAGTCTGCTGTTCAATGCCCGATCGACTGGGACGTTTCGTGTTGACGCGCGGCTGAAAAGACATGCGCACGACAATCGGACATTCATCGTCGTTCTCTGGATACACTCGTCCGCTGGCTCAAGCAGAGACTTCTCGAATTGTCTTCCTTCAGGCACCAGACATACCTCGTTGGTCTCATTACAAGCAATCGGACCACGGGACAATTTCCCGGTCAAACCACCATGAGCTCATCTGCTGGCGTCATTTGACCGCGAACTGTCGGTCCTTCAATGTCAACTGTACCTCAACCCAGATCATCAAAGCATCATCAATCCAACGCCGTGTAGGCTGAATTACGAGGCATTTGGAGAATTACGCCATTCCGTCGTCACCTCATCGCAGCAACTCATCCAGATTTCTACCGAGCACTCAGTTTTGCATTCCTTCATTTGAATTTCATTTTTGAGTTGAGGTTTCATATCTGTGGTCCTTGGAAACCTCAACACCCACATGTGCCGCAATTTTGCTTTGAATTCTGTACAATATTGTTTGTGGATATTTAGCCTATTACTGTATTGAATCATAGCAATATCTTAAGTCTTCAATCGCTCTTTTACGTCGAAATAAAATTCAATTATTTTAGTTATATTTCATCTCTTCTATTATTATTTTATTTTGAAGATAATCTGTTCTATTTGCTCTATAAGTTTCTTTTCAGGTTTAATACTCAGAAATATTTAAATTGGAAAATTTTAAATAAGATGTATAATCCTTGAAAATGCAAAATAACGTTAAATTTTAGCTTATGTCAAAGATACCGCGAGTTTTTCACGTAGTTGTGTGTTCAATTTATGCTATTTTTTCATACGGATTTAAGTAAAGTTGTCTCGGTTCAAAAGATTTAATTTTCGTTTTTATTATGAGTGCTGCCAATTGCTATTCTGTATTGAAGAAATGCACCTTTGATCGTGGGTAGATGTACGAGATCAGATTCCCGCGGCCCCTCTTAAAAGGTTAAAATTAAAAAATATATTATATAAGTATAAACTACTTGAGAAGCATATTTGTGTATGCGTATGAATAGTTTATTTTTAGTAAGTACATCATAAATGCCCATTCATGACCTCCATGATAGACTCTTCCATTGCGAATTGCTGCGTGCGTGATATGAAATAACAATGTTACTTAGGTCTTTAAAGTAATAACGCGGAGGTAAGGGATATACCTAAATGACCCGCTCTTCCGAATTCTCAACCCCAAGTTTTACCTCCGCCCCGTCGCCACTCTTATACCTCGCAGCCGTAGCCATGGGGACCAAAGCGCTGCGGCGCCGCGCTGCGTAGCAGAGGCCGATGATAAATGGGAGCCAGCTCACTCTATGCGCAGGACTAAGCCTATAGCGTCACGGACTCATGAGGGCAGCGCAGGTGGTAGGGCTTCACGACTGAAGCACAGTGGGCCTGTGCGGAATTATGATTTTAATTTAACAAAACGCCAGGTAAAATGGATTCAAATAATGGAGTATTTATTTTATGTCTTTTGGCAAGGTTCAGGCCATGAGACTTGCTCTTCCACCTAACCGTTGGACTTGGGGAAAGGGAATTGGGAAGGAGAGGTGTTAGGTTGACAGGGAACTTATGGTACCGAACCGACATTTGAACCCCAGCTAAAAACCTCACCTAGTTCGACCGAGCAGGGTTCGAACCCACGTTCTACGGGATCGTGGAAGCAAAGACGCTACCGCTAGACCACCTCTATTGATATGATAATTTCTTCATTAGGAGTCTCAATTGAAAATGTGCCGGAATTGCAATGCTAATATATAGAAATGAGTATAGTCTCCTTCTGTATAGACAATGATTTAAAGACAATTGTTATGCAAACAAATAACTAGTGGAAATCCCCAGATACTCAGCTTCAGATAAAACAATCTCTCTTCCGTCAACTTTCGATGAAGCATATACTGTTCAGAGCATTGGGATTCATGTAACAATAGTTATTTTAAAGGTTTCAAATTGAACACCAACAGTTAGATGTTCCTTACAAATCGTGACGCATTCGTAAAAGGTGTTGTGATGCCACCCCTACTCATTTCATTGGTGAAAAGGTTCAACTAAGCTATGAATTATGGTGTTTTTTCTCAGTGTTTGGTAAAATAAGTAAATTTTATTGTTCTATCAATGTACATTTTAGTAGTGTGAAAATACACCTAAAATCATTCGCGTACAAATCATTTTTGCTTTCATTCCCGGAAGTAAAAGGGAGGATTGGTTTGCGCACCCCGCAAAGTGAATTTTAGATGGTGGGACCATTTTTTTATACGAATGCACTGCTTACGTCTTAGTACACCTAACGAAATGCTCTTTGTCACAAACCAATCGATTTCACTAAGAAAATCACAAATTATCTCAAAAGTGTGAATTTTTAAAGGGATGGATTCCACTTTGGTGACGGGACATCTAAACCAAGAAACTCGGACAAGTGAGCACCATCCTCAATCGTCCTCAACTCTGAAACACTCATCCAAAAAAGGGAAGGGAAAAATAGGGTGGGGCGTAGTCGTCGGATGTGGTTTGCTTTTTGCAAAATTTACATTCCCTCACACTCTAAGGGCATTTCGGTGTGAGGGGGGTGGTACAGAATCCTCCCTAGGCATATATAGGTAAAAAAAAAGAGAACCTTCGCCGTAAATTTCACGACTATGCATTTCAAAACACAGTTGATTTCAAATGAGGGAACTGATAAATTAATTTTCCTCTTAGTGTATTTTTGTTTGCTAAAATTGATTAAATATTTACATGGGTTTCATTGAACACAATATTCATTTTTCTAATGAAATTTAAAAACTGCAAAATTGTTGTGGACTAGAGATCTCGTTTCGAACAGCTACATACAAAATCCAATGAACATCCCCATTCCCATAAAAGTAGCTTCGAGAAGTGATGGAAACAGGTTAAATAAGTTTCTAAAAACATAAGTTTAAATGAAACTTTGCTTCACAGTTACCAGTTCATAAAAAGTTACTTAATATTGATAAGAAAATTAATAAAACTAAAAAATTATTTCACGTTGTAAATTTAAATATCAAACTTGTACACAAATCAAGACAAGACTTTCAACTTCATAATAAACTAGCGGAGCTCCTGAGACTTCTTTTACGTGAATTTTGTTGCTTTTATTGAAATTTTTTCTTCAAATAGCAACAGATACGTATTAAAAACTCTTCATTAATGTTGGTGGTTTGCTAGTTTGACTATACATTTCGAAACACAGAAGTTATGTTGAGGTGAAGTAACAGCGCCGCTAATTTGGCCTCGCAGTGTAGTACGTTACAACTTTCTACCACTACGAGATTATGGTTACCTTAAAATACGTATCTCCATAAAATGTCTGATCATAGGAGTTATCTCAAAAATTGGGTTTTGGGGTTTTGCACTTTCTTTTGCACTTTATTGACAACGCTTTAACGATATCGATATGGCATCTGCGTTTGAAGTAAGATCAATCAATTTTAACGTAACAATACCGGTATAAAACATTCAAATATGCATTAATGCATTTTAAAAATTTAATGAAATATAAAAGTTTTATTAAATTACTTGGCTGTGTTGCACGTATCTTAACAATTCATTTCCAGCTAAAAACTGGAAAATACAGACAAGGCACTAAATTGTATGCATCTTTCCATTCGATATACAGAAACTATCAATCGTATTTATTCGTTGGATTTTAAAGTGGGATTTGGTTTGTAAACCGTAAATAACAGATATGAGAGATATTAAATGATTTTAGCCGTCAATTCAAGTTTGCCGAAAACCTTGTGTTTCAATACCGTTAATAATGCGTGGAATAAAACGTTTTGTTAGAAATAGTTTTCTATATTTTTATATCCACAGCAATACAATAAATAATTAAAAGATGGTTCTCATTTAATATAACCTTCATGAAGTAAATACTATTTGGAGTAAATTTTACATTTTTTAACAATTTTGCTCCTCCAGAAAGTATTTTCAGCCTACTGTGTTTGCGCTCACAACTAAACTCGACTTCAAGAGAAGGAGAGGGTAAAGGCAGGAAATGCGGTTTCTGGTAGTTGTGCCGAGTTTCAAAATACGTTTATGTGGTCTTTTTGAAATAAGAGAGAGCATTTTAATAACAATATAAGGGAGAATGTTGCTTCAATTACGTGATATAATTTTCTCCTAATGTAAATAAGTTTGTCTTAAAACTTTCATGTTGTGTTTTAGAGCAGGATTCAGATTCATAAGAATCAGTAGTTCTCTGTGCGTTTTCATATATTTGGAGGAAATAATGCAATCGCTATAATTTGTTCGTCAGATCAAGTAAGATAGTAATCTGTAAGTTATTAAAAATTATTCCGTACGTTTTCCTCAAAATGTTGATTGATATCCTTCGGAAGTGAGAGTATACACGGTTTAAGCGACAAAATCTGTACAATGTGTTTATTAAACGAAGAAGATATTTAAGTTATTCTGTGTGTGTTCAGCTGAAGAACTTCAGTTCCATCTTCAAATGTTCAGAAAGATTATTTTAAATGTGGCGTCACTAATTCCATTTTTAACGGATTCCAACAATTCAGAAAATACTGGGGATACAGTTCACGGTTTTAAATAAGAATTGTGTTGTGTTATAGTGTGATTTATTTTATTGTTCGCATTTCCTTTTTAAGTAATTTCAGAAAATATAGAAAGCTAAATTATTCCGCCTGCGATATAAAACAAAGGACTAAGAATGATTTGTTTGAAACGTAATACATGATATAGTTGTATAAGTATGGTAGTACAATGTTGAAAACTATCTTTAGTTTATTTTTGACTCATGTTCTTTTTCTTTTTTAAATTTTAGGTCATGTCTTCGTCGTGAGACATATTGCCTATCCTTCGATGAGAGGTCTCCGTTATCAGTTTTTCTTATTTCATTTCTGTAAAATATTGCCATTGTTCCGCTCCATATAGCTCACATTCCCAAATTACATGATTCACTGTTTCATTTTCTTGTGAGTAAATCCTCCATCTCTCCTTTTAAACCTTCTTAAATAATTACTAAAACCACCATGGCTTGTAAGTATTTCTGTCATTGCATGCGCTGGCTGGAACCATCTTCTGTAAATTCACTACTAATAAGTCGGGTTTTATTCATCCGTCTCTTTTCTCCTCTTTTAACGGTTTGTGCCACATATTTTTGGTTTCTTCTCCGTCCTCATGATACCTCGTGAAACTCAATTTTTTATTGCCAAATCAATTGGCAAAACTTCCAGAAATACTGTGTCCGTAGGTATAGTTTAGCTGCCCTCTGTAAAGTTACCAAATTTGGGAGAACTGCCAATCTACTCCATTGAATCCTCCTATGTCGTATACTACTCGACTTAGTGATATTTTCATCTTAAACGTTGTATTCACTACCACCAAACTTGACGAAATAACTCTAGGAGAGCCAGTCCTTAAAATACTCTTCTTTATCCTTTGTAGTGTAACATAAAATTAACATTCCTATTTATAAAATATGTTGCGTAAACTATTCAAGAAATCTTAATTTATTAATCTACTTTCAACGAAATTCATTTTACGATAGTCTCTTTGTTGTTTCCATTGCGTTGGTACACCCGTAAGGCATGTGTAAGTTCTACCAACGGAGGATTTTAATATCAAACGACAATCACAGGCAGTCCAAGTCTTAACGAGTGTGGAGTTTTTGTTCTAAAATATTGGTTGTGGCAGTCCTGAAACACCACTCGAGTTCGACATTTTTGTTTTTTTAGTGCCCAAACTCTCGATAACTTGAGTATACTGTAGCACATCAAAGTGGAATATAATCAATAGAACTAATTTTGTTAAATACATAGAAATCTCTTAGATTGCGGTGAACCTCACTGCCAGGTAACAGATTAATTATGTTATGTTGAATGAAAATGGGAGTCGCCTCATATGAGGAGCGTAGTCTCTACGAGACCACCTCAGAGGTCTTTGGGTCTCGCAAGTTGAATGAGGATGGAAGCCAGGCCCGTTTCCCATTTTCATTCAACATAACATAATTAATTTTGTTAATTCCGCCAACCGTACATTTATTGTTGTATTTAACATGCTGCATATTAGACAGCATAGTAAACATCTTGAGTAATCTACAACACTGTGTATTAACACACACACAATAATTTATATAAAATATGTGTCGTCGAAAACTAACTCTAAATGAATAGCAATAAATGTGTAGTTGACGAAACTAAAAAAATAGTTTTATTTGTTATTAAGTCAACAAAACGTCACCAATACCATCTATACTTGGAATGCATTTATAAAACCGTTGATACGCGATCTAGTCATTAGACCCCATTCAGGGAAAGTTTGAATTCCACGGTAGTTACTGAACAACGTTCTTAAGGATTCATAGCTTCGTGATTAAGAACAGATTTCTCTGAAGTCGCTGTTTAACAAACTTCGTCGCTCTCTTGACTTCATGGATCCTGGTCCGCCAGAAGCTCCGGCGCTACGCCATTCGCCCACGGAGAGCTAAGCGACACTACTGCTGCAGCGGACATCAAGAGTTATCCACGACCGAGAATTAACGCCAGCGGGAAGCAAATCCCTCTAAATATTAATGCGTTTTAATGGAATAGCATCGCCAGAGAAGTATAATTCTCGCGGAAACGTTTTGATGAACGAGCGTGCTGGATGGGTGCGACCCTGTCCTCGTCACACCCTGCTCTTCATCCCGTTCCACTTGGTGGACGTACACTCCCCACCAGAAACGTCGACCAGTCTACACTCTACTGTCGTCGTATCGAGCTTCGGCCACACATCCTCCGCATTCTGAGCTGTTCCGTTATTAATAAAGATTAGTCGCGTTACGCCGCTTTTGTATTCGAGGAGCGATGCAGCGCTGGCTACGAAAGCCACGTTTCGCTAGTGTTAATAATGCCAGAGTTGCATTGTGACAATTACAGTTGTTTTAATTTATGATGCCTGGTTTCATTACTGAAGCCAGGGATGGAGGTACGGATATATTACGCAGTATATCTAGGAACAACTTTGGGTTTAAATCAGAGGTTATAGGGTCAGCTGAGCGAGCCACTACAATCGGTTCTTATTTCACAGGTTTTTTCCATCCAAATTTCAGGGGACTCCAGAAAATTCGTAAAATGTGAAATTTCGGTGTGTGAACCAATGTCGAGAATTTTTGAAGAGGTCAGTTAAGTAATTCTTCATGTTTTGATGCTTCACGTAATAAGTGACACGCAGGAAATGAATATCATTGAAATATTTGAACCTTAATATACACCAAAACGTAGCTTATCACCCTTGTCTAAATTTTCAGGTTTGGAATTCTCCGTTTGTAAATAACGTGAATCAGATGAAGAATATTAAGCACTTGATCCTTACAATAAACTTTGCGACAGTAAAAGAATCCTAAATCTCGGACTTGATTGAGCTTATGAAGGAAAGAAGAACAAAAACTTCATAAATAGATTGCATATTAGTATTTCTAAAACGAACATTCAGAAAGATGTGATATTGAAACAACCTTATGGACAAAAGAGAAGTGATACATATTTGAAAAAAAAAATTTAAATATTGTGCAGTTCATTATTGAACTCACAGAAGAATACCATAATCAAACGAGGATGAAGCGTAAAAGATAAACACGAACGAAGTGGTAGAAAGAGACCATCGCTCCCAATGGGAGATGGAACCGCGCGTTGAACCAGAGGAAGGTTTTTACAAGAGACTGTACTACCCCTCGCAGAGGTTGTGGCCTGCAACTTTTATTCGCGCAAATGCCCAGTCAGGAACACGTTACACTAAACCCTGTTGGACTTCACGATTAATTAAGCAGTGGTGAACTTTCACTCGGGAATGGCTCGCTTTAGCATTACCCACGTACTACGACCACAATTGCGTTCCAAATGTGGGAAGATCTACCTGGAACTGTTTACAATATTTGTTTTTGGAATGCGACTGTGCAGTGATTTGTCTCGGGTTTCAAGAGAAATGAATTTGTCTTCTTCTTTGTTTTCTCTTTTTAAGGGTGCGACACAATGATACTGAAAAAGGGATAAAAGAGAAGAATTTTACTTCGTGTTTGTTAAATGCCATAAATATGCAACACAGTCTTTTGAAGCGACTTTTCATATATTTACTTTTTTCTCCATAACCTCATTAACCTTTCTTAAATATCTTCCTAATATCAACCATTGATTGAAAGTTCCACACATCAATGTTACTATGCAACTAATGTTCAAACGGAAAATATATGAAAAATAATTGAGTAAAGAAAATATTGTTGAAACAGCGATCATTCAATGAGTTCCAAATACAAGTGCTTATCAAATTGTAAATCGTTAATTAATTATTTTTCTTTAATTAATTATAATGTTGATGATGATGTCCACGATGATGAATATGCTTAGTGCATTGTGTGCCGCCTGGTTTACTTATCTCCTGTACGAGTATGTGTCCCAGGTCTTCCGGGGTTTAGTTCTGGGTGGAAATGGTGTACAGTTATGTAAGACGAGTGGGTGGTGTACTGGTTAACACCTCTGGAATTAAAGCAGGTTTCCCGTGTTCGATTCGAGACAAATCGCAATTTTCGTTTCGCAGAATGTTATCACATTCATGACTGTTTTATTTTCTCACATACATAATGTATAGAAACTGTTGTAATCGCAAAAAAATTGATCGTGTGATTTTGACGGAAATATCCATTTTAGGGTGTCCCCGATAGCAAAAAACTGGCTTTTAGCATGCCATCTTTCCATCTGTTCAGGGAAGGAGACCCAAAGGAGGAGTCAATTTCATTCATATTTTGCATTTAGTGTGGTATCTAGTCAATGCCCGTGTTCTCGAATTTTTTAACTTCAATATAAAAGGTACGTTATATGAAAATGAAGGAACATCTTGGAAACTTTCTCAAAAACAGTTTTAATTTTATTCTTGAAATTTTCTGTAATTATTTTAATTAGAGTTGATTACATCTGAATGAGTGTTACTTCCTTTGAAAGTTTGGTATAGAAGAAGGAAAATAATATCTCTCAGCCACTGATTTCATCATCTCATTGATTTCAAGAGAGTTGAAAACAGTGTATTTAGCAATGTATATGTAATAAGCAGAGGGAGTATACAACTTTAGATAACTAAAATGAAAGATATAATCATGTTAAGTATCTGTAGTACTAGCTCAACGCTTCTACTGCAATTATGGTCTAGTTTCTATTTCAATTTCAATATTTCTGGTGATACCAACTCCCTTTAATTTAGTCCGTTTTCCCGTGTTTATTTACACGAAGATGAATCCGTCACGTAATTGTTATATTAAAAGATAATAATAATAATAATAATAATAATAAATTTATTGTCAAAAAAAATAAAAAATTAAAAGACACTGCGGAATCGAATTTTCTCTCCCTTTCTTCGTTATATAAACCAGGCCCTAAGACGTGAAATAAAATTAAGTTCCACATATGAGAAATGCGAGAATGTTCTGCTGGAAATACAACCGTTTGGTGGGACATTGCAATAAGTGATCGAGTCATACACGGAAGTTATACAACAAGAATAGACCGTGATTGCTATTTACTACATCACAATCGGATTGCTGCGGATTTCAGCATTTATTGAACTAATGACTCGTGTTCAGTGGAATGTTTCTGTTGATACTTCCTCATTTGCGAAGAGAATACATTTAGTGCAATATCTGTCCGTAACGATTACTTCCAGCCCAATTATAAACAGGATCTATGTAATTCCAATCGTTCTTTGCGGAAGTTATATGTTTTTTATAAGTAATAATTTTTATTGAAATTGTATATTATTGAATTTTCATTTAATATAAATAATATTTTTTAAACTAAAGAACTTTTGATTGTAAATCTTAAAATGTTAAAAAATAATTAAATATAATTTTATGGAAAAATAGCTAAAAACTACATTAGCGAGCAAGAATTCATATGTAAGTTTTAAATTATAAAAAACCGTCCCTATAACTTTTTATGAAATATTCTCCATTACGTTACAAATAGTATTTTACACTTTCCATCCGGTTTAAAATGCCATCATTTCTTTATCAGGACTCCAAAAATATATTACTTTTAAATTTAGTTTGACATTGAAATAAAGTTTACCGTTTTCTAATACTTTGCTCTCAAATATGATGTTAATTCCGTTAAATTTTACACATGATGTACGAAGGCTACATTGTTCCATTTCTCTCTTATGAAGTCGCGCGAAATAGGTCCTGTGGCGATGTCAACCGCGACAATAGGGAATGTACACAAACCTCCCCGAGAGATGAGTCCATCAGTGTTGACACCAGAGAAAAATGAAAAAAGAGCGATGAAAGAAAGAGAAGGAAATCAAAGAAGAAAGGGTACTGTTGAGTTACTGCCGCGCCCCTGAGGGTCTCGCCCCGTAATTAGAAATATGGCGTCGGCGGTCGTACTTTCTCCTGCGCGTCGCGTGTTATTTGCGGCGTGTGAAAGGGAGAATGGCAGTGGCGTCGGATCAGCGTAGATTGGAAACGTGGACAAAGGGCGGGAGAATTGGACGTGGGGAATGGGTGACTATGGAATTCTAATGGAATGGGAATGTCGACGAAGAACACCGTGACTTTGGTACGTGGTCTGGATTGAATGATTGGAGTGTTCAATGTTTGGGCGAACCAGGGACGAAGGTACGAGGAAAGAAACGTGAAAATATATGGGATACGAGAGAAAAGGGTTAGAAATTCGCTGAAGTGAGTGGATGGGTTAGAGGTGGATTCTTAGGAATGGAGATCAGAAAGACAGGATGGGAAGACATCTCGGAAGATTCACTACGATGTAATAAAGTATATGTAATAAAGCATGTTTCATACGATGCGGGAATACTGGAAGGAAAAATATGAGTTGCAAAATATTGTGTTGTGATAAATATCTATAAACGAGATTGAAATAAATAAGAGAAGAAATAAGTTTTGAAAACAATAGAAGTTGTATTCAAAGGTAGTTGAGGAGAAGGTGTGTTTTCTGAGCCGGGGAAAGAATACGAGGAATTACGATATTGCCCGTAGTTACATTAGTCTTGAAATAATATGCAATGAAAGAGGGGAAACAGAATATTGAGAGGAAAAACAAAGAGAAAATGAAACGGTGCTAGACACACGGATAACTCGTAGTATGTGAGTCTGTGATAAAAAGTATACACGAAGAAAAACAGCTATTACAAGACTAGAAAATAAATGCAAAAAATTGAGTAGGAAATTATGAATACGGAAAAAGTGTAAAAAGATCGAACCAAGAGATACAAGGGAAAAAATAAGGGATATAAAAGACCATGGGAGGAGAATACCGTAGGAGAAATGAGAATAGAGTTGGGAATTAGAGAGAGAAATGGGTAGTATTACGTTGTACGCGAATGCGAATTGCTCCGATGTAAATGTCAAGCGACGCCAGGTGGCGTACTGGAAGCTGACGACACGCACTCTGGTGTGCATTGTGTCACTTGCGTCTATCATGGCTCTCTAAGCGCACCGCAAGCAGCCATCGTTACGAAATTCCTTTCCTCTCATGAAAGGGTGAAATACGTCACAGAACTCACGCAATCACTTTGGATTTTGTATGATCTTTGCCGCTAGCACAATGGCTGATATATTAATTTACCCATCCAGTCAGTCACCAAAGGGAGTCAATATTCGACCGTTGTGAGTTTCCTGAGATTTCATTCTCTTTAGAACACTATGTGGCTCACAAAACACTGACATGAAAGAAATATCGTATATCGTGTAAGTGAAGAACTAACATTTACGGACGAATCAGAAGGAAAGAAATATTTGATTTTTTATTTACACATAATATATGAAACTCAATCAACAAAGAATTTTTTTTAATTCTAAGTATTTTATAAAATGTGTATGCACTTTTCAATAATTTTGCGTTAAGATTTCCGTCTTGTCCTTATGAATAAATATTATTTTCCATAAATAATGTCTTTTGTAATTAGTAGTATTACACTCAGCAGCACCAAAGTACATTAAAACAATAACACATCCAATTTGATATTTTCTATTAATATTACGCGTATTTATTTCAGTTCAGAATATCCTTGCCCATTGTAACAAAAAGTTTATTTTCTCTTGGGAAGCCCTAAAATACGTAAATATTAACATTTAAAAAAGCACCCATAAAACCCTTGACAGGAGTGAAAACATATTTTTTCCCTTTCATTGTAGAAAGAATGCTCGGTGGTCCACTTTTTTGTGGGGCTTTACGGCTCGGTGGTCCATTGAGGAGAGACTAGCGCTCCAAGTTAGTCCAATTACTGAGAAGTATAATAGTTTTCCTTATTTGTATTATAATTGTTTTATGACACAACATTACGATGATAAACGACATTCTGAATTATAATGATGAAGAAAACACGACTTAATAGTTCTCTATACACAATATACAGAAACTTGCTTGATTCGTTTGGAATGCTTAAGAGCATGTACAAACATGGTTTAGTGATTTATTCATATCGCCTCAAAAAAAGCTAAAAAGCTTTCTCAAATGTCATGTGACGTATAGATAAAGCGATGTAAAAATGCTACATTTTTTTCTACAAATGAAGGTAAACTTATATAACGTTCATGATTTAAAAGTTGGTCTTTTTTTGAAAATTAATGTTTCCTCCATAAGACGAAATGTCATGTTAATAAAATTTTGAAAATAAATGTTTCCCCCATAAGTCGAAATGCCATCAATTACCATTTCAATTATTTTATTTAAATGACCCGTGATGTATGTTTTTCAAGTTGATATTACCATAAGTACGTAACTCTTTGTATTTGTTTATAGAATACGTGGGGATAGTGATACCCACTGGTTCTATTAATATGGATGACAAAAATTCTTTAAGACATTTAAAATATATTTAATCCTGTGTACCCATTTGAAAGCTCTATATGATGAAACCGGTTTATAAATAATTGAATTAACATTTACAAACGAAAACCGCGATGTCTCATTTAGTTCCTGAGATATTGTGGAACATTACAAATCATTGCTATTCACCTTTCCAAAACCGGAAATTTTAAAAATCCCTTCTGACGGAGACCCTCCGATACAAAAGGAACATATTTTTTTCGTGTTCGGTAATTTATTGATTATATAAATTAAAAGTGTATTGATAATAAAATAATTAAGAATATATATTAACTTTGTGTACAAATGACTGGATACTGATTTTCATTTGCCGTGTTTCATACTCGATTTAACGTGAAATTTTTTCAACTCCTAATACTGTTTTCGACTACCAACTTTTTCGATAACAACTAGGAAAATGTCTCATACCTTCGAAAATAAACATATCTGTGGCCGACGTATGTCTATATGAAATTTAGGAACATGTATTGAGAAAACCAAAAAATAAAAACATTTCTGACTTCGCAATAGCTCATCTGTTGGGCAACACTTGTTGCAGGTGGAAATAAAAAGCAGATTTCGAAGTGTGCACCCATAAATCTCGTGAAAAGAAAACCGCATGGGTCGTCCAGCCGTAACAAGGTTCAGAATTTCACCCTTTGGGAGTCGGAGTGTGCTGGCACAGAGCCATGAATTCAGTCACCCTTCGGTTTAACCACATCTATGGGCCGAAGGGATTCTCTAAAACCGTCGCTGGACAGAAAGATCTCCCTTCTTACAAGTGAATTGAATCACCCTTTCCTTGTGTAGAAATTTCGAAATGATTGATCACAAGGCTTGATATGAGTTTGTCATCTAAACCTTCACTGAGAACAGTTTGGTCACCTTTTCTTTTCCAAACTGATCATTTCTTGAGGCATTAGGCCACTCTTTGTCGCATATAGATGAAGAGCTGATTTGGGAACAGCGAACCTTGCTTTATTACAGACGTTCCTCAACGCACTGCAAATCGTCAGTCTTTTGCCACTGGACTATGTGCTTTGCCCCTCAAATTCTTTTTTAGATGTTCTTGAAATCTTGTATATGTATAAGTGGATAAGAACTCTTCAGATATTGGAATAAGTAGGGAGCTTCATGAAACAAGCGAAACATATTGTCCCTTTTCACCCCATTATTGTGTCAGAAGTTACGAAAGATTTAATTTCATAGAAGTTTGTAAATATTATTATGTTTTAAAGACAAGAATGCGAATATACTCACAAGTATATACAAAATGTAAGTAGGTATTCCACAAACGTCGTCTGTACTCCATCTAAGAGGATGGGTGCACAGTAAGACCACTAATCATTGTCATCTACAATGTTGCATTGTTCAGATACAGCTTTTCAACTGCTTAGTTGTTGATATTTTTAGAGATTTTAAATGATCATTTTAATTTTTTCAAATTTTTAATGTAAATAAATTTTGATACTTGTGAGACTAACAATATCGCTAGAATCGTAAAGTTTTATGGTTAGTCTTTAAAATGGAGTTTAAAATAGTAATCAAATAAATAATGACATTTTATGGACGAATAATATACTCATATATATTATTATTTAGTGTAAATAGTGTATATTATTATTATATTATTATTATTATTATAGTGTAAAGAACTCACAATGTTTCGTCTTATTTATTTAATTAGTTTATATAATGGACGTTAATTGTAGAAGAATTTACAGTAGTAAAAATGTTAAAATGTATTTCCATCAATCTGAATATATTGTGTTAACAAAAGCATATACAATACAACCTTATTATGTAAAGTATTGATAGTAAAATTAAAATTATCACGTTCAAAAGAATTCAAAATGTGTTAAAAACATCTCTTTGGATTTAGGATGAGCAATGGAACATTTCGTTTCCAGTCTCCGAGTAAATCCGTCGCTGGAGGATGGGATGAACATCAGTACTCCTCATTATCCACGGAAGAATAACTTATACCTTGGGAATCGAACCAGGGACATAAAGCAAGCACTCTGTGATGCTCTCCATAGCCGGGTAACATTGCTGTGCGTTGGTTTGAAGGAGAGTGGGTTCGAGGATGATGTATCTCTGTCAGCAGCAAACCCTTTTGCTGCGACACGCTTAAATGCGTGCTTGCTCCCTTTTCGCGGAGACCGTAACCCGTCGATTCAAACGGGAGCGAGCTTAGCCTTTTAGGGGAGTTCAGGCGAACTTCTCTCGGTTTGAAATCAGGATCGCGAGCCAGCGAGCCGAGCAGCCAGCGATAAGCTCCACTAGCTCGCCTCTGCGTGTTACAATGACGAGCACCAATACGGGAAACGCCTCGTTGCTTCATGGATTCGCTGAACTTTAACCATCCAGTGAAAATATGATTTATCTTGTATTTTATCTATAATAATAATCCACAATAAGTATATTTTGCGTTTAGGACACGCAAAAGCTAAATTTTTTCTTACGCCAACGTTTCTATACATTTATCTTCTTCAGGGCTAACAGTTCATAGAACATGAATAAACTGAAAGGCATGAAATATATCAAAACGTTTGTGTAACAAAAAAGAAAAAAAAAGAAAAGATTTTTACTTGGACTAAACACAATGAAATTCTTGTTGTGTAATATGTAGACTGAAAATATGATCAATGACATAATAATAATGACACTAGATTCAGTTGGATTATTTTTCATTAACAGTTAACTTATATTTGGTGGCTCTCCAAACAATGGATTAATATGGCCATTGGTTAATAATTGTTCCTGACCTCGGTATTCAAGTCATAATGAGATCTTTATTTGAGTTTAGGTCTGAACGTTTTTTATTTTTATTTAGTTCAAACCCAAAATATTACATCCTGGCATTAGTTCCATTTATTCTAAAATTCCGAGGAAATAAATGAAGGATTGCATTCATTTAAGAATTTACTTATGATGATAGCTGTGGCATGTTCATGTTAGAATATTTTTCACGAGACCTGTGCGAAGAGAAGAGACAAATATTAATTGAATTTGTATATTAATTGTGAAAAAAAATGAAAAAAAAATTCTAAGTTCTCTAAATGTTCAAATCTAAAAATCTTGGGGCTGGGACTCATCTGTCTTTCAGCTTCCGATTATTGAAATACCATAAAGGATGATCATGCATTTAGATATTACTTTCAATATTTAAAAACGCAATGTTTACTACGGATGCCAAACTTGGTTGAAATGGTAAACCCATCGAAACGTGTATTGAACACGGGGGATATAATAGCTATTCATAACGTTTCAAAATTTGACGGGTTATTATAATGCGGGTTTTATTTTCCTGTGAAAAATTAAAAGTTTATTTATTTTATCTATTACTAGTTGCGTAGTTATTAGATTCATTTACCTTTTACTGTCTAACATGCCGTGTATAAAATTAAAAGCTGGAGGAATTACAAGAGAAAATGTGGAAATGAACACATTAAAAATGAAGTTTTCTATATAGAAGAAGAAATCATTATTTACACCATTTAAAATAAAGCCTTGTTCATTTCTTCCCTAGGAGAATAATCAAAGCAATATAAAAGAATTCCTTATAAAGTTATAAAAATGGTTAATGCTGTTTTGTGAAAAGCCCGTACATTCCAAAATGAGAGTTTCTACCTCTAATTTACTTCAATACATTTTCCACTTCCTCGCCTTTTGAAATAATCTAGGTTAAATTGACTGCGTACCAGTGTTACAATTGACAATTTCAGGTGCAAGGGAAATAGACGGTGGAATTTTACACGTTGCTCGGACTTTCATTTCACTTCTTTCCGATTATCACATACTAAGGGATACAAACAAACTTAATGTTAAGAACAGATTTACTTTCAACCAGAGGTGAATTGATTATCAGATCATTTAAGTTCTGCTTGCAAAATTCAATTTCTCTAACAAGATTCGATCAACAATTTACACCCAGAGAAGGGTAAAAGGATCAAGTAAGGATGTGAACTGTTTCGAAGCCGTAAGCTGTACGGCAATACAATATTTGTAGACGTAAAATAACATTTTATATTTTATATGTTCTGAATAAATCAATCCTAATTCTACTTTTTACGTCCATTATAAATAATTCAATTATACATAATCCATATCTATAAATCAATATCGTTTATTTTTTAATATTAACTACAATAATTGTAAGAATAATTTGTCGGAATAAAATGTCACTAATTGATCTCCAAAAAATGTATATGCTCCGCTTATTCTTAGGTAAACTAAAAATATAGAATTTCTTCTTTGAATTGCAACTTGTTAACGATGGAAGTCACCACTGAAAGAACTTTGCACTATTTGAACATTCATACCAAAGTTCAAATTGAAAGTACATTTGAAAAAATAATGCACGCAAATTTTGTCACATGCGAATAATATATAATCAGTAAGTGCACACATTAATTAAAAATTACATAATAGTACCCGAAAGAAATTCACATTAGCATTTATCCGTAACAAGGGCTACACAATAGAAATTGTCGTAAAAATTCAAGATCAAAATGTGCGAGATATTTCCTTTATCTGAGTAAGAAATAAAAATTATTAATTCTATTCATTCTATTTTCTTGGATATCTGTGGATCTAATGGAAGACTATACCTTTTTATATGCTGTGTATATCGTTATTCAACCAATGAACTAGAATTATATGCGTCTTTTTACATATATTGAAAAGTATCGTAAAACTTAAGAGATTACCACCTTTTATATAGTATCATGGGATTGTGTTGACACTATTTTCTTCGGCATAGACATAATAGGAGTATGTATTATATCATCACACACTATTATACAAAATATATTGTTTTGTTGGCCATGTAGATAGAAACAACTAATTTCTGCTAGCAGAGCAAGTGGACATCAATAAGAAACAAAGAAATTAAAAAAATTATAATTCAACTCTATAGGTGAATATTTATTTTCAGAATTATAATCCATAACAAGAAAATTAACTTATCAATAATAAATTTAGACTTGAAAATATTCTTGAATTTTAGTTCTCATACAGACAAATTTTTCCCAATTGATGACGGTATATCTTCCTCTACAAATAATATACAAGATACGAATAAAAATTGTGTCAATTCAACTTACGAGACGATTGAGTTTACATAAAACAAGATGGTTCCATATTGATAAGAAAAACACAACAAAGTAAATACATCCTCGTTTTCCTCCAAAACCATATTTGAACAGGAAAAAAGTCTCTTAACCACAACCGAAACGCAGGATTATAAATCAGAAAATGTTTCCAAACGCGTATGTTTCGCGCTGTTCGAGCATGAACCACATGAAATATCAATACCAGATTCTACTCCGTTGTAATTGTACAATGAATATGAAATGTCCATATCGAATTTCATATAAACATTGTAAATCAGAGAATACATTGTCTCCAATTGGATATATTTCACATAGGTTAGGTGTTTTTCGACGACATCAAAACTACATCGTCTGCGGCCAGGTGAAAATTGCGACGGATCGGGTCTCGAACTCGGGATTCCGCTACAGCCGCAGGTGCGCCGTACACTTGACCACCCACCTCGACTCTCAAAGCGCGTACACAACATCCACCTGGCATGATCCCGTTTTGTTCAGGGTTTCGGAGGTTGAGAGGGGTGGTGCAGTAGACACCACACTTGTGGTCGTAGCCGGGATCCCGGGTTCGAGTTTAGGTTCGCCGCAGTTTTCGTCTGGTTGAAGACGAAGTAAACTTGCCTCCTCGAGTAGGTTCTCGGAAGTTGTGTGCATATCAGGACTAGTTCGATTCCGTCGGAACACTCCAGCCCTCACATTTTGCAAAGTTCATTTTGGGATACAAATAATTTACCGGATTGTAGCATTCAGAGCGAAGACCACGTGTAAGTCGAGAAGCCAATGCCAGCATTGAGTGACTGACAACTCTTCCTTCTTTCGCTGTAGACAGTTGGGTGAATTATTCGTGACAGCAGAATCTTCGAGTTTACGTTCGGATGCTGTTACCCACATCAGGTGAAAAGGCAATACGTAGAACCGGCAGTGATTAATATGCTAACCCTGCCGCACCGAGTATTTGATAACCTTTAGCTGCAAGGAGACTGCCTAAATTTTTTTCTGGGTGTAGCAGCTTTCGTTAGGTTGCAACGGCGTATTGGAATATGTGGGGCTACGCTTGGCCATCCCCCACATGAGACATATGGCATCACCGGGCTTTCTCCCCATTTGTTACATCTTGTTACTATTCTTTACTCCCAAGAACTACAGGAATGTCTGCCGCAGCGAGGACACGCCTTCACTTCTACAATGCATTTCATAGTTCACGTCTACTCTGTTATTAAAGTGAATACATCAAATATTCTCATGTCCACCCATGTAAATGAAATGGCGCACTGGTGGACTTTGCAAACACATGTTAAATTTCATAGCAAGATACGTAATGTCAACTAAATATCTGCTGGTACGTCAATAAGTCAAAGTAAACTTCAAAATTAAAGCACAACCCTTCAACACTTCTGTGACTGATTTCTTCAACTGGCAGTATATAATAGTACGGATCATCGCTTGCCACTACGTGAAGTACGTTGAAAATATATAATTATATGAAGCTATTACCTTACTATAGTTTAAAATATTTAGAAATAAAACATAAAATAGGGAAATTTACAAATCACTTATAAAATAATGCTAAAATACGCCTAAACTCACACAGTAACTTTTTGATTTGTTGAAATTGTTAGGTAAGGTAAAGTAGTTTAAATGCAGACGTGAAAAATCTGTTAACTCTACACGAGAAGTTAAAGCAACATGTAACCTAAGTAATAATTTTCGTGAATTAAAACGTGACTAGTATTTTAACATAGTCATAAATATATGAAAGGAGACATTCAAAATGAAGCGATATTTTTTCTAATGGTTTGAAGCGAAATTAGGGAATGGAATTTATGCTTTGTTGTAGTAATGCAGCGCGTAAGCATAAAAACAGATGGTCATAAATGACTAATTTCAGAACAATTTAACACAGTCAAGTTCGATGAAATTTGTCAAGAAATATGTGAATTATTACAGAACGTGCGAGAGGATTGATACCCGAGTTAATGCATAAAATTGTGTTCACGTATCTTACAGTTATCCGTATGTAGTATCGTAACCACTGAAGAACTTAATTAAAACGTACACTCTCTTAAAGTCAGAAGTACACTTATTTCAGTACATTGAACAAGCAGAACTAGTAATCGTTGAATCACATATACCAAATTTTTCTATCCACTGCAATACATACTTATATGGAATTATGTTGGTTTTATCTTTAACAGTAATATGTTTTTAGCGGTAATATGTAAATTTAAAAAAAAATTAATTGTGACAAAAAATACAGTAAATATCTTTACTGAAGAAATAGAATATCAAATTGCAACATATCTAGACATATGCACGAGAAACTGATTGTGATTCGTTTTGTTTCTTAATTTTTGTTTCGATAGCACTTGTGATGCATTTTCTTAAATATACTGTGGACATCTGCACATTTAATACATGGGAACGACAGAATAAAATGTGATTATTGTTCTGACTTCCATTATCGTCTTGCAAGGTTTAGACCGGGCAATGACGAGAATAAGGCGAACAAATTTTAAGAAGATAGGATTGAGTTTTATCGTATAAAATACGAAAATCCAAGACCATCCACGTTCTTATTGAGGTGGTCAGTGTTTTGCAACAAATCCTCAAAGTGCGAAATCGATAATTCATCTACAAAATAAGAAATTTTTTTATGAGCTTCATTGTGACAAATCTTTTAAGTAATCTAATGTTGTTTTATCAGAAAATTACTCTCAGTAAGAAATAATACAATTTATTATCTATCGAATACCGTTCGGTTGATTTCCTACTAGTAATATAAAAAGGCTCAGTGAAAAAATTGCCAATTTGACTCCTATTGATCATAGGGTAATTTTTGTTTCTTCTATATTTGTGTAACATGACAGATGTTAAGCCGTAGATATTCGCACAACTATTTCCGGAGGGTCAAGCTTAAATTGGTTAGTATCGAAAAAGTACCCCATTTTGACATTAAATATAGGGATATTATTATCTACAAATTAAAAGGGGACAAAATATATGATCTTTCACATAATTTCACTTTGCTAGAGGACATTACAACCATTTTTGGCGTAATGCAACAATTGTTAACAAAGATGTCGAGATAAATATTTAAACGTATCTCAGCAACTAATAAACGCAATGAGCGCATTGCTGTATCGGTGTTTTTGTTATTGTAAGCATTATATTTTAAATCCATAGATATGAAAAATTAATCGTAGCAAACAATCAAACCAGTACTATGATTTTTGCTATAACTTACAAACGGATGTTAACTTACAGCATTTCATTTTATAGGTTTAAACTTATTTAACTTGTTTAACTTGTTTCTAGGTTCAATAGAGGAGCCACTAGATCAAAAAGAGAGGAAAAATTGCAATTTTTGCACTTTGACGGCTTATTGCTAGAACTTGACTGCCTCTAAGATCCTTCAAAAGACATGGAGGATCTTAGATTTTCACATTTTACTCGATAAAATTACGTCCTACCTTTTTAAAACTTTTTCGACTTTTTCATTGAATCTGTCCTCCATTGCCTGGTCTAGATGCAGAAGGAAAACACACTCAATCCTAAAAAAGGGTGTACAGGATTCTGGGTCATATTCTTCAGCGATGGAATGCTGAGATTAAAGGAGCAAGTGTTTTGTTACCCTCGAAATTAGCAGGGGTCTTAAAGCATTCTTGTCTGCAGTGTTCTCATAAAATGAGACGTGTTCTTGTTTTATTTGCCATGTTGTGGTTTCTCTGTGCTAGATAAATGTAATTACGGCTTCTCGTACCGTCGGTTACACGTCGTTTTCGTCGAGATATTATTTAGTATAAAAATTATATTTCTGTGCTTTATACTGAAGTAATTGTCTGCCGTTTTCAAAGGAGCTGCGTTAAGTTTCACTGATAAAGGAAAATGTTGGTATGGTTAATAAATGACTAAAATTTAAAAAAATTGTTAACTATGATCATATTTCGTACTCGGTTGAAGGTAATTGATATTCAGTTGATATTCTAGATTAATAACCTGTCTAAAGGTATATATAATTCAATAAATTAAATACGGTTAAAATATTTTTTTAAATATCGATTCCACATTAAAATAATTTATCGTGTAAATGAAGTGAAATTCAGATATTTTAGTTCGTAGATTATTAGCCTGGCGATGAATGTAGAACACTTCAGTTCTGCAGTTCGCATATACCAATTTTCTCCGCCAAGCTTGGAAGACTTCCTAAAATCGTAGATATGGAAGAGTTAAATTTTAACATATTATATTGTTTCTAATTACGAAATCATTGGTTGTTATGGTGACTCAACTCTCGTGAGAGGAACATTTTCAATACGCTTATAAACAAAACCCTCCAGTTTATTTAATGGTTTGATGATTTTTTTTTTTTTCATACTATATCTCATTTTTCAACATAAATAATCCATGTTAACGACGTTGTCTTGCTTATTTGACCAGTGATATCTAAACGAACTTTTGCTTTATCCTGTTTTTTGGTTGGCATTTTACTGTGCCTTATAGTACTTTTATTGGTTTTTTAGCGAATGACCTCCTACGACACAAGTGATTAGTCTATGCAATTCTCTAACATTGTGTCATTCATATATGTTTGTTTTTTTCATTTCACAGTGAAATAGTGCACTTTTAAATTATTTTTCTATCATTAAACCAAATCACTTTTTAATTCATTGCACTAATAATCGGGATAGAAATTACAGTGAACACTCATCGATTGGTTTATTGTATATACATTGCATAACACAGCGATAAAATACATGCCCTCTTGCCAGAGTGCTTTTTTGTCGAAAAATGAATAATTATATGAAGAGCACGTCAAGAAATTTCACATTCTGCGGTGAAGAACAATCTTTAGCTGGGTTCAGCTAACCTTTCATGATCTATGGTTTAAAATTTTGAAATCTGATAACGTGTACCAGAATTCTTTAGTGCATTTCAAAAATACTCGCTTGGTAGACCTCACTACATATATTTTCCTTGGTGCACAAGTTTTCTCTCTACTTTCGTGATCTCAACTTAAAAGGATTCTCGTTGGATCTCCCCATGATGTTGAACTAAACGTACTTCGTCTTCTCCAGAGTTGTTATCTAAGTTAAAAATTGGAATTAAAAGCATATCTGGTCATGCAACATGAGGTGCGTGCCAGGCGTTTTAATTTGATTAATATATAAAGGAAATTTGACGCAATATATCGCTGTCTTTGGAAGTTTGAAAGTTAATTTATGACTTCAACAAACTTAACAATTGTCACAACTTGACCTTAAATCTACTCTTTCATTCCAGTGTAAATATTATCTGCGCTTACTTTAGATCAGTAATGTCAATGGGAGAACATACGGACAGCAGGACACGCCGTTCTCAGGTAGAGTACGCTTGGCTCGACGTCTGTGCAGCCAGGCTTCAGCCAGGGTTGGACAATAGGTTACAATGGCTGCACGGAACAGGTCGTAATTTCATAGAAGAGCGACTTTCTGTGAGGTAGTGCAGGTAGCGGAGAATGTTGACTGCGTCTGAAACTTTGGTATATTCGGAATATTTGATAATGTAGATTAATACTACAGTAGAAACGCTCTTAACCGTTCTAAAAGAGACCGAGACCCAGCTGGTTAAACGTTTGATCAGTTAATCCTAGTTTCCGGAGACAAAAATAGATTTTCGTTCAAAAAAGTCTACAATTTCATCAGGTTATCATACATAAACAAGCAAATGAGATATCATTGCAACTCATTTTGTTGCACTGAGTACATACATACATAGACGAACACGAAAGAAAATTAAACATTACGAACTTACATAAACTTGGAAAATTTTATGTACGTAAAAACCTTAATGTAGAGGAAAAAAATTATTTCACGGGATATACCGGTTAATTCGAGACCGGTTAACAGGGTTTCCGCTGTACTCTTGTTTGTTAGCAAAGAGTAGGATTATATAATGAAAGTTATATAATCATATTTTTCTACTTATACTTTATTTTATTGTTATGTTTATTGTTGTATATAATCAAAACTGGAATACTTGTGCAGAATCAGATGCCGGTGGAACGTGTAGTCACCAGGAAAGATATTTGTTTGCCCTCCTTGATATCCGATGAACTCGACATCCATTTTCGAGTTTTAGACCTCTAAGCATGCAAAATGTTTCCGAAACCACCACTTGCCAATGTGAAGTGCACGTTTATTTAAGGTTATTAAAACTTACTGAAACGTCTAATATTTATTATAAAAATAAATTTGAAGAAATAGAAATGTTTATACAAACGAGAGAAATGAAGTTAAAATTTTATTGGATCGTTTGGATAATTTACATTGCATATGCATTAATTATCTGTGGTAGTAATACGTGTGAAAATCTAAGAAATAGAGTTGAATAAATAATTTTCGATTGAAATTAATATAAATCTCCTGAGACGGAAAGAGAAAAAAAATAATTCGCAGTATCTTAAACTAGATATTGTTGTAGGTAGGGATCAGTTGAATAATTTTTCCAAACTACCGAAAATTTATATTGAGGAATATACATTTCAACTCAAGGTGTTTAATAATTGATAATACACAATAAGTGATTTCTTTAATGCTGTACCTCCCTTTTCAACAGCAAGATTCTTCGTCTTGACTTTCGTCTTAACACGTTGCCTTTCGTGTTAACTGTATCTTGCCCGACTCCATCTTGAACACAGTTGTCAGAAAAGACACTCCTGACTGTTCCACATAGCTAGTACCTTCTTGGGAGTCCGCGCTGCTCAGTGGGCAGAGCGCTGACTGGATGGTCGGGGTTTGATTCCGGGTGGAGTGGGAATTTTTCATCACACCACGACATCCAGACTGACTCCCAGACCTACTCAGCCTGCTGTAAAATGAGTTTCGGGTCTATCCTGGGATCAAACCGGTCGGTGCGAGCTGCACATCTCCTCCTCCTAGTGCCGAGGCCAAGAAATTGAAGAACCCTCCGTGAACCCCTTGGGCACCTTCTGGACCTGTTGAGAGGCAGTTTGACTTGAGTACCTTCGTACCTAGCTATCTCGTATCAAACGTTCCTATCAAAAACATTCTCATTTTGTAAATCTTCGGTCTCAACTCTCTATACAGCGTCCTATGTCTCCTTTCACCATCCAAATTCCTTTATCTTCCCAAGACTGTCCTACCTCACCTTCTCTCAAGTCGTGTACCTTGAGAGCACTCCACCCAGCCTCGCCTCGTCTTGTCCGTCTCCTCTTCGACCAGCGTTGCTTCACACTGTCGATCCTCCGCCCTGACTCCGCCTCACCGCCTATAGCCCCGTTCGTGTTTGGCGGAGTTTAGAGCACGACTGTTTAATTAAAGTTAATGGATGACGGAGGAGGGGCGCGACGCGAGGGCGATGGTGCGCCGCGGGCGTCGGGACGACCGTCGGCGCCGTCGTCAGAAGCGGTGTGTGCTCAACGAACGGGGAAGAGGAGAAGGATGAGCCACGGTTTCGCTTCGGGTGATAGAGGAAGATAAAGTGAGGATGCTAGAGGTGTTGAAGTCTGTGTCAGCAGTTGCGGCGCGCTTATAAAGCTGATTGCGGTGGCAATGTAAGTGGGTGGTGGTGGTTGGCTCAACTGTGGAAGTGCCTCCAAGCAGTGTATCTCGCGTACGAGATGAATTTAAACAGCGATGCACTCACTGACTGGCTCACCTCCCCGGGAGGGAGTCAATTCTGACTCTAGGGCAATTCCTCCGCACACTATTCCTCGTCTCCAGACTATTCTACAGGCGCCGACTGTGTGTGCTTTCCATTTCTGTAAGTGCACGCCGCATCTGTGCCATTGCGAGCGGGAGAGAACGCGCCGGGGTTGCGCAAGACATATCGAAGGATGGACTTATACCCAGAGAAGATGCTGTATGCTCGCCGCATCGGAGTGGCTTCGTCTGAGGGCGGGGTTGAAACGGAGAAGCGAAGTGAGGCAATATGACTTCAAGTTCGCAACAACAGCGGGAATGCTATCCAAGCCAAGAGTTCGGTACGAGAAGAAATATTTCGCTATATTTGTCAGTTGTCGATTCTTGCTGCCAATATGTGCAGAATACACTGGGAGAAACGCGCTGCATGAGATAGTTGAAAATTTATTCCCTCGCTTTAGTGCGCCAACGCGTTTTCCTGAAATCAGTCATACGCCTGGAAGAAATACCAAGAAAGTAAGTTGCAAGTAGATGGAACAAATTCTTTGAGAAAAATGTTCCTCGTATGAAATGCACAAGAATCTGTATTTCCTTACTCACGTGACTATTCTCCCGATGGAATAATGCTAGATGAAATATTATTGAATTTTTTTTTTTGCAAAACAGCATTTTTATACCTAGCCCATGAAATGTAATAATTTTAAAACTTCGTACCAAAGCAAGCGGAAAATAAAAATTGTCAATAGGATGCCATGTGTTTGTCATCATAACATTAACAGAGGAAAAAAAAAATTGGAAGAGAGTTCTTTAAAAATTTGTATACAATAATATCGGCTCCTTACATTTAATATACTTCGACTAAAAAATTAAACAATACATTTCATTGAACTAATAGATTATGCAGACTTTTCCTCTTAAAGTTCTTTAATATCATTATTTCAATATTCAACCAAAATTTTTTGATGATGATCGTCTATCCATCTTTATGTGCACGTGCGTAATTTTCTGTCATCATTTCAAACAAATTTGTTGGAGTTGTTGTGTTGATAAATAGCATATTCTATAATTTGTCTGACTTTCCTTATAGAGTTTCTGTGGCCGAGTGTAATTATAAAACTGAAAAATAGGATGTATCCCTTAAACCTAGCTGAAGAAAAACACCTCAGTGAATTGAAACATTTCTTGATATACACTTCTCAACATAGAAATTTTGGTCTTCTTAATAATTACTTTTAGGTAATCAATTTAGAGGAATATGAATTAGTTGTAGACTTTTCTGTAATTATGTATTTTTTCTTCTTTTGTAACCCTATTCTCAACATTCCAATTTTTAGATTAATGTTTATCTGCATTTCGTTTTCAAGCGTATTGCCTTGCACATGCATATTCTATATTTCGACAGAGGATGAAAACAATTCTCATAACTCTCACTGCAAACAAGAAATAGAGCAGCAAGAATATATTTAGGCAGTTATGAAAACAATTGGTTTCATCTGTATCATACTGACTAAACAAAGTGTTTTAACAAATTCAATTTTTTATTTATATTACAGTAGCTTAAAATTAATAATTTCCTTAAACTACCTGAAATAATGATACAAATGAGCTCTTGTGGGAAGAAACATTTTCTAGGAAGTGAAAACAAGGAAATTCTCTTCATCACAGTTGAGTGTATGAAGAGAAAATGGAGTATCTCGTGCAATGTAGCTGGTAGTTAAATGGAATGTAGAGTTTTAACTAATCACAGACATAACTTCTTTGTATCCCCTTCGAATCATTATGTCAGCTTTCCCCGAGAGTCCATCCGGGAACCAGTTTCTTTGGACCAGTACGTTACACTTCTGCGAAAGTTTTACTGCCACTTATCGATCAATCAACTCTATCATCTATAAAGAAAACCATATCATTTTTCCCGTTAAAGAGAAAACGGATCGCGTATTTATGAAATGAGACAGTAAAGAAGTGTATTTGTCTAGTAAAGCATTTACAAAACGAACAATAAATATAATGTCGCGGTATAAAATGTGAATGAATTTTTACTCTCTTTTAATTCTTTCGCGGTGACTGTGTTCTCTCGAGAGATAGGGTCCATTGCGACGAAAGAAATCGATGGACAGAGGAGAAAAAAGAGCTATGTGAAGGGGTGAAATGTGAGAGAGAGGGAGGAACATTGCTTCAAAGCACCAACAGACTCGGAAGCGGATATCAGTGAAGACCTACGCACATCTGATCGCTTTCACATCACGTTGCTTCTATCTCTTTTGCCTTTGTGAATGGTTCCAGAGAGAGAAAGAGAGGGAGGGAGAGAGTAATATGCTTCCTAACAGATTCTACCAAGCACTTTCCGCCAAGAAGGTACGGTTTCCGCGATATGATACGAAATATCCCCAATATTAAAGTTGCCATGGCTTTGATTTGTTCACTGTGGCTTCGTCGATGTATATTTGCTCATCCGATTTCATGCCAACACTCATTTGTTTTACTGAACTACATCGAGGAAGATTGGAAAACTTACGAGGAATAAAATAATTTTATTCTTCTGCTCCACTCCATGAAAACTAATACGACCCCAACCTCTATACTGATCGGAACTGTATAGCCGATGAAAATCGTTTCCTTCATGTAATCTATTTCAATGATTTCCTAAGGTCCCTGGACCGGAAATTGAATTAGGAATGGATTTAGATTCTTAAAATACAGTACACTTTTTAATGTCAAACTTTACGCGTACACCGTGAAGGCTTTCTTCACGAAAAATAACACAATTACTAGAAAATAGAATAAGGTTTCACAAATTGAGAGTTTATTATTATAATTTTGACGATAAATTTCTTGGGTTTCATTAACGTTTCTGTAATGATTTAGCCTCTTGACGTACTTAAAAAAAAAATTAGCATTACTAGAAAATGAGTAATAAGTAAAAAAAGTGTAATTACGAAATGAAATTATTACATTTTTGTCTTGAAGAGATAGTTATATCTGAAGAAATAGTTACTTTGGTGTGTACAGGGAAGACACTTTTATCATTAATGTTTTTCTTGATTCATATTAATTATATCGTCGTAGTCACCATCAATAATCACCGATTATCTGACAAGAGTTTTTTTCTTGGAACATCACCACGTAATGGAATTAGTTGAAGCTTCTCGTCGAAATAGTTTGCCACATTCATAACTAATGACTCCTTCCAATAACAAGAGGTTATGAAGAAATCTACTGAAACTTAAAAACCGTTTTAATATTAAACATAAATTTTGAAATATCTAAAAAATCTCCCATTATGTTATCTGTCAACATGCAATAGCTCATATTAGGTATCTGGTAACAGCAAATATTGGTCTATATTTTCCGGGTCATAAGAAGTTTTTACGTATGGGATGTAACCTCGCTTTTGCTACATTGAGTTATGTGTTTATATAATTATTAACATTACATCATCGTCAGTGCATGTATTTAAT
>NNCF01130032.1:547756-558589 GCA_002313205.1 Laupala kohalensis | reverse complement strand
TATATATATATATATATATATATATATATATATATATATATATATATATATATATATATATATATATATAGTAAAACATGCATTATTATAAAAAAGTAACATTAACCAGATCAACGTGTATGAAAATATTTATTCTGACAATAAATCCATAAAATGTTTGCGGGCTTATTTCATATCAGCTCATTCAACTCCAGATTACAGGCAGTATTATCTTCCAACCTGAGCCCTTCGCATTTGCCACATAGACTGATTTATATACCCGTATATAAGTGGCCTCCAAGGTAACCTCCAAGGAAATGCTAGGTTTAGCCATGTGTACGCACAATTTAATAAACAATAAAAGTGTTTATATTCATATTTTGAAAATTATGATTTTTCAGAAACTGTTAGTGGATCGCGATGTGTAAATGAAGTCGGAACGAGCTTTCCTTAAAAAGACTTGAATTATTAAAGCAAAGAAACTCATTTTCGTTTGATTTTTATTAATTTGTTCGCGAGTTATCTGATAAACAAAATTCTTCACTCACACACATACGACATAAGACATTGCCAAAATTTGAAAATAGCCTGGATCCAGTTCGGATAGATCTGAAGATATCTCGAGTTTTTTTTCGACCTATTACTATATTTTCCGTATACATACTGTATTTTTGAAAAGTAAAAAAAAAGTTTCTTCAAGCTCACCGCATACGTATAGTGTTACTAGAAATTTGCAGAACTAGATGATTAATTGTATGGGTATTTTTATAATAAAAATTATTCTTAGAACATCCTACAAATATTATCTCCGTGAAAAGGAATTGTAAGTCATGATTGAAGAAAAATCATCTCAATTTTATCTCGGTTTCAATATTTCTCGGTACTTCGAAGTGCCCTGGAACTATCTCTTCCGATTCTGCAATCGAGGCACGGTGTATGCCGGCTGATGTGATGCTTACGTGTGAAATTGACGTCATAACTTCCTCTAACGCTCGTTCACATTCGTGGATCGATCGAGACACATACCGCTCAACAACATTCCCGTCACGCGCGTCATAAAAATGAAATGAGTTTGAATTATTGCCTTTTTAATCTTAATGAAGATATTCTACACCGGTGCATTTCGACGATTTATTTGGTTAAAAGCAACGATTCAATACTGCTGTATTAAAGTCGTTTGTAAAAAGTATAATTTCCGGAATATTCCAAAAACTGTGAATTTCTATTAAATTCTTCTGTGGATACCGTTATTTCATTGGAGTATACGTATAAATATACGTCAGAAGTTACAAACTGCGTATGACTACGTGAAGGACAATAATCTAATTTACTCTCCGAAAGCAAGCGAGGGACCATCCCATCAATTCCAATCAACAATCATAAGGCAGGGTCGGATTGAAATTTACAACACACAATTGTTTTTATCATAGATAAGAATAAAAAGTCACCTACTTATTATACTATCAACAGAATTGTATTAAATAAAACACACAAAAAGTTGTTTCACAAGTACCTATTATTATTATTATTATTAAACTAAAGCTTATTCGGAAAACATAACTTTAAAATCGTAACTATTAAAATAAATTTAAATTTGAGATTAATAATTATAATTGATCGCTTTTCGAAGGCAATACGCCAGTAAACCTGTGTATAAAGTACGCCTCTACCCAAAGGAAAATCGGATAAAAACAATTGAAGATGGTTGAATTTATAAATGGTAGATGCAATTATCCTGACCCGGATAATTTCTTCAACCACTTATAAATTGATATCTTTAACAACTTCATTATTCAATATATTATTCGATTACATTATGTTTACTCGATGTTGATAAGATTTCCGAACGTCATGTCATGTGTCCACATCAATGTATTTACATTTTTGATGAGACACCTGACGAATTCTAAGATCAATAGACGAAACGTTGTATGATTTAATGTTAAATAAATTCACGCTATACGTTTCGATAGATTTTTAAGGTACACTTTTCTATGCTGATGGCAAAGAGTACATCACAATGATGGCAGATCGAACAAATCTTGGCGCTACTTGATCGAGTTTTCAATATTTTCAAATACTGCGTTACTTTCCTCATATTTTCTAGGGTAAAGCATCATCATGCACTTCGAATAGCAAGGAGAATCGGTAACAAAAATGAACAGATTGACCCACCTACAATGGCGATGGCGTGCAAATTATTAATAATAACGATAAAGCTGAAAATCATAATCATAATCCTCGTAGAAATTTCCAGTCGCAATTGCATCGTCGTCTAACTCTTGCCGACGTCGAAAAACAATGACGTTGCGAACGCGTACGCATACGCATGTAACGTTGTGAACGTCGGATAATGACGCCTTGACGTCGCCAACCCGTACGCATGTCACGTCGATTCCACCTCGCATGAACCTCATTTTTTCAGCGTCGTCATTTCATCTCTTTTCGTCTTTATTAACCACGTTGGAATATGATTTTTATTACATTTTTAGAGTATATTATCCATAGTCTTACCTTGTTTAATCGTATTCAACAGGCGTATAGCACACATTCTTTTTAATGTCCGTCTTAAAAATCTTGTAAAAGAGATCACAAAGTAAAAGAAAATATTGTTTTATAAACCCAAACGTCTCTTTATACACGTAATTTATTCTTATTAAATTAACACATCGGAAAGTAATTTTATTTAAAACCATAATTAGATATTACGCGTTACTAATCTACAAAAAATCAAAATATCATCCGGGTACAGCTGGTCGACGTCGGGACAACTTTTTAACGTATTAACTCGTCTCGACTTCAAGATTCGGCCGATGCAATCTCGATCTTCGATTAATCTTGATGTTGAGACAAAGTAGTTTATTTTCATCGTCTCTACGTCGTATAACTGAGTCGTCTCGACTTCAGGTTCCAGGCGATACGACGTCGGGACGGCGTCGCTAATTCGACGTCGATCTTCGACTAGATTTCGACGTTGAAACAATTCGCGACGATCGTTACGTCACTTCAAAGTCAGTGATTTCTGCATGGGAACATTAAAATGAAAAAAATAAACAACAATTTCGAAGAAAATGTCCGCTATTTCTTTTTGAACTGGAGCTTTCTATATACAAAATTTTTAGAGCACCGTTCCACATGGGTGGTAAATTATCTAGATTATTTAATTTAAATATTTCTTTACTACCGCATAGATGCACAGTGGTTTATTAAATGATTTATTTCATAATAATTAAATAAGAAAATTTAAAATTATACTTATTGGTAAAAGCAAGAAAAAGTTAGAATTACTAATTTGAATTGTACACAATTGCAAACGTAATGTAATGGTTACGACGACTGTACACTTAGCTAGAATTAAACAAAACATTTTTTTTCTAAAACTTGATTGGTTGCACAATATCATCATAATGATTACAGTTTTTATTGCACACAACCATTTATATGACTGTTATCACTTCTCCATTTTTTCTAATTCTAGGGAGCAATTGAGAATATATTATTGAATTTCAATATTAATCTACACCACCAGTATACTCAATTCGGCAGAATACATTAAGAACAATATCCTTGCGCTGGTTAAGTGTCGTATGTAACAAATATACGACGCATTTTTGTCACAAATTAACGAAGTATTCCTTTTTAATACATGAAATGAGTAACGCAGACATTTATACTTCGAACCAACTCTACCTACCATACTATTTATTCCGAGTCTATGAATATGTTCAGGATAAGTGATAATTTCAGTCAGGTAAAATTGGAGAAGGACCGGTAATCGAACCTGGTAATCCTGCTTTTATCGTACGGGTGCTAACCACTGCACCACCTGTTCGCCCTCCACAACTGAACACCACTTCTGCGATCAAATCAATAGCCCCGGGTTCGATTCTCAGTTCGAGGCTATTTTCACATGACCGAACATTATCACATATATTCCCCATGCGTAGGTCCACGGAAGAAATTCGTTCATGTTCAGGATAAGCTTGGAATAATCCGATAATTATAACACGAACTGTCCGATAGTTATAAAACGAACTGATCTTATTAGCCAGAGCGTTTAAAAACGCGCGCAGTATCCGAGTCCTAAGTGAAACTAATGTACAGCGCGTTGCTTCATGGAACTTCATTCGCGCCATCGCTCTCAGATCCGACTGACTGCTCGCGACGCGTCGCGACGGCTAATGGAGCGACATTCTACTGCTCCAGTGAGAGAAGAGCGCGCGGCTGATATTCGTCGATGTATCACGTCGCGCTCTATCACTTGCATCGTGTGGATGATATCGATGTGATCATGTCACGTCATTATGCGGGACTAATTGTGCGTGGGGACGACACAGCAGTTCCCTCTATACACCCGAACATTTTTTCCCGATAGCCCACTGCGATCTTGTCTGGTTTCTGTTTATGTTCGTTCCCGTTGTATCCTGAATGTTATGTTTATTCATTTGAAGAGTTTGAAACAAACTCTATAAAATTCTGTTTCAGTAGTTTTGTGTCGTCCCCTATCATCATTTTTTATTTTGCATATTGCATATTCTGTTCAGGAAATTTTTAAATTTCGTGTATATCCTAAGGCTGTCAATTTTATTCCAAGGATTGTAATATTCAGAATGATAATGTTGCTGACGCTCCACAATTACCAAAATTGTAATATTCGTTTCCAGGAGAGTCCATTTACGAAAATCCACCACTGGCAGTCCGTCTTTTGATGTTTCATATAATGAATATAACATGACTTGAGTTTTTCTGTAATAACTAAATGATATACTTCCTCTGGGGTAGTGTATTTTTAAATTTATTTACAAAAACTTTATATGATTGTGGAGAAACTATAGGACAACGCTGTATATATAATATTTTAATTTCGCTCTTAGGTCAAAATTTGATAACCTTATGCTATCTCACGAAAAATTCAGGAGATAACATAGTAATAAATTTGTCTAATGTATTTGGTTGTTTATTATAATACTTTTGAAGAATAATTATACAGTAAATTATAATATATACGAGTTACATTTATACTTTTACTAGAATTACTTTCAATGACAGGGACCATCCATTCAAACTTTTCCAGAAGTATCAAACGCCATTTTCGGGACACATAGTGAATTGATTGACCATTTCCTATTCAATTAAAATAAATCCTCCAGAAGACATTGACTAATATGGACAAAACGCATGAACCTAGTTAGAAGAGTAAATTAAGTACTGATTTCGTGTTTATATTTGTTCTTTCAGTAGTCACTCTTGAATTTTCAACGTGGAACGAATGTAATTGAAGTTCTCTTTGTGGGAAGACTAAAGTTCCCGAGGGTAACTTTTCCCCGGTTGGATCGACCCCAGGTGCGGCAGGAGGTCCTGATGAAGAGGGGTGCTCAGTGGCCACTTAACCGCTAGCGCTCTCTAGTGGGGAGTTTCATAAACACATGCTATGCATCTCGCTGCCAGAATGGATTCCACTCAGGCACCAGCTGAGAGATAACTATTCGGGCGTTTCCTCTTGATTATCGAGACCACGCGGTTTTAAACGCGTTGCACGATAGAATTTTAAATCAATTTTACATACGAGATGTACATTTAATAATCGTTCATTTTTAAAATTGCCAGTGAATACGATGGGTCTCGTGTAGGCATAAAAGTATTAACTCTGGCTTCAAGCAAAATACTACATCTAAATTTGATATACTAGGTCGAGGTTGATACTACAAAAAATATGTACGTGACCTAGCCAATATCATAAATAAAATAGAGAAATAATTGTAATATCAGTAAATGAATATAAACGTACAAAGTGTGGTCGATATTATGTACGATAAAAATTTAAAAGTCGTCATGAAGATACGTCGGATTCTAAAATTTGAAACAGACAATTACTAAATGATCAATAATGTTCAATTACTTTTTCATCGATAATTAATGAAAAATCAATATACCATCGACAATGATTAATTAAATATTATAACTCAAAATAAAGGGAAAAAATGGTATGCTTTTCAATGCATAACAATATTAACACAACCCCCCATTCTGGCCCGGGTTTTTCTCCGGTTTTCCGTCTGGTTGTGACGGATTTTCCTTCGGCGGGAACATCATTAATACTTCTGTTTTATTAATCTCGAATTTTTACTGCACAAATATATACAATTTATTTTGGAATAATAAATGACTAACAGTACGTATTTATTAAATAATTTCTGTTATAAATATTAAATACGCCACTGCCCTTGGGCCCTTGATCGGAATTGATGGGATGGTTCCTTGCTTGTATCCGGAGAGTAACTTAGTGGATTGCCCCCCCCCTCCCCCCGTGGTCATACGAAGTTTGCAACTGCTTTTTTGACAGTAAAGTTTAATTAAATAGTTTATTTATTTATTTGTATAATTTACCTACCTCTCATTTTTGCATACAGTATGGCTCGGAGAAAATCTTTATTTTTGTAAATTTCTGAAGTCCGAAAACCGTGTGATTCGTCTGACTGAGCGACACCGCGTCACGATCAGTGACAGATCAAGAAACGAACGCGTCGTCTCTTCTCCAGAATGAGTAGTTCATCATAAATGTTGCTCATTATTAAATGATACATTAAAACTTGACTAAATTTTGTATTTATTGTGAAAAATACTTGATTATTAATAAAAAACTAAGGGATCATGACAAATTTTATTTTAAGTGTTAGAACTTCATTTGAAATATATTTAGAAAAAATGTTTAAACAAAGTAGCTTTGCATTTTAGGGTTAAATATATGTATTACTCTTAACAATGGATACGATACTTTTTTTATACCATTTCGTCATGATAAAAATCCACTCAGACTCCCTGAAATCCAATCATTTTCCCTTTTTACAGAACTGAACTCCACGAAATTCCACAAAATCGTAAAATTTAAGTACTCTTCATCTAGTACGCATGAAACGTCCAAAATACGTTCATTTCCATTTCACTAATCGATTTTGTGTGTTTCCGCAGTTTGAGAGGGCTTGCATGTTTGTTCCAAGGTTCGATCCCTGGAGAGTGGCCAAACATTTGCCGACGTATGTGTGCTTAAGTATTGGCGTAGTCGTTACCCATGACGTACGTTCGACCATTCGAGTGCTTTGTCTTTTTTCTTTTGTTTCCTTATTACCTCCAAGCGGCAGTGCAGTGAAGCTCTCATTGGAGTTCAACTCCTTCCATGCCTCGTCATATTCACTGTTGTCTCTCATCCCCATTCATGTAATTCTGCAATGTTTGACAACTTCATCTACCTCAGGGATGTCAACAGGAGGAAGTGCGGGGACAGGGGCTCGACGTGCTCGTGTGGAGGTAGCGCACTGTCTACAACAAGTGACACACTTGTTACCGAAGAAAAGTAGTATTCATATGCATTACGAAGTACGAACCGGTGGAAGGTGTGGTTTCAGAGACCAGGAATTTGTGAACCCCTTACTGCTATCCGATTAATGGAACCGCTATCGCGATTGATATCTCCGAGAATGCGGCACAACGAAACTTCGTAATGCATCTCACTCTTCTCTTTACTATATTGATCTACGCGCCAATTTAATTACATGCTCTTCAGATAAAATATAAAAAAAACATGCTTCTCCAGTGATCTATTCACTTCATCTTAAGAGTACGCTTTCAATCATTTTGGATAATGTGCTCACCCGCGCTCCTGCTTACCCTGTAATTTCTTTCCGATAAAGTAGATACTTATCCGAGAAAAACGTATCATTCGAAAGACGTTTAAATTAAACGACGAAACTTTGCATGAATTTTATTTCATTTTTTTAAGGAATGTTCTTATATATATCGCACTTTTTGTAAGGATGTTTTCATGAATGCTAGAGTATTAACCATTTCTGCAACTATTTGTGCTTCACAATACATTATAAATATTGGAAAATAAAATCAATTTATAAATGTGTGTTAGGAAAATTTTTTGACATGGCATAAACAAAACAAAAAAACTCTCCCGGCTGATAAAACAAACGTGAAACCATAGCTTGGTGTCCGAGTTTCTGGTGACTAATAGCGTCGATACGTGTCACTGGGTGTGTTTTATGTTGACACGTGCAATGAACACGTCATGTACTTTTCGATTCTATATACAGAAAGTGCTGTTGTGTTTATTTTAAAAGGAATATGAAATATTTGCTGATTTAATGTGAGAATATTGGATTTTTTAAGTAAGTGTTCATTATGAATACTTTCTAAAGTTAATATTTTCCAATAAATATTCCCTTCTTGTGAAAAGTGAAAATAATTTACTGTATAAAACCTGGGACAGTATGCAGTGATGGAATGTGTTATGGAAATTAGTGACGTCATGTGGTGGGAAGTGTCCGAAGTAACGGATAAAATTGACAGGTTGACATCACAAGTTATTCATATCGCCACTTGGTGGACGTAGAAGGAAAAATTCCATTATTCGTACATGATCACGCACTTACTGTCTCAAATTTATTGATACTTTAAAAATGGCACTATAATTCATGCTCAATTATTTCAATATTGTTATTTCAACAATTTTAAATATGAAAAATAATAGAGTACCAATAATGTCACAGATTTGTGGTAGGAAACTCTCTCAATAAACGAAAAGTTAATTTTTCTAGTCAGACAAATTTGTTCTTTTCCCATTCCAATTATTTAATTACTCAAAAAATAGAACTCATTTTCATTTATGCCGTTGAGTACTTCATTCAAACAATTGAATATCGGTTATAACGAACTAATTTCTGACAAAATTGCTCTCTTCAATTATACGACAGAATAGTCAAGGTAAAAAAAAAATTAAAATTCTCCTTTCCAGTGATATCAAAATATCTGTTCTCTGGCGAAAGAATTTGGTGTATTTTTAGTGTCGGAAACACATTACTTCCCAAGATTGCAGTTCCATTATTAGACTTATCTTTTTGCACGACCTTAATTTCTGGTAAAAAGTAGAGGTATTATCAGAAAGGATATTTGTATAATGTTGCGTAAATCAAATGCAATTTTTATTCATGACCTGAAGATGTCTGATACATGGTCGAAAGGGCTCTTGCTCCACGATGAATATACTCCTCTTAATATAATGTTATTTCTCAAAATATATGTTACTGGAGGAAATGTAACCGAAACGTTTATTTAATGTGCGTTTTAGGATCACATAATATCAGTCTGGCGATCATCGCAACATTCCTCCTCCAACAATTACTTCCATATTGAATTAAGTTCACGTGAAATAACAATTTGGATGGTATTGTTTTGTGTTTCAACGATAAAACCCCGAAATTCATTTTCGAGGATAGATTTCTTTTCTTTTCTTTTTTTTTTTTGTGGGTCATAAGAGCCCTTGATAGTTTTCCTACATTTTGGGTACATAATTTACTAAATTAAGAAGCGATTATTAAACAAATGGGACATTCCATCTATATTCGAATTGAATTGGCCCGACCATTGGCATTATATGATAAAAATCTCGTTATTTTCGTATAAACAACTAGAAAATAACGTTTGTATTCACGGTTCCTAACCACAATTCGTTTAAACGGTAATAGGCTCTTTTTACGAGCTTGAAAGACAAGTCTCCGCAAACTTACCATAAAATTGTATTTTGTAATAAAAATACGAGCAATATAGAAGAAAACAAAAAGCACATCCCTGAATTTTTATGTTTTAGATATCCTTTCTTTCATTATTTTCACCAAATTTCTAAGAAATAGGTGATGGCGTTTTTTAAAAATCTTTTTTTTTAATTCCACTGCATTTAAATCATTTAGCGCATTACTGGCAAATATACTAATAATTTTACGGTTTTTATGTACGCAAAGCATCCCAACAAATACAAAACATCATAAAATAAAATAAAATGCTCATATTCTTATTTAAACCGAAATATAATGTGATAAATACCTATACTATAGGAAAAAAATAAATATGAAATCATTTTGTAAGTTGTCACATCAAGAATTTTTAATAATTAAATGTTGAGAATGTATAGTAGAGATTTGGTGTATATAGTATGAGAGTCTGGAACCACTGAATCCTGTACAATGAGACCACATTTTATGTAGTACGATTTTAATCCTACGTATGTCTTGGAAAGACGTTAAGAGAACAGCGTTTCTTTCCCATTAATGTCCTTCCTTACGTGCTAGTTATGTGTGGAATTTCATTAGTGTTTTATGGAGCAGTCCATTTGTAATAATCAATGAACTGAAAACCTTAAGAGTGGTAAAGATACTTATATCACTAGTAATACTAAAAGTTGTGTAATTTAGGATATTTGTACTATTAATAAAGTATTAATAACAATAATAATAAATTTATTGTCAAAACGGTTACAAACTGCGTATGACCACGTGGAGGACAATAATCTAATTTACTCTCCGGAAGCAAACAAGGAACCATCCCATCTATTCCGATCAAAGGCCCTAAGGCAGAGAAGGATTTAACGTTTCAGCACACACCTAACAATAAGAATAGTTCGTAATACCAACATAATACCAACAAATTTGTATTTAATAAAACACAAAAATTTCTTTCAGAAGTACGAAGTATTTAAACTATCATTCGGAAAGTTTTGTTTATAAGTTCTGAAAACCGCGAAGAAAATGTTTCTTTACTAAACTATGGCACAATTGTAACAAATCCTCAAGACATCGCAAATTTGTTTAATTCTCACTTATCAGAAGTTGGTAAAATAACGAACTCAATATATCCAAATCAATGTCCTCCAATTATATCCACCCACGTACCCAAATCTATGTTTACTTCCGAAACTAACGCCAGTGAAGTCATGAGAATCATCAGCTCATTAAAAAACAAATTTTCAACAGGCGTAGATGATATACCTGAGTTTATTGTTAAATTTTCGTCCCATGC
>NNCF01130032.1:492090-546575 GCA_002313205.1 Laupala kohalensis | reverse complement strand
AAAAGGACAATACCATTCGGGAATCGTTCTATATAATTCCCTGCCCAAGATTATAAAAGACATTATGAAATTGAATATCTTCAAATCCTCGGTTAAAAACCACCTCCTGCACCTGTGCTTCTACACTGTAAAAGAATTTATTGATTTTAATAAAATTTAAATCGGTCTTGTTCTTTATCACGCCATTGCTGTAGCACTTTTTAAATAACTTATAACAATTTCAAAAACTATTTTCTTGCATGATTGTGTTGCCGTATGGCTCATATTAATTTAGTTTTATGTGTACTCAACTTTGGCACGGTTGTGTACATTAATTCTGTAGCCCCATCCTGGCCCGGGTTTTTCTCCGTTTTTCCTTCGGGTAGAGGCGGATTTCTTATACAGGTTCTCTAGGCATTGTCTAGGGGCGTGTTTATTGTAGCAATTAATCGTGAATTTAGTGTTTTTTCAACACTTATGATTTTTAAACACTATGCTCAGAATAATCTATAGTTCGATAATAACATGTACTTGTAAATTTACAAACATATTTGCGTTAAATTACAAACATATTGACATTATATATGTATTATAACTCGCAGCTAACTTTTTATCTTATCTAGGAACTTTTGCTGAAGTTTTTGACTCCGCCTCTACCTTAGGGCCAATGATCGGAGTTGATGGGATGGTCCCTTGCTTGCTTCCGGAGAGTAAATTAGTTTAATGTTCTCCACGTGGTCATATGCAGTTTGTACTGTTTTTTGACAATAAATTTATTATAAATTTATTATTAAGTTGTATCCGTTAAATAATACTGCATTCGAGATATATTATTTCAGCAGAAGCCGTACTTACGCAAGAGCCTAACGAGTTTGTATAAACAAATCCGCTTTTACCCGAAGGAAAACCAGAGAAAACTCCTAGTCAGGATGGGGCTACAGAATTAATGTACACAATCGTTACAAGGCTGAGAACATATAATACTAAACTTATATGATTAAAAAGATACAATAGAAGCATGCAGGAAAATAGTTTTGAAATTGTTATTTTTTTTAGTACTACAGCAATGGCGTGATAAAGTACTAGACGAATTTAAATTTTATTAGAATCAACAAATTATTTTACATTGTAGAAGCACTGGTGCAAGAGGTAGCGTTTAACTGCGGATTTGAAGAGACTCAGTTTAATAATGTCTTTTATATTTTTTGGGAGGGAATTACATAGAATGATTCCCGAAACATATGGCTTTTTTTTGCCAAGAGCGTTGACACTATTGTTGTGCTTTTCCTATACAATATGACTTAAATGAAAGAAAATGCTGGGAAATAAAGGATTATTTTTCCTTTAATCCCTTTTCTTCATTACTTTATTTTTCACGTTTCTCTTGAATTGTTACATTTTTTAAAAATCTGGTCCGGGTTTTTCTCTGGTCCGGGTCTTTCTCCGGTGTTCCTTCGGGTATAAGCGGATGTTTTATACAGGTTTTCTAGACTCTTGTCTAGGGGCGGTGCCTATTAAAATAATAAATCTTGAATTTAGTGTTGTTTTAATACTTACGATTTTTAAACAATATTTTCCGAATAATCTATAGGTCGATTATAATACGTACTGGTGAAATAATTTTTTTTTGTGGTAAATGCAACTTTGTTGATATTATATTGATGTTACAACACGTAGCTAGCTTTTAATCTTATCAAGGAGTTGCGACATTTTCAACCAGCCTCTCTCTTAGGGCCGTTGATCGGAATTGATGGGATGGTCCCTAGCTTGCTTCCATAGAGTAAATTAGTTTACTGTCCTCCTCGTAGTCATACGCATTTTGTACCGCTTTTTAGATAGTAAATTTATTATAACAAAATTATGTATAGTATTTATCCCACCGCAATTCAATAACGTTATTAATTAGTAATTTATAGCAGCGTATTTTCTTGCTTGTCTTGAATCTTACTTAAGCCCTATGCAACACTATCTATTAAATGGTTTCACAGATTCACAAAGAGAACTTTGCCTTCAATAGTAAACTGCATAGAAAGTTTCTTGAGTCAAAGTTTCACCCGTTGTAGTACTAAAAGTTACATGTAATTTCTGCACACTTTGTTTTATTATTTGTAGAAGAGAAGCTAAGAATTAGTGTTACTTGTCGAGTAAGTCATGAATATTTGTGATTGTAATTAAACCTGGCAATTACATCTGTCTTTCCAACACATCTGTAATACTTTACACCCGGTGACTCCAAAGTGTTAAATTAATGAAGCTCCAGTATTCGTGACGTCTTTAACTTGTATCGCATGTCAGTGTAATTAAATAATCACTCAAAAGTAACGTAGCGGAAAGAAATTAAATACATTATTTGTTGCAAGTTGTTCCATTATTTATACCGTTCATTTCTTCTCATTAAATCTCGTGTACTTGCCTGTTTCGTTTGTCTTATTTCACAGGATTGTTCTACCATTTTCTTTTCGTATCCATTAGCCACAAGAAGTGCTGCAGCATTAATGAGTTGTTGAAATCAGGAATTAATGGAATAAATAACGTAAGGATTCTAAAATTGCGACAGTGTTCGTACGAATTTTGAAATAATAAGTGACGAAAAAATGAAAAAGAGTCGAACATACAAAATACCTTGGATTATATTTTGATAACAAATGAAAATGGAATAAGCATATCGTCTTCATTATAAAAAGGAAACAAAGTACTTGATTTCTGTTTCCTAAAAATTAGCCAAATTTATGCGAACGGAAATTTAAAAAGTGTTAAACTATGCATTTTTTCACAGCATTATTAGTTATGGAATAATAGCACGGGGTGGTATATAGTAATGTATTAATACTCTTGGAAAATATACAAAATAATTTGTTGAAAATTATGAAAAAAGTTAATTTTTCAAAGCGACTCGGCTAAGTATAAGACGACAATTTACTTACAAATCCTTACTTTATAACTGTAGTAGTTTTAGTTACAACTATGTAAATTCAAGAAGTAGAACCAGGAGAAAAAATCTCCAGATACCAAAAATATAAAAAAATGTTAATACAAAAATAATTATATCAATGCAGTCAAACTTTTCAATGTAGTACCAAAAGATAAAAAAAATTATATAGCACAAAAAGATTTTCAAAAAATAAACTTAAAAAATAGGTTATACAAAATTCCTAAAAGTACAAATAGAGTACTCGTCTTGATTTTTTTAAAAATTATCTATATATAAATATTATGAGCACTAGTCAGTTACTTAGCATGAAAGTATGAGACGAAGTGCACCAGTCCTGCGCACAGATAACGTTGTTTACCTCTGCAGGAATGCAAATCAACAATTGCAATGTTCTTTGTAATTTTCTGGTTAATAAAATTAAAGTATATTTATACTACATGGTTTTACCCTACAAAGGTTATATGAATTGTCGACTCAAATTTCTTGGAGAAAGTAAAGGATCGATAAACGGTTTGGCTCAGATTGTGTTGGATTAAGGAGCTTTATCTGCCCCAAAACCATTACTCGAGAAACCGTGGGAACCCATTTTCAGATACTTTATTTTCCTTTATAATGTTTAATAACTTTAAATTGCCTCATCTAATTGTAAAATAAAAATATTTACCCCAGTTTTCTTGAAATTGCAGAACGAAATATTTCCGAAATATTTCTATTTTAAGCCGAATAAGAGATTGGTCTGTGTGTTCCAAGATAAATTCACAGTAATGAGGCTTCAATCATTTTTTCTGTGAAACGTTTCTTCTCGAAGTGCCGAAATAAGACCAAAAATAAAATTAAAAAGAGACAGAAGTTGAAATCATTGACGATCGTACATAAACATACGTTTGTGCATTTATATTTTATTTATACCTGAAATATGATAAATGTGCTGTATTTATTCAAAAAGCTTGTGGTAAATTAAGTACCAGAGTCAATCCTGTGGTCGAACCGGTCGGAGCGAGATGTTGACCACATCTCCTCCTCCTAGTGCTGAGGTCAAGTAATTGCGGAGCTCTACCCTCCGTGAACCCCTCAGGCGCTATTGGGGACCGTTCAGGGATAGTGTGTTTGACTTTTCGAAAGAAATATTTGTTAAAATTAATTTCATGGTGAATGCTACTTGAGATTGTGTTGTATATAAATATTCTTTATCGTCAAAAGAGCACTTGCAAACTGCGTACACGTGAGGGGTAATAAGCTGAGTTACTCTCCGGAAACAAGTAAGGGACCATCCCATCAATTCCGATCAAGAACCCAAGGGCAATGGCGGACTTAATATTTATAAAATAATACGCACTGTTATAATTCCAAAATGAATATTTTTAGATATGTTCAGTAATAATGCGAGATAAATAATAAAACATGTTAACAACATTTCCGCCTATGAAAAATCCATCACTTCCAAATGGAGAAACTGGAGGAATACCCGAGAAAACCCCGGGCCAGCATGGGGCTACAGAGATAATGTACACAACCGTGCTAAGGCTAGGTACAGTTTCATCTGGAAAAGAAAGATATGGTCTAGAACGTGTATACTCGTTCTGGTAGAAGAGCTCTATTAATTGTTCTCAACAGCATATTCCCTTCTTATATCCACTAATAAGTTTCATTAATTTTCACAACACGAGTGACAAGTTTATTCTTCCGAACCCATAGTAAAGAGATTATCATTAACAACAAGCACTCTGAGGAACACAAGCATTTCTTATCCTTTCATTCATAAATTTCTTCGTGACACCAAGCATTGTGTTCCGAGGCAGAAGTCATTAAGTAAAGAGAGTGACAAGTACTGCCTAATCTCTAGAGATTCCGCCAAGAAATTTAATCAAAGACGCCCTTATGCATCGCACCTCTCCTGTTCAGAATTCCGTGAATTTAATTACCCGCGCGAGTGCGCATCTGTGGCGCGTTTGCCCGCGAGTGCAGCGCTGCTGGCGGCGAGTAGACGTACTAATTCCCGATTCGGAGTGATCACGACTCCCTGCTGTAATGTCCATCACCAAAGGTGTTGACGTTGTACTGAATATTTACGCCAATTGTTGAAACATCTAATCAATTATATAAACAAATATTTGTCACTTGAAGGAAAGAACAAGTCTCTGAATATATTTTCTCAATTTATTTTATACGTGAATTGTTTGATATAGAAACTTTAATTCTAGTATTACCTTCGTACTCTATCTTTAAAAAACCTCCAGGAAAGAGTTTTGCGAAAAGTATACATTTGAAAAGATATTCCTTTCAATTCAATCAGCTGTAAAATGAGCATTGTGTCTATCTGACCGGGAAGTGATGTCTTCTCTTTGTGCCAAGACCAAGGGACTGCGGACCTCTACCATTCAACTCCAAGGGTATACGTGGTATTACACATGTATTTATTTATTTTTCCTCTCTCTGCCTCAAACAAAGTCAATACAGGGTTATTCACAATTATTTTTTGACTTTTATTCTCTTATATATTGATGTATAAGCAGTACACGTGACGGACAGCTTGACCTTAGATTTTGATCAAATCTGGTATTGTTTTCATTTATTCATTCATTAATGCCTCATTCATTCATTGAACTCTTGAGATATAACGTATCCAAAAATTAAGTTCTACGTTTAAATTTGTACATGCAGTAGATAATTGTCTTCTATAAATTTTGTGGTGGAATAATCCTAGTTAAAAGTTATAATTCCTACTGTATACACGAAACTAAGAAGATGTAGTGATTAAATATATGTATTTTGTAAAAGAAAACTCGAAGTAATGCAAAAAAAAAAAAAAAATGCTCACGAATAATACGAGATTTGTGGATACTGACAACTTATTATACATGATTTCACATTTCATGTTGATTTCATACGTACTTAGGGCATTCAGCGGATGTTTAGTCAGTGGTGCCAGTAAGAGTACTCAGCTTCCATGTATTTCAACAGGCGTTTTCTCGACGTTCTCGTTCATGGAGTACGTAGAGGCTCCCAAAGCATCGAGTAGTGAGAAAGAACAATATTTCTTGCTCAGAGGAGAATGACTTGGAGGAAAGGAATAAAAGAAAAAAAAAACATTTTTGTTGTTGTCAATGGTATTAGTAATCATAGCGATGAATATCATGAAATGCATGTATGAAGATATTTAAATAGTGGGAACGTCTGCGATAAATTACGTTTTCCAAAATACAAATTCAGTAACTTATGACAGTGAAACCTAGTGTGCGCGTTGGGTTTTCCAAGTCACATGCGTGATTCTCAAGATTAAATAAAAACGTCATTTTTCATAATGTTACAAGGGTTTTTAATTAAAAGTTAAAAGTGTTTTTAATTTATATATTTTGACTGAAAGTAGAGCATCACCCCATGTCCCCGAAATTCTCAATTATTTCTGTACGGATGCCGTATCTATATTGAAATATCAAATGAACATTTTTCTTGCAAATGAATTGTGAGGAAAAATTAAAGATATACCAGAAACGTATTATTCATCACATCATTCTCTTGGCAATTCATTTTGACAGAAAAATATTCCATTCTCTTTGACTCCCAGAGTTCCAGTTTCCATCCTCTTTGAACTTGTTCTCGAAACAAGTCGCCTAAATTAAAAGGTATACCACTATATTTAACTGTCAAGGAAACCTGAAAATTATAAAAACTTCCTTAATCACAATTTTTTCTTATAATTTTTCTCAGAATAATATATTTGTATTCATCTTTATTATACAAATACGAACAATGTTATCGTTTCAAACGGCGTGGGAATAAGTACTTTCATTATCATGGTTAGAACCATTAAGTCATAACGACATGATATAAACACCTTATGTCTTCTAAACAGTTGTCGGAATTATTTATTAAATAAAAATGCTAAAAATATCGAAAAATAACGATAGGTTAGGTTTTTCTGATACAACACCAATTTTGCCGGTTGAAGTATACTTTTCCATTCAATGCGTGAACATTCCAAAGATGTCGAAATCCTGCACCTTCACTCAAAAACACCATTCAGAACTATTGATCCGAACGTCGACACATAAATAAGATAATAAAAATACCTGAAGGGAAATTAACACTATCATAGATCTCCTTTCAAAAGCAATCTAAGGAACTCAAAAATTAGGATAATTGGCGAAAGGATGGGAGTTGCAGGTACAAGGAAGATAGAGACACGGCAAAAGTCCTGTCGACTGACTGCTTCCGCTCCTTGCTGGTCGTCTCACAACCACTCGCTTCTATAGAAAGCGTTTAATGACGCCGGATACGACGCTTCGTGTTTACTGTCCAGAGAACGACAAGAATGAAAAGAAATGGAAGGTACCTTTTTGTCGCCCTAGTGAACAATATGGTTCTGCAATCACATTTTTCAGAGATACAAAACTTTCAAAGTATGCATATTATAAATACATGTTGTAAATATGTTTGTATAAATTATTCATGCTCCATGCTAATATATAAATGTGAAATGTGAATGTGTGTCTGTTTGCTATCTAATCACAACTAAACCACTGAATCAATTGTGATGAAATTTGACAAGGGTATAGTTAAAATGTTCAGAAAGAACATAGGCTAACTCTCATTTTAAAAATGCGAGAGAAGATACAAATGTCGATGAAATCGGGAAAAAGGAGAGGTAAATTCGCTTCCGCTGCCCAAACGGTCAGAGATAGGTGATGACTGTGAATGACAATATTGTTTGCCTCAAAGAGTTCTACCAGAAACTCCGCGACAGTATATCTCCATCTACAAAGGTTAACTTAAATTATCGAAGAATCGTTATTAAACATAGAACTATTAAGTAACTTCCTTTTAACAGTAATTAAGAAGAAAAAAAATCAATCATCATCAAACTCAATGTTTTCTTTTTCTGTTTCGTGTATTTAACAAAGATTAAAAACGTATGTAAATCGAAAAATTCGGACATACAGGTTTGACTTTATAAGCGTTTTAATGAAATGATGCAGCTGCGCTGCCGCCGTTGTGTCTTGCTTCGGTAGCGAATTTTGTCTGGTGCGCCCTTGGCGAGTAGGTTCGTTCTACCTGAGATACTGAGATGAACAGACATATTTCCGATGTTATGTCAGAGTTAGGCCACCATTGTGATTAGGTGGGAGAACAGTCTTAGAAACCCAGTGTAAAGATCATGTAAAAAATATTTGATCGAAAAATATGAGTTTAATCGATAGATTTCGGGACCTCTCAGATAAACAGTGACATGACATAACTTCAGCACATATGGGGGCTAACTACCCCTAACTAAGAGCGAAGTGAGCTGGACCAACTGTTGACGTATTGATTGATTTGTTTCTCTCACAGAAAACATTACGTTACTTGCTCAATAAGTTTTTTCTTACAAAGATTTATTTATTGGAGGTGAAACTCAAAATGGTGTATAAACTTCAATTTTGTATTAAAACTGTATTGTTATGAATTTGTAAAATTAGAATGATGTATGTATATCTTTAAAATCATTAAATGAAATTATTTTGGTCTTACAATATAGATAAAAAGTATGTCGTTTATTGTTCATTTAATATAACTAATGTGCAACGATTCATCATGATATGTGATGGGACGTATCTATAATACTAGAAAATGAAAAAAAATGTTTTGATCTTTTCATAATGCTTTATTTGAGTCTCTGAGGAGTTTACACATTACTTTGTACTGTTTTGACAAAGCAGGAGTATGTTCTCTCGCTTATCATACAATTCATAGGGAGTCATACGTGGACAGTTTGCTTCGAAGCTTTGAAATGCAGAAATTTCAGACATTACTATCCACTGCAGAAGTTCTTGTGATGTAAATGTATATCAAATAAATTTGTTTGTCCGGGACAAACCGCTTCTCGGTAGACGAACTNAGTCGTACAGACCGAAGTCACTGTCATACTCTGCCTTATGTTTATAGTGACTCTGGTCGCGGAAACCAACATTTACTTTATAAATGTGTAAAACTTTATCTAAATAAACTGTTTTGCTAAAAAGCACTATATGTTACGAAGAATATTTAAGCCACGCTTTCATAACATTAATGAGAATAATACTTGTTTGATGCCACATAATTTGCAAGTGTCAGAAGATTTATTACTTTTATCTCAATATTAATCACTAAACTTGTAAACAAAACCAATCTTTTTTCCTCAAACGGAGTAGATATTCAGATATCCTTATTGTATACGTATGTATTTTTTATCTTTGTATTTATTAACTGAAATGAATACTACTGTTATTTACGCAATTTGATTACTCTTTGATTATTTTAGATTTTAATAAAACCTAATTGGGATTTATAATGATTACTAATGATTTTACTCTACCTTTCGTGTCTATTTTCTTAGTAATGCAATTGATAATTCTTTAAAGTTGCCCTTTATACCATACGTCCACATCAGTGACTTTGTGTTTAACATGCCTTCTATTGATATGAGTAGGTTATATATAATGGTGGAGAAAGTTTTTTATTTCTATTGAAATAAAACATTTTATTATTATATTTACTAAGGTACCATGGGTAATTAACGCCTACCTAACTATAAATTTATTTTTACTTTCTGTTTATACGGAATGTGTAAGGGAAGTATTGTATTCAGTCGAAAATAAAGTTTTGAGGTATCTTCGGATCTTTTCGAATTTTTTTAAGTTATAGCATTTTAATTCAGAAAATAACACAACAGTGTTTGGTTTTACAAAGGAAAAAAAAACGTTTGTTTAAACCCACGATAGGCGTTACTGGATGACAGTGGGCAATGATGGCCATATTTAAGTAAACGTTTCCTTCTAATAAATGAGTTTCCAGCAATTTTATCGTAAGTTTCTGTTTCATATTGTATACAAAAAATAAGTTATTTTATTACTTCGTAATCATTATATTTTGTGGCATGATAGAAAAAAACCCGCGCGTAGGGAAATAGCGCTCATGAAGGCTGTTAGCGCCCAACGGTTAACACCAGATTGGGCGTTGCTGTATATTTCGAAAGTTTTAGAACTAAATTTCGCATATAGGCTTAAATTTTAACGAAATATAAATGGTAGTAATCTACAATAAAGCATGTATGAAAGTTTACGAAAAATACAGTAACACTAGTAAAAAACTGACAATTGTGTCGGAATATTTTTTTAACCGACGACCGTGATGGTGGCCCATATGACTGGCAATAGAATGGTGCGAGTAACTTGCGTTGGGGCTAGTGTGTTCCTATGGGTGTGAACTATACGGGCGTGAACCGTGATGCAAGTCACACAAGTAAAAGTAGTTCATCTGTTAGCTGGGTGTTGTCCCCTGTTACATAGTATTTAAATTTTTAGTAAAGGTGTTTAAAATGAATTAAAACTCCCATATTGAAATTACTTCGCTCGATTGAGCATGTTATCAATGTTTCTCTTTCGCACGTAAAACAATATGCGAAGAGTAGCGAACCGTAAGAAAAGACGTTTCCATTTACTTTCGTAAAGAGCTCTTCTACCCTGTTCCAGTTAATGTGAGTTCATACTAAAACTTCGCTTGAACTGGCTTGGAAATTGAGACTCTTCTGTAGCAAGGATACCTTCGCCCACATATTTATTAAACCGTGAACAAAAATCTTCAAACTAAGTTACGGTTCTCACGCGAGGCCTCTCTTTATCTCTCACAGGGTTTATCTATCAATCCTCTACAAGCATAAACTTTAGAGGTTCTTGTATCATTGTATAGATTTTTAACTGAAGAGTTTCTTAAATAATTTTTATACATATTTTATTTTAATTTTTGATTGTATATTGATCTAATATCCAGAATTACGAGACAAAAATAATTTATTTACATCACAACGACCAAGATACAATTTAAAGACATATTACTGCAAACTATATAAATGCAAAGTATACTGTTAATCCCTGTAAAAAGAAGTATGTACATAATATTTGGGGAAATATCAACTCATTTTATGGAAAGAACTGGAACAATGAATCGAATTCATTGTTAAAAAGCAGTTAAAAACCGCGTATGACCTCGTGAAGGGGATGAAATAAATTAATTTACTCTCTGGAAACAAGCAAGATACCATCCCATCTATTTCGATCGTCGGCCCAAAGGCAGTGGCGGATTTAATATTGCTAAAAGTTAACAAATACGTGCCGTCATCAATTTATTATTCCAAAAACAAATCGTAGAAATTGAAATGAAAATTCGAGATCAAGAATATTAAAAGTATTGATTATGATGATTTTATGACTTTACCTCTCGAAGGCCCAAGACTAGTGGGACTGTGTATCAATCCATCCATCTCAATCCGAAGGAGAATCGGAGGAACATTCGGGACAAGATTAAGCTACAGAGATAATTTACACAACAGTGAAAAAATAAACTATTATAAATAAGAAATAGTAAACACCTAATTACATTATTCGAAATAAATAGTGTGTGAGGTCAACCTGAGAATCACAAAAAGCAAACACGAATGATAATAGGACTATGTAATATAAAATTACTGATTATAAGATAAAAACCTTAAAAATGGGAAAGTAGATAAAGAAATAGCTAAGAGAACAGTTACACACAACTGATAAATTATTCACAATATAAAAAACTAGTTACAAAACATAAACTATAAGTTTGAAAAATTAAATAAATTAATAGATATAACTAAACAAAACACTTGATTTAAATTAGGTATATATTATCTTGAGAGTAGGGTACAATAAATACATCCTTCTCAGATTGCCAACGTTTCGACTTGTCATCCTCAAGGCTCACTTCCACATAATTGAACCTCCTATCACCAACCATTACTATTGATATCAATGGTCAAGAATTTCGATTGATTGATTTAGATTGGTTAGCTAACTGACTTACGTAATACGGCATTCTTCGGCGAATAAGCTTGTTAACCAATCTACATCGAATTATTATTTTACATTTCTATCTATTATTTATTATCTCAATTTTATAATGTATGTTTTTGAAACTAGTAATTTTAATGTACATAATTTGCATTCAGGGTCTGAAGCTGACCGATGTTCGATCAAACGAGTTCTAACACCAGAAAATAAAAAAATTAAAAAAAGAAATAAAATGTCGAATAAAAGTTTAGTGGATACAAAATTAGAGTATCTAACTTCATTGTTTGACATTGAAAGATTCCATTAAGGAAGTCATATTTGAAAAGTTACGTTGCATTTTCTGTCATGTTATTTCCTTCGTTGCCCAGTCATTTTCACATAGAATCCTACGTCTGTCATTCAATTTTCATCTGCAATAGCGATCAGCGTGATGTGATTGATCGCTCTTTTGCACCCCGAGCAGAATTGTAAAGCGTGGTGATGAGAATTCAAGCCACTGAAGAGTAGATATGTCTTTGCAAGTGCCTCATTTCCACGTGCATCACGATTAAATCTCGTATTTTTGCTCAAATATCAATTTAGTAGCCATGTGGGGAAAATTACACGCAAGTACTTACGAATCGTGAAAAAATGTAGATTGATTTAACAATGTTGAAATTTCCTAAAAGATAAAACACCTATTTTCATTTTTTTACCTATAATTCAGTAAAATATGAACTTGTTGAAAAATTAATTAATGTAAGTACGAAAAATTTATTTAAATTTTCCGAAACTAATTTTATGAAAATTAAAATCTTAATTCAAATATATTGGGAATGGTAAACAAATGCTGAGATTTTTACATTCATTAAATGAATGAATTGGTGAGGAAGATGAAGTGATTTCACCGGAAGTCTGCAAGAAGTATGAAGCAAAACGTGTTTACTTCTTTATTATCTAGAGTGGAAGTTTTCACAAGAAGGTGATAGCTGTGGAAAATACATCGGAATCGTGAAAATATTATGAGATGCTAATTACGAAATCGTATTACATACTAGTTGTTTGAATTTACATTCAAACTTAAATGAAAACTAAGTAATATAAACAAGAGCCTTCGATAAGACCTAATCAAACCTCGAAAAGTCGATAGTTGTGGTTTACTAAGACTATTAGTAAACGATAATTTCTTTCGTATCTACTGCTGGGCAGAATTCAGGAATTTAGTTTCAGTAGTAGAGAATTGCCAACCTTCCCGATCAGAAGCGGCAGTCCGGCAAACTTATCAATATTACGTGCGAAATCGTGAGTGTTAGCTCTAGTATAAATTTAGGTAGGTTGAATCATTTGAATAAAATTATACTAACATAAAAATAGTGTGGCTTATGTTTCAAAGTTGTTAAACATGTTATTAAGCATCTGATGATTCGAAACGGAGTCAACATATTGTTTTGCAGCGTTAATGCAAATGTAGTAAACGACAAATAAAGTCTATGATACTTCATTTTTATTTACAGATGGAATTACTATAATGACAAACGTATAAAAATAAACAAGTATAAACTTTATTTTCAAAAAAGCAGTTAGAATATGACCACGTGAAGTATTCATTAACTAAGTTATTCTCCGGAAACAACCAAGGGACCATCCCATCAATTCCGACCAAGGGCCCAAGAGCAGTAGCGGATTTATTATCTATAAACGAAATTATTTAATAAACTTTTACTGTTATCCATTTGTTATTCCAACATGAATTGTATATATTATGTGCTGTAAAAATTCGAAAGTAATAGCAATAAGAGTATTAAGCACATTCCCACCCACGGAAAATACGTCACTAGCCCGAGGGAAACGGGAGGAGAAAAACCCGGATCAGGATGAGGTTACAGAGGTAATGTATACAACGGTGCCAAGGTTACGTACATTTGGGAATAAACTGTATACAGTTAAAAATAAACTGTACAAGATCGATGAGTTATAGAAAATATATGTTGCGTTACGAGTCGTATTATATCGGTCTGAGCGACTAGGCTTAAGTACCCCCAAAAATGTTTGAACCATTTCTTATCCAGAGGCGATGAATTTTCATACCATTACGGCGCAAAATTATGAAGTATTTGACTTTAAATTTCTATGGGATTATATGGTGAAACTTTCGCGGGTTAATGTTTTTTATATTGTGGAAAGAGTACCGGCTTCACGTAACAAATGGAAATAGAAACGCAATGACGTTAAGATTTTAACACCTTACAAGAACAATGCATCAAAAACTGAGAAAAATACTGTTCTAACGGAAAGGGCAACCGCATAATGTGACTTAAAATAATGCGGTCTTGTCAAAGAAAGAGTCAAACGACAATCTAAATTTATTGTCAAGTTTTAAAATCACAATATAATTATTCTCATACAATAATAAAAATCAATAAATGTATTACTAATAAGAACTACTTTGGTGAATAGTTGGCAACTTGACTTCAGTCAACAAGGATATGAGTTCTGAATCGACCTGTTCATAATTTCGTATGAGTTTGTTATCGCCGTCGAATGAATATGTGAATCGAAAGTTCCTTCCATGGCCACAAAGGAAGATCCCTTCACTCGCGTTGGAAAGACGCCGATGCAGAGCGCGAAGGAAGGTGAGTTGGATGTCCACTGGAGCGTGACCTGCTGGTCCTTTCTCATTTGTTGTGAAGGTGTCTCGAAGAAGTCCTCTGGAGAACGAACCTCTCTCCTCCTCCAGCAAGTGCCCATCGCCCTTCTCCTTTCGCCTTTCGTCTCGAGTGCTGCTGCTCGGCGCTACTCGACTCAGCGGATTTTCTTCCTTTTGCTCCGTTTAGTTATTCTCCCGAACGGAAAAACTCATTCCAGCTGCTTCGTATAACGGCCTCGTTGGCTTCGTCTCACTGTCTGTTGTGCTTCTAGTCCAGTCAAATTGTCATGGATATTACTGAATGGATGCAGAAATTAGGTAGAGTTGTTTTTTTAATTTGTTATATGGCTTGATAGCCCGACTAATTACCAGAAGTTTGAGCGCAATTATTTTTTGCCATCTTTCTAGTTCTCATTAAACTAAGGGTCTGACAAAAATGTTGTCCTACACGTTTTTAATTCGCTAAATGAGATTTCAATTTGAACTTTATCCTTCCAATAGTTATAACTCTGCAAATTTTGGTATAATTTCAAAATGGTGGATCCGGTGGGCAAAATTTTGTTGGAAAGCCATTGGGTATTAGTCGGAGTACCCACCCATACATACCCACCCATACATACCCACCCGTACCATCTGCCCTACGTAATTCTTGTATCCATCCTCTACATTTTGGACTACGTCCCAAACTCAGGAGATTAATTTTGTTCCATCGACTGCTGTTTGTTTGATGGTTAATATTTTTCGCTCTGCGGCATAAGAGCATGATTATCAAGAGTAGTGAAAAGTGTGTTACTTGCCAAACATCCCAACAATTTGGGGCGATACCTTAGTTCCTACACCCAAAGTTTCAAGTTTAACAAGGCGATTCTTTGTCACTTATTCGTAAGGGATTTCTGACGCTTAGGCCATATTACTCGGAGGGTCAGATATGAAGTAAGTGCATGTCACAGATAATTTATAATCAAATTTTAATCAATGGACCAGTTTGTGACGTAATTCAACTAATTCGAAAAAATGAATATTCTTGGAGCATCGAATATATAATTATATCCAATAAAACTAAGTTTCTTGATTTCCGTGGAAAGGAGAAATCAACAATTGTAAGTAAATTATAAAGCTGGCATTTTTTTCACGTCATAAATAAAATTTATTGAAAAGCTGGTTTAATAATACAGTGTTGCAAAGAATGTAAGTTTAAATGTTTCTTACGTCGGTGAAAATTACATATGTGTGCTAATTTATATGAACATAATTATTGTGTGTGGCGAGTATGGTTATGCAGATTTGATTCCTCCCAGGGATCAGATAGTTTGTTGAAGATATGTAAGAGCGTCTTATTTACAACGTTAAAAAATTTAAAAATTAATTGTGCATATTTTTAAATTGTGATGTTTTAATTGTACATTAAAATGAGTGAAAATTTCGCAATATATTTCCAGGTTGTTGTATTTAAGACAAGCAATGCTAGAATTTGCCTGCCATCCTAAGTTTTACTTGGAATGTTCCTTCATTCAAAATGGAGTGTTATGATTGTTGTTCATTTTGAATGAAGAAACATTCCAAGAAAACTGTTGCGAGAAAAGAAACTAGAACAAGACCTGTGCGTATAATAGACACGCCCAAAGAGAAAGAATAAAAATATGGAGAGTGGTTCAACTCATTTAATTTTTGTTTATTGATCTTTGATTATATATGTAAATAATAAACAAGATTAATACTGAAAAATTAAATGTATATGTTATTAGAAGTCAATAAATGTCTAATAACATCTTAAGTAAAGAAATGTCTGGAATGAAAAATATGTCCCTATGTATCACCTGCCCTATCATCTAATCGACAAATTTGAATTTTCATAAAAACATTGTGGAACTTGTGGTGAAATTCAGTGCGGTCTATAAAACAATCTAGGATACGCTCATAAGGCTCATAAGGCTCATAAGGATAATACGACGGTGTAAATAAAGAGATTTGTTCTAACTATAATTCTTCATTTTACTGAACGTTGTCGACAAAAGTTGATAAAGTAAATTTTCCATAAAGTATGTATTTTCAAATCTAAAGTCATATATTCTTTCAGGAAGAGTTAGATGTAATCAGATAAAATTGCTTCTGGTTGTTTGAAATCCCCAGGAAATTTAAGCGAACTGTGTTTCCCGTGGTACAACAACTATCTTCCCATGTGGTGGCTTACCACCACTATTTACAGCGTTATGCTTCGTATTACAAGCTTTTTAATGGGTACTACAGCTTCAACAACTGTGCATTGCATTAAGGTTAATTTGCGCTCGTTACAAGAACTGCACTTAGTTCATTAATAATACAAACTTACGATTTTATTGAAAGTAACGAACCAAGAGCTAGCAAACGCAAGATTCCTGTCTCTAAACTTTCTTCTTCTTGTTACTTCTATTGAAATACTTAACACGATTCCTTGCAACTTTCACATTAAAAGGATTACAAAGAAACCCGTGAAAACTTTTGTTCACACTTCATTATATGTTTTGCGATAAAAATATTTGTTTAACAATATTGTTTACTTAAAGAGCACTGAAGTGAACCTGTAAGGGCGAAAAGTTTATTTCAAGTTTTATTAATTTCTTGGAAGAGTTTTTAATACACAATTATGAGCCCGAAGTTAACAAAATATTGTTTCTCGTCATACTCTTCTTATTCAACGAAGGTTGTTAGAACATCTTTCCAACTGATTGACTTTATATTACTTTTGGACAGACAGTTTTTATAATGTCATCTGCCGTGTTAATATACAATTTTTCGCAATATGAGTTTCTCTGGTCACTTAAAAACATAATGTTTATTCTTTTAGTTCAGATTATTGGAGAATGATTTTATTCATTGAAGTGTTCCATAAAAGATCAGCCGTGGGACATAGATTCTATTTTCTCCGGGCACTGAATATTGACAAAGAATCATTACTTAATTAAATTTGTGTTGATGCGTACCCTTGATCACGTTGTAAATGAGGAATTGGCTCTCCTAACAATATGCTAATGAGGCGTAGTTGGCAGTTTACGTTAGTAGTTTACTTGCACGAGATGTTTGAAATTTGTCCTTCAGGATGGGAATGAAATTTGTCGCACCAGTTTCATGCAGTATTTAGCGCAGCAAATGTAAAAGGCTTATGTAATCGTATTTTGAGGAACACGTACAATGCTTGCATGCGATATTCCACAGATGGTGTGTTTTCTGCATATGGTAAGCTTCCTCGGAACATCTGGCCAGCTTTTGTTACGAGAGTAGTTTTGTTGACTCGGGTTGCCCAAGTAAGGAAGGGGTATCATCCCTTTACCTACCCGTTCCCACACTGTCTCCCTGCTTGGAAACCTGTTTTCCAGTCCCAAAACGGAAATTAATTCCGATGAAATCCTTATACATTCCCTTCTCACACAATATTCTCTACTTTCCGGTCTTATATTTCTTTACACGCCACTCACTCCACGAATCTCCTTCTTGTTCTATTGTATGTTCTCTTTGTTGTATCGATAATCATTCAACGAACAAAATTCTTTAATATTTGTAGCTTTTATTCTTTAATAACCTTCAATTTAAATTTCATTTTTTCTGTATACTTTTAAACAAGATGCATTGATATGATAATATTGTACCATCGCATAAATTTGTATTATGGATGGTTCATTAATTTTTCATTTTCTATCATCTAAATATTAGCATAAAAATGTTGACAAAAGATTCGTGAATGAAAAACAAACCTTTACAATTCTAAGCAACATTACACGATCTACAGAGTTCCGGGAAGTGTATATATAATTAATAATCGACTGTTCACAGAAGTATATTTCGATTTTAATACATTTGTATTTTCAAATATTCTCTCGTTTTGACATTTGACATTCGTGCCATTGCCAAGTGTTTACCATATTATTAAAAGCATAGCAACATGACTGTAATTAAAAAAATGCACTTACATGTTGTTTGTAATGTATAACTCAAAACCAGACAGAATAAACATTACAAAATACATTAAAATCGATATAATGGTTAATTAATAATTGAAAATTGAGTTGATAATAAATTATTTTAAATAGAAATTGAAATGAAACATTTATCCGTCACTCACAGATTGGAAGAGAGGACGTTTCGGCCTTTGTTTTTTGTTATTCTAGTAGAGAACTGATCTCTATACAAATATTTATCAGATCACAATAAATATCACCCTAACGTGACTCCTTATATTGGAAATATTTACTCGTGTATTTCTCTCGGTGTGAACCTGTCGATAACTCAAACCGAAGTTATGTCCCGAAAAAGACGAATTTAACCCTCGGCATCGTTCGTTTCACCACCTCTTCCCCCACGGACGCCTTCGACGTATTTGCTCCCGTAACTCTACCTCTCCCCCCTCTCTCCCTCCTTCCCTGTCACCGCAACTATCGCAACCCCTGGGATGTGTCGAGGCCAGCCACCGTTCACGTGGTCGAAGCTTTTCCGCCCCGAAGGAATCAGATTTCGTGGCCGCTGCCGTAAAATTCCTTTCAACTTTACGATGTACGAATTGGAAGCCCTCTCTCTGCCGCCTTGTTCCCACGCGCACCGCCGAGGCCTTGTGTCGTCGTCCTTCAACCGTAGACCTTCCTTCACCCTCCAGAGGATCAGGCCCTTTCAACGACGTGAACAGCACGTTCATCGCGAGAGAAGCAGCCAATAGAGTGCGGGGTCAGGAAGGGCTGCTTGTTAGGCCACGCCTGGGAATCAAAGGGAGGTAGAGCCGGACAACAGAGAGGAGCATGATACGAGGCCAAAAGAACGTGGGGAGTCTTTTATATGTTACTTTACTAAAACATGTCTCATCTGCTTGGTAGTCGTGGGTTTACGTGTTGGACTATGTCAAAGATCAAAGGGAAACAATTAATAGGGTAAGTGCATCATTTCATTAACATTTTCTCCTTATTATTCCTAAACTAAATTAGTCATTACGGGGTATTTGCGTTATTTCTTTTTTCTTTGATTCTCTTTTTCGCCGTTATGTGTACGAACTGCGCCTGAGTACGGCCGTATATCTTTATCATTTCTTGACCATGTTACCAAGTTCTTTTATCATATCCAGCACAAATTTTGTATTTCATTTCATTTCTACATTGGCGAATTGCACTTGAAACACATGCTTGAATATGTGGTATAAATTCCCGAAATATTATTTTCCCCCACCGTCCTACTGTGATTTAAAAACTCCGTTTCACCATGGTTAAGTTTGTTGTCAATACCCCAAACAAAATTTGCGAAGAATTGTGTTTTTAAAGAACGTAAACACCGATTTAAGGGACACTTTCCCTGTATTTATTTAAACATCTCTATATGGTACTTTTGAAACTTTCGAATGAAGGCATTAACCCCCTATTGTATTATAGAAAAAAAAATTCTTTGGAACATAGCATGTATTTGTCCCTGTTCTCTGTATCCTTTTAACCATCTTTTAAATTTTTCTTCTTCCATAATTTACCACGTTTTAAGAAAGAAGTTGCATCACATTCGTTAATTTAATATAAAAAGATGAATTGAAACAATAAAATCTTTTAAATAAATCCAATTATATCGTGGAAAATGAACTAATTTACTTTCCGGAAGCGAGCAAAGGATCATCCCTTCGATACCAATCAAGGGTCCTAAGGCGGTGACGGATTAAACATTTCAACACGCTCCTTAGATAAGAATAAAAATTGCACGGTACGTGTCATAATATTAACGAAATATCAGCATTTAATAAAACAAAAAAGTTATTTCACAACTACGGAGCATTAATATATATTCACAAAAAATAGCGGTTTAGCGATTTCGTGATAGAAAAAGTCGAATTGTATCTCCATGTATGATGGCACACTTCTCAACAAAGATAATCGTCACAAATCAATGCATTCGATATTCAACCCATTCCTTGATATGTAACAAGATAGGATGTGACGTGACCGTGAAATACAATTCTTTTCATCTTTCATCTATTTTAGATACAACTTCTATGAATTTCGAAGGTTCACATTCTAGCATTTAATCAAATACAAGAATCTTCTCCTTGAAACAATATTTAATAAATCTTAAATGATAAATTAATATTTAATAATCCTTAAATAAATCTTCAGTAAACGTATTCTACTATATTACTCGACTGATTTGAATACGAAGTAACTTAAAATAATATATTAATTATGTTTCAAGTGCATGTGTGTGTAAGGCTCAAAGCTTAACACAGTATAAAGTAACAATTATTAAAAATGAGACTGAATTTTCTTATCACATGATTTTAATTAGTGTTTATTGACACATATCTTTTCTTTCATTTTTAATCCCTTTTTCATACTTTTCTTCTAATTTAAAAAACACATGCTTTTTACATATTATAATTTATTATCATTTAGATCCCTGCACAGAGCTTGGATCACTTTATGCGGCAATGAGGGATAAAGAGGCAATATAACTCAGTTCAAATATCAGTTTTTGTTGAATTTCTTTTAAGTATCTTGGGATAGGAAGGATTTTAATGGTAACTCTAATTTCCCTCGGTACTCATTTTACACTTCTTGTCACTTTTATCTTAATTAATAATTCTTACTCCCTAGAGTAAACATTGGAATATAAAACTCGTCGTAAAGGAGCCAGGCAAATAAAGATTTCACACTCATTTCCCGCTGTACGTTTCATTTAATGTGCTCCACTTGTTTCTTTTATTTTTCTACGACTATGAATGTTCCTTTTAGAATGAAAAAAAATTGAGAATTCTCGGGATATTTCTCCTCAATTTGATCCAATTTGGGGCATGGTAATTTTTTAGTAGAGAGCTATAGTTTTCTATTGCTTCTCGTTCAAACAATTTCCAATAGTAAAGACTCGTTTTATTTGTTCTTTCACATCAAACATATGTGCTGTTACTTCACATCCAATGTGCTCAATCCTTCCAGGTATTTTATAACGTATTTTGAATCGGGAAATTCATTTTTTTCTTACATTTTGAACGATAACTGGAAGAACGATGCAGTTTAAAACATTTAAAAATATTCTGAATTATTTACGGATTAATATGCTATAGAATGGAATAAATACTAACAATTTTTTTTAAAAAAATATATGCAAAGAAAATAAATATACTAAGAAAAAAACAACAAAGTTATTACATATCTTAAATTTCTTCTGCTAATAAAATGTACTGGTTTATTATCGGCAAACCTAGTATGAAGAAATATCATAAAAACGTTAAAAATATTACATTTAAAACAAACGATATAAGGAGATAATGGTCCAGGTAAAGAGCAACCCTTTATGCTGCGAACTCATTAACAAAGAATGAGAGATGAAGTTGATATTCGAGGAATGAATTTCAATAATTTTCTTTACTTGCCGATTTTTTATCAAACAATTAAATGATAAATTGCAATAAATTATTTTATCCGACCCTAGTTAGACTCCATACGTTATTTGTTGTGAACCTTTTACGAAACACCACGTTCCAATACTGTGGGAGGCTTTCATTCAGTTGTAGCAGCATATTATCACTCAGAACTGCTACATATTATCCCTCCATGCATGTTATTACTCACTTGCATAAATATTACATGTTATCACACGCAAGACATTCTGCACTCAAAGATACCAAACGCAAGACAAACGAACGTTTGTTTATATACTCCAAAGAACGACAGATGTGTACGCGTTCCTAGACAAGAAATGATGTTGTTTGGAGTTTACTAGAATGTCAACGCAAGACTTTCTGACAAGAAATGCGAACGCTGTTAGGAAGGTTCCAGAACAGCGACATAGGATTCTCTCGACGAATCAGAAGGTTACCAAGGGAAATTATTTTGTTGATCACAGCCAGAATTCATTCTGACTAGAGATATCCTACTGAGAAGACCTCTGTGGGTAACGCTCTGCTANGAATCAGAAGGTTACCAAGGTGATATTATTTTGTTTATCACAGCTAGAATTCATTCTGATTAGAGATGAACTCCTACGGAGAAGACCTCTGCGTCAAACGATCTTCTACGACCGGTTTACGGATAAACGAGACGAATTCCCTCGCTACCCGAGCTCAGAACAGTCAAACGACTAAGTGCCGCTACTGCAGCATGTGAACATTGTGATTGAACTTTGTGAAGTGAAACTTGAAGATTTCTACAACTCAAATTCGTGAGTGCTGCAGATTACTGCACAGAAACTGTATTCTCAGGAATTACAGACGATTTGACGTGCCCTACTGTTGTTGGCACCAAAATATTTTTTCCATATTATATGTTTTTCTTTCTACGAGCACTTACTTCCTGCTCCAAGTTAATAGAAACAAACTCGTCTTTTTCCTGATTTTTGACATATTTATTTTGAAGGGGATTTCGTTATGGAACAATGCAGCTAAAACCTGTGAAGTAACGAAATCAATCACCCCGACAAGTGTAACAAATAATAAACATATCAACATAATAACAGAATATGAAATAACATAATCATAACAACATTGCATGAAACACGTAAAAGTTTTACTGAGAAAGAGGAAACCATACATTTAAGCTATAAAGTACTTTAGGACTCCAATGATCTAGATGTTGGGGAATCTTAAATCCCCAATGATGATAACAATAACTGTTTTGTATGATAAGCACATTCACACTGATCGCCTTGTAATGGCAAATAAACTTTACATTATCATCCGGAATTTGGATAACAAATCGTGCCAGATCGTAAACGTCGCAATTCCGTGTGACCAGAATGTCACTTCGAAGGAGGCAGAAAATACAAGAAATTTGCAATTGAGGTTGAAAGGTCCTAAAAATTTAAACAAGAACTTTTTGAAATGATAGTCCACATTCTGCCGAAGGTATAATGAGAACTGGATCATCTTTCGGACTTATTCCTTAGGAAGTTGGGTGCAACCTGGAATGGGTTAACGAGCCACCATTAAGTCGTGAAGAATAAGAAAATAATAATAATAATAATAATTTGATCGAGCTTTTCTCACAGAAAAATCCATCCACCACTACCGTCCAGATATAACGTTCATTGACCAAAGTAGTAAGATCATTCTTCACAGACATAGCACTGCCAAACACAAATAACCTACGAAAGACAATAGCTGAGAGCATTTCAAAATACATCCCTCCCTCTCTCTCTGGAAGTTCATAGAATTTGGAAGATGAAACTTGTGCATATAGTCCCAATAGGAATCTCTGCAACATGAGTAACTCCAAAAACTATACATTCTAGTTTAAAAACATTAAATTTACCCTAGCACATTTAGATATCTCTGCAAGAAGCCATCAATATTGCAACATCTCATGTAGTTAGAAAGTTTTTATCTCTGAGAAATTGAAAGAGAAATGTACACGGTCACAAGGCCCGTGCCATTTCATCAATCAGCGTTTGCTGAGAAAACAAAATTCAACTACAAAATAATAAATAGAATTGTAAATTCTTTAGTGCAAGTTTTTTTTCTTGGGGCTTTAGTGCAAGTAATGGACAAAAATAATATAATTATAATACGCAATATCTTCTGTAGAAATTCGTTCTTGAAGAGCACTTAATCCCGAATAGAATATTGAATCAGAGTCACCAATATGGAAACGCAGCGATGACCGCAAGTGATGTCGAATCCTTCATCGCTCGAAGCGTCCAACGCGTCGATGCGCCTCTGCTGACTCTTGTTCGATTGCTCTTCGAAGTGCTCGCATTGGTCGTTTGAACACAAGCAACGGTCTCGCAATAGCTATCAACATCTCTCTAGCACCCTTTTGTGCGCCACATAGTTCCGATTTATAATATTTATTAAACCCTGTCCGATGGTTTTCCGCGCCTTCCGGACTCGCTTTCAATAAATGTTCCGCTTCGCTGGTGCATATATGTGAGTGCAGTAGTCGTTTTTCTTTTCGACGTCTGCTTGGCAGTCAGCAATATGGAAATGGTGGCTTTTTACTCAGGGTGCAATATCCTTTGACACAGTGTTCTCCATAAGGGTCATTTTAATGGAATAAAAAGAGTGATTTTCCTTTTCTGAGGGATCATTAACTTCAGATGTACTGAATTAAACCTTTTACCAAATAAAATATAGTAATTATAAAGTAATGAAGGAACAATGAAATCCTATAATTACGCTTTCTAATCATAATCGTGTGAGAAAATTAAGAAACATTATTTCTTGCCATTCATATTTACATTAATAAATACATCATGATCGTAGTAATATCACATCTTTTTATTTTTAGTTTTGGATAATTCAATAAGAATGGATAGAGCAGAGATGAATACAGTAAATTGTAAGTAAAAAGTATTTTCTCTGAAAACATTTTTCCCGACTAATGTTAGTTTAATGTTTTAAATCAAATTCGTAGCACGTAAATAATGTAAGTCAAACGAGGAAACAATGAGAGACAGTTGATTTATACTTTATCATTATTATTATTATTATTATTATTATTATTATTATTATTATTATTATTATTATTATTACAAATTAAGATTGCACACAATAGGTAAAATATGATTTTTTACCCGCAGTAATAAATACCTGTTGAGTTGTACTCCTCGTGTTGAGGAACGACTGTTCAGTATCTCTAGTACCACTATTTCTGTAGAAAAGTATTTTATTGAAAAATTCCGTGATTGTATGCAAAGGTGATCAGCATGTTCTTTCTGGTGCCTAAAATTAATAATTCTAATTACATATTTTTGTGTTGCATGAAGTCTTTTCCTTGAAATACCGTACGTGCCTTCCCCCCCTCCCCGCCCCCAGAATTCAATTCCATATTGCAGTCGTGAGTTAATTAGAGCAAAATAATGGTCTTAAAAATGAATGCTACATACATTTCTTAAAAAATAAACGTTTATACTTGATTTTCGTAAATCTGAGTTTAATTAATTTACATGGGTTTTGCAGGTTAGTTTATTTCTGTTCACACTCAAATATCTGTCTAAGTTCTTTCCCGCAACACGCTCTATCTCGTAGTTCCCTCGCACCAAAGAGAACCCACAAAATAACTCGGTCTCACCTCAGGGAGAAAAATACGTGGACGATGAAAAGCGCAAAGTAACTAACAAAACCCGCACACATCACGGTCACTCCCATCCCGTAAATTCGACGTTTTTATGAACGCGCCCCACGTTTGATGACGTCGGAGACGAAATTGAAGTGCCTCGCGGTTCGTGAGCATCGACAGGAGGAAGCTGACCGCCAACGAAGTGACGGATGGACATACAGTGGGACCGCAGACCTCCACTTCCATTGGCACACCCACTCAAAAGAAACTCAATTGGAATTAGAGCTCTGACATGTTGCTACCATGACGTCACCGGAACTAGTGAATAGAATAGCCACCACACAACTACTCAGAGACCATTGGTTCTTCATTCACTAGTTCCGGTGAAGAAAAAAGTAGATTCCTGCCCATTCTCAACAAACTTATTTAATGTAGGGATAGATTCAATATATTTAAATTATTTTTGAAATACGAATTCGTTCGTGAATATTACTATCTCGTGTTACATTGCACAATAGTATGGCATTAGCATGATAACGGTTGAACCTTTATACTACAATCCATTCTAACACGCCTTTCTCTCAAACTGAAAAATACTTGTTAGTTTTGTTTACAGAAATTGCAAGAGACTTGTGTACTATGAAATGAGTGGTATAACTTGATATTGTCTAAGGAAACTATAGGTATATACGTCGATTCGGAATACTTCACTTTTGAAGTGAAATGAATAAATCCATTCTTCCAATCTTACCATTACACTCACGTATTGGCATATCAGTATAATATATCCGAAAGTTGTCAATTTTGATGTTCTTCCCATTAAGACTTTTTAATAATTACATCGTGAATGGCTAAGAAAAAAATAATGTAAAATCCTCCTGGAAAAAACGTCCCACAGAAATTAAAGAGGAATGTTATTATATTATGCATGACACCATTAATTATATCTCCCTCTGAGCGAGTGCTCTAATGACTCTAATGACCTTGCCGTTGACGAGCCCTAAAGCCCCCCCCCCAAAAAAAAGGGTAATTCACAATTCTTATAAAATCAAGCGGAAACTGAAATGATAACAAATAGTGGGGGTAAAACAGTTTTTTTCTGGTAAAATGCATCAATTGATGAAATTTACGAAAAACTTTTAGAAGATAGGGATTAAAAAGAAAAAATATATTCAAATATTTTTTTGAATTTTAATCGTGTGTGGTATAACGTGTTCAAAAAATAAAATACTTAAAAAATGTTTACAGTTGTATGATTCACGTTGCATTAAGTCATTGTGCAATTAAAATATTTTAAAACTTATGCTGTAAAGTGGGCGTTGATGTTGGATATGAGTGTTATTGAAATTGATTGATTGAAAAAATTCCACATCTGAAAAGACAACGATTTTACTTTTTACTTCACTCGAAACATACTCTGATATATCGTGAAAGTTCTAAAACTTAATCAATTAGACCAAACTTCACAACCTTTCCTATTATTTCTTCGCTGTTCATTGTGTTTTGAGAAGAAATAAAAAGAGAATTGCTGTCATGTAGTTCCCGATCGCTCCACTGTAGGTCACGGCAGCGGGGCGAGCGCGTGTCGAGTCGCGAAGGGCGGACGGTCGCCGGCTGCAAAAAACGGGACAGGGGTGACCGTCGGGGCAAAAAGGCAGGGAGACGTGGTGAAAGTGCGCGGGTATATTACGAGACGGCAACGACGAGCGGGACAGTCAACGCGCGCGCCCCTCACGCTTCGGAAAGAGTCTTCGTCTTGTGGTGAGTGCGCTCTGCGACGGCCCAGCGAGGGTGTATTACTTCTTGTACGACAAAGAAAAACGGAATTCTTTCGATTTATTAAATACTAATAACTTGGTGTTGCTCCGGATTTCTCTTAGACTAATTTTCTTTTACTCAGTAAAAAATAAAATCTCTTCTATATTGTAAGATCAAAATACTTTTACTTACCGCTTTTCAAAGTCATGTACTGAATCCTATTTACGAACATACGAATTTTTCAAATTCGTAATAATACAAATTTGATACAAAACTTGACCATTTGCAGCATCTCGCGGGAGTCGCATCGGTCGAATTTTTGCTTCCGAGGTATGATGCGGCTGCTCCATTTCATTAAAATTCCTGTCAAATTTAAAGTATACGTCAAAATTTTACGATTTACAAACGTTTTTTTAAATTTTTTAATGCACAAAAGAAATGATCCCTTAAATTGATGATTGATTTTTCTTTCTTAAATTACTCCCTTAATTTAAAGTATTTTAACACCACTGTTTTCAATAACGTTTTATCGATAATTTAGATTAATTTTTGTAGATAGAAACATGCGCGCACATTTTTGTAGAACTCTTTGAGGCAAACAAGCAACGTAAGAAAATATAACTCTTTTTCCCGATATTGACATTTATTCTCAACAACCATTTTAATATTTTTATCACATATTTTGGAAAGAAAAGTTAGCTTACGTTTGTATTAGATATCTATGTATCTCCTTGCCTGATAACTCCAATATTATAAACTTACTCTACAAATTTATGAAATATTCATTAACGTAATGATAATACCGAATATGTAATGCAGAACTGTCTCATTAATTTTATATGACACATTCTACTCACTACAAATTGAATTGTTTATAGAAATTAATGTTTATTCATTAATTTTCTTATTTATCTATCCATTTCAAATAATAAACTCTAAAATGTGTAATTTGTATGAACTCTAAATCGAATTATTTAGGAGAAGAATTGTCACCAAGAAAAGTTATTTCTGGTATTTTCTTGCGTCTACTCAAATTAAAATGAAATATTTCATAGACAAGTGCATTTTCATTTAATTAACTTTGGAATAGATTAACTATGAACTGTTCAGAGATATGAAACGTATTTCAAACATTATTTATTAATAGATAAGTGAATACCATATTGATAATATACAGTATGCTATTTGTTTTTATCAGGGACTAAATAATTTTCTTAAAATGATATTGATGTATACATTTATGAATAAGTTAGGAAATTTTGCCGAAACCTTTGACATGATCAATTGATCGAAATTCCGAATTATATGTATAATTCTTTTAACACATATAACTTTTTTATTATAATTTATTCGATTCAAAAGGACTATTATTGATCAAGATGATTTATTAGTTAATATGATTTTGCAGAAACACTTGTTTGTGTGGTTCAGTATTATAGTCGTGGTATTGTTATTTAGGTTTACTTGTTTTTAATACACCTACCAAATGAAGAAACACTTTTATGAATGATTAATATGTTTTCTGTCAAATTACTTTCATTATTAATAATATATTTTTAGAATAAATTTTATGACATTGTCTTCTTAATGTTTATATTGTAAATAATCTTTAAGTGATCCAATTATCCGTTAGTTTATTATTACACGTAAAATTAACCTCTTAGTTTATTGCCCCTCGTGAGGTAATACGCAGTTTACTAGTGTTTATTTATAATTAAGTTTATATTTATGTCATTCCTGAGCTTTATTATATTTTAGAGGAAAACAGGGTTTTACCCTTGGTGTAATAACTATTTTTATTTGAAAGCATATCTACTAAAATAGTATATATTTTGTTCTATATATACCACGTTTGATTTGTTTACAATAAAAACAAATTTGAATCAGAAGCGAAATAATCTTTAGCGAGAAGGAAAATATCATCAATAACGAAGCTAACAATCATCATTTAATATGTCTTTACTGGTGAATGAAGGAAAAAGTTAATCAATTAAATTATCGAAACATGTTACAAGAATTTCCTTACTCCACCAGGTCTAAGATATTATGTGTTAAATAAGTACTTATTCATCATATTAATCGATCATACTCTTATTCCAGTTGCATCAGTATTAAGTAATTAAAACGAAATACCTAATTAAGTTAGATGACGAAGGCGAAAGGGACAGTTCCTTGTTTTTTTAATTATATTTCGGAATTTGTGCCAAAGTTCCTGTACCGTTAAATTCAATGTTCACTAATCACTGTGAGATCGACAGTAGGAAGATATTGAATGCATTAAAACCTTTCATTTCGGATACTCACCTCGATAAGTGCAGTATTGTGATGTTCGCGGATTCTCATTCGAGATCGCTTTTAGTTTCAATCGGGTTGGGTTATTTACATCTCCTGTCTGCAAATCACGTCGACTCTTCCCGGATATCAACAAATTGGCTTCGTGTCCACAGATTCGGATGGTCCAAGGGGGTTGTCCGATGGAAGAGGGTAGAGGGTTGGGGGAGTGAGAGAGACGTTCTCTGACAGCGGGAGATGTGGATTTAATTTTCGTGCGGACACGATCGGCGTAGATGTTTACATCTGTGCATGAATTTGTATGCTCCGCATGATCACTGGGTCCCCATTCGGATTTCATTGCGGTTGTAAAATACCCGCTGAGAGCGAGTAGCAAGCTCACCGCTGTCGAATGCGAACACCCGTTTATTGATATGTGTCGTATTACATATATCACATCTGTGAGCAGTTGGCGTTAACACCGACGAACCTTTCCAACACATCGATCTACGGAAAAAGTTTCGTGTACCCTATGTTTGTATCTGTCAAAAACCGCAAAGTAGTATGAAGTAACTTGTGTATTTCTTCTTCATTTCTCGATTGGTGTGTAACTTTATTCAGTATTCTTGTATTTTCCATTACTTAAGTCGTAAAAATATTTCCATATTTTCCATTACTTAAGTCGTAAAAATATTTCCATATTTTCCATAGCTGTAAGAAAAATCTGCGTAGTCTGTTTGTTCAGATACGAAGAATAGAACTTCAATACTCGACACATATTCTAGTTCGCGTTTCACTTTAAAAAAAATTGTTCATGACCATAGTGACGTCATCACAAATGTGGAAAAGGATGACGATGATAATGGTGGCTGATAGTGATGGAAAGATGATTGGATGAATTAATGTGAAGTGGATGGAATTACGTGCACAAACATCCACGCCTTGTGCTGTAGTCAAACACAACACGCTCGCTAGGAATTCACGCTCTGATCAGATACGCCACAAAGTTGACCATTTTTCTCTTACCTATTTTCATCATAGGAAATGAAATTTTCTGATCCGCCGAAATTAAATGGTGGTAAAGAAAAGGAATATTTTTTCTTTGCTTTCATATCTTCTTTTACAAGCAAAGAATAAAAGTTAACATAATCAAAGAACTTGTTTAATAAACGTGAATTTGTATTACCTTAATCGTTGGAAGGGTCCAGCAAATATTCCAAGACGAAAATCTTTGAGAAGAATCTATCTTACCGAGTCTTCCTTTTGATACAACAAGAAACAGTAACGACTCTTCCGAAATGGAAAGCGAGGCAAAATTATATTTCGTGAAACATGAGTTTGAGAGTCACGAGACCTTTTGTGAAGGCGCTTTGAAAGGTCGCGCTCGGAAGCGCTGAGAAAAGACTTCCTTTGAGAAACAGGGTGATAAAGCGGAGGGGCATTTGAAACAGCAATGACGTCACGGGGGGAAGGAGGGACGATTCTGTTGGTGATCCCTGCTACGAGCGATGGGCGTGGGTGAGATTTTGTTTTCAATTGTTGAATCTTTACATGGTAGATGTATAGAAGCTTAACTACATTGGTCGATAGGAGGTAGGAGGTGGGTGGTAGGGTTATTGTTAGAAGATGGGCCGGTTAGCTGGGTTTACCAACAACTTGGCCCATGCGGAAGTGTTAGTAGTAGTGTTAGTAATAGTTGATACTATGAATAGTAGGAGGTGGATTTAAGAAGGAGGGTTCGCTTTTCAGTAGTTACAGCTGTATGAACTGGAACATTAATATGAAAAACAACAAATTTTTCCTTGCCCCGCCGGGAATTGAACCCAGAATGGCTTGATTGCAAGCAAACATGCTAACCCCTTAGCCACCGGTAGGACACTGGAGGGGCACGGACTATCCTGACGTTGCTGATCCACGACAAGATCGATGAGCAAAAGTGGGATTTGAGGAGGCATCAGATGTAGAAATTACCCTTTTGATGTATGTGCAAAAGTCACTAACTGTGACTCCTGTTAAGTGACAGAGTTTAGTTTTGAGTATTACACGGTTGTTGCGGATATGTGATTTTTAAGCAATTTTTAAACTTCTGGAGTCAATACATGTGAAGAGGACCATATACATAGTTGCAAAGTAATGTTACAATTTTGATATAGAGCATCAATAAAAAAATCTCGGAAGTTGACGAAGTGTGTGTTTTTTTCACGAAGATTCTGAGAAAAGAATTTTTTTTGAAAGCAAATTCACCTGTAATATTAATTTACCTTACCTCAAATCTATAATTTACTTTCAATTATTTCTCAACTTAAAAACAATAATCATGTTACGTCGANCCCGGGTTCGAACCCCGGTCCCGTCTCCCATTTTCATTCGACGTAACATGATTAATCTGTTACCTGGCGGTGAGGTTCACCGCAATCTTAAGAGATTTCTATGTTTAAAAACAATAGTAAATTAAATTTTTCTTAGATGTATTCTATACTTGTTATAAACGTCTACCATATTTTAAAGTAGCAAAAGGCGAACATTAATGTTGTTTTTTGCAAATTTTGTCTTTGAGAACGATTGAGCTCTGGGTAAACGAGCGTAGGTAGGGAAGTATCTGAGACGTTACGTGATCAGCAGGATGCAACCGGGACCGTGAGTCGGGGAGCGCTCCTGAGGAATGGATGTTGAATGAGAGTGCAATTTTGGCATCGGTGAAGATGTTCAACAACAGGACTTCCGTGAATATGAAAGAAGTGCAAAATCGTTAAATATGTCGGTGTTGATTTTTTTATGTGGGCATCTGGGACTACGAACGGAAGGGTCTATGGTTGAGACCAGTATCAGACGTAGTAGACGTTTGAAAGTAAAATTTTAGCTAGTCATTTGTTAGATAATATTTTATTATAAGTTTATAAATTACGTATCATAAATAACAAATTATAACAATTTTAGACTGTAGAAGATAAACGTAAGAGTTACGTTAATATTCTAATATATTTTCATCCGTCGACAAAGTGATCCAAGACGTCCAGTCCAGGCCACCTTAGGATGGTTGCTGGCGCAACACCAAAGAGAAGATTGCGTGGGGTGAGGGAGTGCGTCATGAACACCACGACCGCTTGAGGGGTGATGCCGACAAGATTAATTAAGAGCTTCATTCGCTAACTCGCCGGTAGTGAATGGAACTAAGTGAAACCCTTGCAGTGTCTTGTGATGAGACCTTGAGGAGGAGTGTTGAAGAAGAGACGATTGTCGAAGAGGAATGGGATGGATCTTGGTGATGAATATCGGAAAGAAAGGGGAGTTGCGCTCCAATTATCTCCGTGAATGCGTCTGCGCCAGTGAGAGGGTATAAGTGAGAGGGTATACAGTATAATCGAAGACACTTTTCTTTGCTTTAAGAAATGAAACTTTAGAGAAAAAAAAATCATGAACGGAAATGCCTTGTGTTTATTAGTTTGTAGTATATTAGTCGCAGTAGTTTACTATGTTGGCAGTTTGTAACAGCCCTCTTGACAGTAAATTATTTCTTTATTTAATTATTTGGCTCGATGTTGGTTTAGCGCTTGTGCACAGAGTAGCCAACACCTTTATTTCGCCATCGTCCATAAGAGTAACGATATTTGTACCTCGAGTTATGTTGGCAGGACATTCGAACTTAAATCCTTCGCCAATATCGGCCATCAATTCAATTCACTTGCTCTTGAGGCGCTATTCTCTTCTTTCTGCATCGAGTGTGTGGAACAAATATTACCTTGTGTCTTAGCTTATGTTATTAACTTGTATTTCTTTACAGCAAATAGTCGCTTTAGTGACTACTGTTAATATGTATTATTTAAATTTACTTAAATTCGTAGATGTTGGCTATTTGTGTTAAACACCCGTATTGCATATAGTTTTCGGCAAAGTTACATGCCTTTGAGTATAGTGGGGTTCAAGATAAATTAACTTAATATATACTGAAAGGCTCTATTGATGGGAAAGTTTCTTTTTTTAACACTCCAATAGTCATCTTGCTTTAATGCCGCAAAGTGATTTGGTTCTGTGTGTACATTGTAGACCTTTTTATAATATTTCTTCAGGTATTTCAAACTAATTCTTTTTTCATGAGCAATTAAAGTACAAGTGTTTACTTAGAAAATAATATTAATAACTTGTTAAATAATTTTCATTGAAACACTTATAATTAATAGTTCGATAATATTTCATGTTAGTTATTGTTTAGTGATAACCATTGATTTTATACAACCATTTCAATTTATCGTATGTCGACGGAAACGGAAATGTGTAGCTGAATTCGTCCCTCGATTCTCTTTATTTAAATCTCATTCCGGTACATTCAACCTTTCATCATTTGCTCATAACAAAAATATCATTAACATCCTTTGATTTAACAACATACATGACACAAAAAAAGTGGCAACAACCCAAATGATACTAGAATGCCCGGTCGAGCGCTCACTAACTGCGTCCGTACGACGTAAGGCCAGTTTTGGAGACTTATGACTTCAGTTGGGATGCTCTTATTCTGGAATGAAGAGTTTGAAATTTTTTCAAACTCAACGGCACACTCTTCGGACGCTCTACGGATGTCCGCTCAAGGCTGTACCTGCTCAGTGAACACTGTGCGGAAGCTTCTCTTTATTATAATATTGTAAATGGGAAATGTAGCGTGCTATTGAAGCTTATCTACATGGAGCGATAGGAGGTAGGAGGGTAGAATGGTATTAGTATAGGTGGGTCGGTTAGCTGGGTTCACCAACAACTTGGCCCACGTGAAGGGATTAGTAGAAGTAGTTAGTAATAGTTAGAGTTATTGATACTAGGAGCAGTAGGAAGTGGAAAGGAGGAGGGTTTCTCTTTTCAGTAGTCGCAGCTATATGAATTGGGACATTAATGTGAAAATGTTATCTGGACCCGGTCCAGATTTGTATCGAACCCGGGATGATTTGGTGATGAGCTAGAACGCTACCACCTTAACCACGGAGGGGCAGACGCTTAGCTGAACGTTGCTCGCATGCTTTACATATGTAATCATACGTGGGTTTGAATACTTAGTATTAATTTACTGCTTATAATTGCCCTAGGATATTGCACGATGTTCCAATTTTTTTTTTAAAGTACCGACCAACACTCGCACAGTATATCATATTAAAAAATTCATACCGGCAAAAACATCTAAATACATTGTAATCTCTCGTCTGTCGTTATTCGTCACAAGTTTTCAAGTGCGTGTCTCATGGATTCCGTAACCTGTTACTCGAGAAGATCTTAATGTAGTGAAACTCTTATTCCAATTCTCTAATGCATTCCACAATATCATACATTTGCAACCTGTGCAATCGCAATGTTTTCCAATTGCTACTTCACGTATAGAAATCAATTCTGAATAGCATTCCGTAGCAGTCTGTGATCTGCTCTTCACGTATTGAGAGCCAAGTAAGTCCAGTAATAGAAGTCATTGGTGCGATGCCGCGGGCGATGAGGCGTGGTATTGATGTTTGCGTCGTGGGGGGCCGGGGAATGTCAGATCTCCCCTTGGCCCAGAGGTCACCTCTTTGATTGGAGACACATTGCCCTCAGCGATCGCTGCTCTCTCATCCGCGATTGTCTCTCACCCAGAACTCTCTGAACTCTGCGAGAGCAATTACAAGTCTTCATCTTACTCTCAAAATATTTTTTTTATAACTCTGTAATATTATATACTTTCACACATCTTCAAATTTTATTTTACAACTAACAACGGCTTGAATTCAAGTGAAAGAGTCACATAATTAAATTTATAAATTTATAAAAAATAGACTTGAATGTTTTAGTGTATACAATCCACGACAAAATTAGCAAAATGTATCTCTAATAGAGCTTTTAAAGGAATATTCATCCAAACCATTTTCGGTGAGAGTTATATATATTTTGTTCGTAGATATGTGGATTTTAAGAAGAATGACATAAAGGGATTTTTATTAATGTGTGATGATTTTCATGAATTCAATGAAAATCGTTTTGTTCTGTGAACTGAGTCTATTATTTCTTCATTTAATAATTTTCTGCTTAATTTGATTAGTTCTTTATTACTCTTTGATCCCTACGAGCTATTTTATATTAAAAAAAACTCATTTAAATCACCCATAGATTAGGGTGAGGTGTTTTGACATTCGCCTTCGTCAACACGGAAGTATACAGAAGATACTGAAGATCTTTTAGGGTTCATAAATTATTAAAATTGAAGAAATCATCAAATGTTTCATGAATAAATTTTACTTAAGATAGGATAAAGATACGTTTAAAGATAATTGTATTGATATTAATATATGAGTACGAGAAATTGTCAACGTGAATATAGATTTTTCATTCACATGGCTCTTTGTACGATAAATTTCATGACAACTGCAAACAAATGTTACGTTACGAAACCTTTATTTATTTTGTGGTTAATTAATGTTTTTCTTTCATTTCGTCCTACATACGTTGTACGATTGTCTTTCCTCAAAACCGAGAACATTAAGAAATAAAAGAAAGGTCTTAAACCGGCGCAAAAACAATGGACTAAAGTGAACTCCAGCAGAATAATTTCTTATTCCTCCCCTGTCATAATGACAAAACGCATCAATAATGAACATTAGTTCAATAAATATGCATCCAGAAAGTAAATCCGTAATTGTCGCATTACACGGTATGAAATTCTAATTTACAGGGACCTTTATTCCACGGTTCTCTCCAAAAGGTCAGAGAAACCATTGTTCTCCTGTTCATTACAGGACTATTGTAGTCTGGTTATATTTGTATTCATAACATTCCTGTCACGTTGAAGGGACGACAGTCATAAGCGGACAGAACACGCAGTTCACATGTCACATGAGAATGAAAATATCCTTTCGTTAATACATCATAGCTGAACTCCGCGAAATGGTTTTGGGTTGTGACAACTCAATTTTTACGACTTTAAAATGTCGCTGCTTCTTCTTCATAATACAAAAGATCTCGGTAACAAAATTGTATGAACTACTGTTATTTATCTTTTCCCAACTTCTCTCTTAAAAAGGAACAATCACTGGCTCGCCATTTATTCTGTGAATACTAATTTGCCTATCGTGGTCGTTTAGATAGAAACTACCCATGTTGATGAGAGATAAAACAGAAGCGATACAAAATTATGCATGCTTCTTACAGGGGACTGTAACGTCAGGGACGGATACAGCACGTGATCTGATAGTTTCGTCTAACGAGGAATCACCCGTTTTATTAATAGTGGAAAATACATTTATAGCAGCGGAAGTATTCATTTTGTTTTCGGTCTTGTACTTGCATTTGCGTGATTTGTTTTTTATTTTTTATTTTTGAAAAATTCTTTGCCACACGGGACGAAATTCAATGGAAAGGATGAGTTGTGACAAGAAATGTAAATCCCGGTAATGTTACCTAGGAGCACGGTTCTAGATATTGTAAATCAAATGAAAAAATATTTAACGAATTGAACGCGCTCCTTTATGAATTTTACAACGTCAAGTCAAAATCATTCATTACAGTTTTGTGGTATTACCGTTTCCAATAGCTAGAGAGGGGGGGCACGTGGAGCGATCGCCTCAGCGTCTCTCTAGTTATTGTATAAACTATTGATTATCAAATATTAAAAAATACTTTCTAAACTTTCTCTTTTAATCCACGTATTCTTATTATTTTTAGACACATATAACTATGTTTTGTTGCGGACATTCGTTCTGATTCCTGTTGATCAAAAAAGAATTTTCAGTGATGTACAATGCGGATTTGCGGCATGTTTCCTCGGTGTACTGCTGCAAATTTCATTCCACCACAACTTTTACTTATCATCATTCACACCTCATTCGAACATCACATTCGTCATTCCCATCATTTGGAGGCTATCTGAGAACATGCGGGGCTCGAGCACAACAGTCAGTACAAAGAGGAACCTCCAGGCCCTTCCCCCTGATTTTTCTGTCACTCTCTTCTAATACACTTACAAATCTGACACAATTTCATTCATTCTGTAACATCTCAAATTTTCTTTAGCACAATTTCTTTTTGTGTCACTTAAGTTCTTTTCACATGATGTATTTTGATCATATTTCGAGACCAATAATATATTTCAAGCAAAATTTGCATGATTGATTTAAACTATCAATTACAGGGTTAATTAATCTTTTGTCAAAATTTACTGATTATATTGTGACAGATCGCGGACGTGATTAACTAATGCACTGGGAACGATTATGAATGACCAAATGTTGACACAGGGATACATATTCGAATGCAGAAATAATAAATGTGTGAAACTCAGATAGGAATTTGGTATTCGCTTCAAGTTCACCATTTGTTTATTGTGCTGGTTCTGATTAACGAGAATAAAATCAAGATTGATTTATAATGCTAAATGTAAGATATGAACGATAAAGAAGAATGATTGCGCTCTTGGACTCATGATAACAATACTGATAATATATTCAGTATTCAGTAACATAATTTTTAGGTGTTTCAATAAAATTGTTCTTAAAAATTGTAACAAAATATTTTTAGTATTCATTACATTTTGACCTGCAAACTACAACATAAATAAATGACAAAAAGGATAAATTTATTGTCAAGAAAGCAGTTACAAACTGTGTGTGACTACGTGGAGGACAATGAACTAATTTACTCTCCTGATGCGAGCAAGTGACCATCCCATCAATTACGATGAGAGGCCTTAAGGCCTTAATATTTTAGCATACTCCTAAGATAAGAATAAAAGTAGTTCGCAAAGTGTTATAATATTAACAGAATGCCAAAAAATGTATATTTAATAAAACACAGAAAAGCTATTTCATAAGTACGTATTATTATAAAGTATAGAGCATTCAATAGTATAAACTATAAATAATATAACCATAGACTAAAGAATGAGTTCTGTTCTTTCGTATACTAGGGATTGCCATTATACCTTAATTTAAGAAAGTACTTAATGTAAAGGAATAGTTTTTTCTGAGGTATTTCTTCTAGGTATTAAGGATGAGTTGTAGTATAATATTCTTGGTCACCATCTCTCCTAGGATTAATATTTTCTACTATGTTGATACTTTCTATTCATCCTGTCACTCTGGACACATTTACTTATTTCAGACCTATCCAAACCTTGGAGTAAGTGCTTCCACATAACATAACGTCAAGGAAACAAGCGTCACTGCTCTCATGTTCGGGACACTTCTCCTATTGGCTGCAACAGCTGTGTCGGTGCGAGCCACTGGTCTCCATGGCATCGAAGCCCAGCATCTCATGCACGCCATGCACGCTGCTGGTGGACTGGAAGGGGCCGATGCAGGGCATCATGGGCACGTGTTGGCGCTGGCACTGAGCGGCGGTGGCCACGGTCATAGCGGTGGTGGAGGCGGAGGTCATGGCGAGGGCGGAGCCATCGGCGGCGGTCTCGGAGGCGGCTTCTTCGGGTACGGAGGCGGTCTCCAACAAGCTGGCAGCGTGGTGCATTCTGGAGGCGGTGGGCACGGTCACGCTAAGGTGCGAATATGCTATAACACGTACCAGCGCTAGCTACTACGATATATATTTTGTGCTTATTGACCCATTTATGTAGGTAATACGCCACTACAAATCAAGCCGGGGATGTCAGAGTTGTTAGCTCACATGTCACAATGTTGTGAATTTTTGAGTAAAAATCCGTGTCGTATCATGCGATGTTCCCATTTTGAAGTGTTAGGTTAGGTTACAAAATTATGTTCTTTAACTCCGAGTCTATGTTTACCAAATGATATGTGAAGAATGATGAATGGTTCTTTTACTCTAATCTCCACACCAAACTACCCCTAATAAACTTCGTAAGATTTTTATAATACGTTAAAATATACTGCTTGTTTATTCATCTTAATTCAATTCAATCAATCTTCAGTGAAATACCAAATTCAATCATTCTTCTGCGTAATAAAATTGATACACACATACTTGACTGAACAAGCAATAAAAGTAATATTTGAGTCTACTACACATCTGTGTTCCATAAATGAATCTCATTCGGACATATCCCCTGGAGTACCGTTTTTTAATCCATATCATATGTAGATAGTTTATGAATACTTCTATTCTCGTCTTTTTATACGCTTCATTAGTTTTACAAAAGAAAATAATAATTTAAACATCATTTTATGTAATGCATTTTCTTCGCTCCTCCACAGGTAGTAACAGTGTCATACAAGAAACCCATTCCAGTGGCAGTTCCCAAACAGATGCCTATCGACGTCCCTGTACCCGTGCCCATCTACAGGAAGGTACCCGTACCCGTGGAAGTCCCCGTCACCAGAACTATTCACGTACCAGTCGAACGAGTGTTCCCGGTGACGGTAGAGAAGAAAGTGCCATACACTGTGCACAAGCCTTATCCAGTAGCTGTTGAGAAGAAAGTGCCCATTCACGTGCCCAAGCCATTCCCGGTCTACGTACCCGTCTATAAGCATGTGTACCACACTGGCAAAGGGTGGCACGGCTAAGCAACTCCTCATTTCCAAGACTGATCGTTGAAGAACCTACTCTTAAGTGTTGTTGATCATCTTCATTTTTTCTTATCATCACCATTATGACATTTTTTGTTAAATAAATTTTGAAATATTCTATTGGATTCTTCATTATTCCAGTAATCCCAGTCGTAGATATTTTTAATGATGTTGCATTTATTGTATACCACCGGATTTCTGAAATTTTTTCTTCAGGTACTTGGGTGCAAGACTGCATCTAGCATTTACCCAAGAAAGTCTATAATTTTTATGGTATAAGCATGTACTGATCCTTCTATAACATTATTTCCGTAGATTTATTGGTATATCAGATAAATGCGATAAAATATGTATTAATAATTAATACCAATTTATTAAATTGTTTCATTACAAAGTGTGAATCTTTCAAAAGATAAATATCATGACCTCATACATACCCTGTTATTTTCAAAACTTTCAAAAAACTATTCGGATTATTCAAATCCTTGTTTTACTTTATTGACAGTAATAAAATTCATCATTAACTCTCAAATTCCGTTGTGGCTAAGCAAGATTGGAGTAACCACAATATAACCAATTAATTATATCGAGCCATGTTTCAATAAAGTATCTGAAGTGTTTCAGCGAAATAAGTGGTTTATTACCTTAAGGATTGATTTCTGCATCAATGTAAAATTCTTATGTTTTGTGGTGAAAAAATATCAAATTCCACATTGAATGTAGTTACAAAATTTAAGTGTATACGATATAATTTTTGAAGTAATCATAAGCAATTCCTGAATTTTTCTGGGTGATAATCTTACAACTGCATGAAAGAATAAAAAATATCTAGTTGAAGTAGACTTCACGTTTGTTTTGTATGCTACGCTATTAATGATACGACGAAAATTAAGTAAATTGACAAAAACATCTTCCTAAGAAAATATTTTTTTTATCGTTGGGGAACAACAATAAGTGAACGATGTATGTTTTGTGAGCAAGTAAAGTATCAATAATTTAAAAAGACATAACACATCTACCGAGCATATAACATAGGGAGAAATAATATCAACAAGACTTTATTTATTTCTATCGGGAAAGATATTATGTAATAATTCTAGACTGTAAGTAGTAACAGACTTTGCCAACGCGGAAAGGTACAAGGAAAATATGAGACGAGATTTTGAATTATCTTTATCAAACAAATTAAAATTCAATTGAGAATCATTTTATGGTTATTTATTGTAACATTTTTGTAGTAAAATTATGATTTATGATGTATTATCATCTAGATTTATCAATAACTTGATACCGAGGGCTGATCAACCATTACCCCAGGGTTCGATTGTCATCAATATAGCCACCAAAGGGACTGAATGTTACCAGAGGTCGTCAAGGTTTCAATATTTGCCCTCAATCTGCGTCCAACATGCTTCCTTTACATTTACATTCAGCACACTGACAAGACGGGGAGTGGAAGCCACTTGCCGCATGCCAATACAACGGATCGATGTGCCTTGCGTGGTTCTAGAACAAGAGAGCTCTGCATTTATGTTTCTATCTCAGTATGGTTCCTTGGCCCAATTTACGTAGTTACACAAAAATAATACACGGGAAACTTCAACAAAACCGATAAATAGATAATTATTCCATTTATAAACAAAAATATTTCACAGATTAAAATGAAACATTACTACAATTAACGTCCTGACGACGACTTCGACATCAGTCGAAACATGGTGAGCTTTAAATCACGAAACATACACTGATCGTCTGTAAAAGGTCGTTAATATTTGTAATGATGAAATGTTATAAATTGGTTGGTCTATATTTTAAAATATTAATGTTTTTTTCTATTTTAGTATCTGTGGCTTTGCTTGAATAAATTTGTTGTTCATGTGTAGACATTATTGTTCTTTCTCAAATTTTCCATTGATATCTGCTAAAAATGGTAAATTAGTGTCGGTCGTCTGAAACAACTGTTCATAAGTACCTGTTATTTAATACGTGTTTAATGTTGCTAATATGTTTAGAGACAAAATGATTTTTTTAACGAAATAGGATAAGCACCTACATGTGACCGATGTCTAAGAACAGCAGGATAATCGCACTTCGTAAATAAAATATTTTTGAAATTATTCCCTGACCATTAACCAATAAAAAGAGGACATTAGGTAATTCTTGGTAACAAAGAAATAAACGCGCTTTCGCACAAGATCATTAACGTTTTTTTGTTCCACAAATATTATGTTTTTCTCTTCTTCTCCCTCGTGAATATCCTATAAGGTGTAAATAATTTTGCATTTATTAGTGATTTCTGTTCAATTTTCGTATTGTAGTACCAGGGAACCGCAGTGTATTGTTAATATGATAATTGACTGAACCGTAATGAAAGGGAAAATTAATTCGATGTATCAAAGAAAACAATTTGGATATTCCGTATTCATACAAGCGTAAAACTAAGCAAACGATGAATAAACAATTACATGGTCAAGAAATGCAATTACGAACAGCGTATGACGATATTGATAAAACGTAATATTAATCAAATGTCGGTGTTTTGGGATTAAGTCGCTTATTATGTATTTCTCGGTGTACATAATGGATAATTTGTATGAATTGCACTTATCATGAAAAATTTTGTTTTATTCCTATTTATTTATTCAGCTAGCCATCCACATTGCACCCCCGCCCCCCCCGCCTGATCTTTCTACTTACACTCACATACACAATGCTATTTTAATGTTTTATCACAATATATTTATCACATAATCTAGGTAATGTTTCAGTACAAGTACATTACGAACTTCCCTCAGTGTTCCCTCCATCAATATGTCCTGTTCGTTTCTTTCCCTCTGGTGTAGGTTTTACGTTTACTCACGTCCAAAATTCTGAATTCTCTATATTTTTTGCAGTATTATAATTAATTGAAATAACCTCATATTATGTTTTGAAAATTCAATTATTTCAGTAATAATACTATTTGTTTATTTTTAATTGACGAAAAATGGCAAATGAATAAAGTGCGCCCCATGATCCTAGCACAGGTTTCCAGTGTTCCCCTCAATCTGTCGCAAGTTCGAAACAACTACAAGGACTTTGAGAAACCTTCTCATACTTAACCTTGTCCGAGTTAGAAATCTTTAATTTTGCATACGATTCTGTGGAATTCGACATAAAGTGTTCCAAACACCAAATTCCTTCATTTGAAAACAATAATTATAGTGAAGGCAACTTATTAAAACTCATCACACGTTTTGTTTCTCAGAGAGTTATTATTAAACTGCGTTCTAATTTCTAATAGCGTTCTAGAATTGAACCAGTTTGTTATTGATCTCTTCATAGCGGAGCGGGCATATCTGGTAGAATATCGCTGTTATATTAATACTTGTTTCTCCTCACTTTATGAAATTATATGTTCCGTTGATTAATGGGTGTGAGTAATGAGAGAGAATGGAAGAGCTGTAATTTCAATATTATCCTTTGATAACAATTGTAATGGTATTATAATTATACCACAGTCCTATCATACTCATTACAAAGGATATTGAATAATGAGGGAAAGGAAAATTTGAAATATAGTGAACCGATTAATAGAAGCATTATATTAAATATAAATAACTTGTTAAATGATATTCATAAGCTTCCAAGAAAACACCTCCAAATTTATAAAGCATTTGCATTATATTCAGAGGTATATTGGTACGTATGTCAGTAAGTAATCATTGATATTATTTATGTTATGTTAAATGAAAATGGGAGATGGGACCGTGATTCGAACTCGGGTCCTTGAGCTTAGCGCATTCATGCGCTTACCAGTGCTTAAAATGGAAGACGGGCCTGGGAGGCGAACGGCATGGCTAGGAAGAGTGGTATGGTGTATTTTGTTAGATGATGGTCAAGAATGGAAAGGATGAGAGGAGATGTTAAGGTATTGAGAGTTCCCTTGTGAGGATTGACGTAACAAAAATGAAAAATCTGTTGTAAAATTGTATTCTTGATGCTAAAAACAATTATTAATTTAAAGTTGAAAGTCCTGATGAAGAATTTTTAGTAAATTCAAAACCTTGACTGGAAGAATGGAGTTTTATTTTGAACACTAACGTATTCAAATTTTACCGTATCATAAACCATCGAAGTACATATAAGAATATAATATATATATATAAAGATACTGAAAACAAGAAAATGAAATGCATATAAGTTAAATTTTTTTGCAGTATCCCTTTCGGCTTTTGTCTAAAGTCGTCAGTCAAGTAAATAACCTTTCAAAGAATATCCGATTTACGAAATAATAATTATTCTTGTACGACCGAAGTTGATTTAGACAGTACATGGAAGCACATCATAATTGCATTATTGAAACATATACGGATAACCTTCGCATATTTAAGAAGAGCTTTGTAAAGGTTTTAAGTAAACAAAGGCGTAAGTCCAAACCATACTCTGGTTTTATCATCAAAGTAGATCTCGCCATGGAGTCTCTTAATTTCACATTCGCGTTCTATTACTCATGAGGGAACCAAATCTCTGACGTCATACTGATAAACGTATCTTCACATGTAGTTATTTATTGTTATTAGTGTATAGCTCGTGTGGTAATTTATTACGTACAAATTACGACAACTGTCCGTTAAACTATCAATTAACAAATAATATCTCTTTGAAAGTAGAAAGAGACGTAAGAATCCGACTATCACTAGCTTCATCTCATCCATTTGGCTGGTTGTAGAGCCGCAGAAAGAATGAGGGTGGATTACTTAGAGTAATTGCACGAAATCTCCTCCACGGAAGGTAAATAATCGAGCCACTGTCTCTAATTTACAGCGGCGAGTTGAGGGATAAGCTATCTTTGATTAATATGCAAATTGGTACACTCCCAAAAATGACTTTCCGCACTCGGCGTCTTATCCAAGAATGAAGGGTGGACAATTTGATAATGGCGAATAGGAAAAGTCAATAAAAGAGAGGAAAACAAGAAAAAGGAAGATAAAGCGCAAAGAGGAAGAGAAACTAATAAGATAAAGGAAACGCAGAGAAGCGGGGATAGTGGGAAGTCTTAACGCGTTGTTCATTCTTATTGTCGCTTACGACCACAACCCTTCGAAATGATCTTTTCTTTTTACGTTTTAATTTAAATATAGTCATTCAAGCAAAAATGAATGGAATGAATATAATTAAATTAAAACGTCAAAAGAAAAGATCATTTCAAATGCTGCACCGATATTTGAGTATGTGTGAAATACAATCACGTAGATTATAATGATTTTTTAGAGTATCGAGTAAAGATTAATATTGGTGTAATTTTAAGTAATGATTTGATGGTGTAATTTAAATATCACGTTTTATGAACTACATTTTGCATGTCTAAGAATTGGGTTCATTAAAACAATTCCAAATATTTTATAAATCAACTCCACAGATTGTCTATGACTATTTCTATTGAGGCTAACCACAATACCTGGATTGTAAATAGTATACCTATATAATAATGAAGTATTAATTTGAAGGTTTATTGAAATCTGTTTCATTTTATGCCCCGCAAGGGGGCTCAGTGTCGACTGAGTATGGGTTTGCCGAACCCACGACCCCGAGCTGGGGACTGGTACTGCGCCATCAGTCCTCGGACACCGTAAGCTTTGGGCACATTTCAGCGACCACCATTGTTGCGACGGTGGAAAGTTTTGTGTCGCAAAGAGCGAAGATCTTGCCTTCATCGTCCGGGTTACGAGAAAGGATTAACCCTCTATTTAAAGAAACCTCGAACTCAAAGTGTGTTATGCGCTGATGAGGCGAATGGGAGTTGAAGATAAACACTCGCTAGCGGACAACCTCTGGGGCAACTGCCGCACCTCAGTTGTATAAGGCTTAGTGGCGTGATGCGGGGGTTCCACGTCACCAATCATATTTTCCTCCGAACTCGTAAGACAAAATCACAGAAGTCTCGATTGCCTCACCTTGCGGAGTGGGTGTGCCGAAAGGTGTGTATCAAACCCAAACGACTTCGAAGTGGCAGAGGGATCACATCCCTCCCACCAGAAGAAAAGAAGGAAAAGTTACAGAGCATGTTTTTATCTTAATGACAAGAAACGAAGGGACTTTAGAAAAAGTTTCGCCCTTCTACACACATAAAGCCTTGAAAGGTATCTGTGGATCACTAAAAGGAATAAAAAGATTGAGGAATGGATCCATGTTGTTGGAAACCAAGTCCAACAAACAGGCTTTGACCCTGTTAAATTCCCCATCTGGGAGAGTACCCTGTCGAGTGCGTACTCCATGTTGCACTTAATCGCAGCAAAGTAGTAGTATCTTGCAGGGACATCATGGATATGTCAACAGAAGAACTTGTTGAAGAATGGGAGGCTGACCACGTAGTTGATCTCAGTCAATTCAAGAGGAAGGTTAATGGTGTTCTGCAGCGGACCAGTTCCTTTTATTGTGACATTTGACAATCCTAAACTACCCAAAGATTTACAGCATACCAGTTTTCACCGTGTGTTAAATATATCTTCCACCGACATCAGATTTCTCGGAGACTTCTCTCACAGATTTAATTCACAAGCTTCATCGACTCTTCCTTCTCCTTGGAAATTTCAACGCCCACAGCGTCGAGCGATTGCCCCAAGGGAAGACTGCTGAATTGTATCTTTGAGCGTGAAGATTTATGTATAATGAACACCGGGGAAATGACCCACTTGCGCTTGCTATGGGCTCATGGACTGCTATAGACCTATCAATATGTTCTCCTGAAGTTGCTGATATTTTCCAATGGAAAGTAAAAGATGATCTGCAAGGTAGCGACAATCATCCTTGCAGGAACGTGCGACTTTTCCCGAATGCAAACCTCGAAAATGGATTCTCAGAAAGGCTAACTGGACCCTGTACCATTCTCTGCTTGACTTCAGAGAAACGGGAAGTGCCCAAGAGAGGGTCGACCATCTGACTCAGGTGATTCATCACGCCACTGAAGAATCCATTCCGAAAACATTTGTTTCCGCGAAGACCTCATGTCCCCTGGTGGAACGACGCATGTCGGTCCGCCATTCGGGCGAGGCGAAGAACGTTGGGGAAATTTAAGGGTAGTCCATCTCCGGAAAACCTCCGAAATCTCGGATCACTAGAGCCAAAGCGCGCAGAACCCTCAAAGAATCCAGATCCACCTCCTGGTTTCTAAATACAAGAGTTTCTAAATACAATTAAGAGAACAACGTCGTCCACTAAAGTATGAGAGACAATCCGAAAGATATCTGGGAGGTATTCTCGATTCCCAATATCTAGACTCAATTATCAGGGTCAGGTTCTCACCAACAACAGAGAAATTGCAACAGTGATGGTTAAATACTTTGCTGATCTAACATCTACAACAAACTGCGATCTCGATTTCGCGAGGAAAAGGGAAATAGCAGAGAACACCTCCTTTGACTTCTGTCCCACCAACTGGGAACCCTACAACTCTCCCTTTTCTATGTGGGAACTTTAGTCAGCTCTAGCGACTGCCCACAAAACTACTTCTGGCCCTGATTCCGTTCACTATGAGATGCTCAGACAACTCAGTATAGAATCGAAAGAATACCTTCTGTATATCTTTAATCTTTCATGGTCCAAAAGAGTATTCCCTAATTCGTGGAAGGAAGCAATGTTCATCCCTCTACTAAAACCAGGAAAGGACAAGACAGTCATCAGTAGTTATCGAAGCATTGCCATGAAGAGTTGCGGCGGTAAAATTCTGCAGAGAATTATCAACCGACGACTCCTTTGGTATCTTGAAAAGCATAACCATCTGAGTCGATCTCGGTGTGGTTTCAGGAAGTTTTGTTCAACCCTGGACAACTTACTTCTTCTGGAAACAGCAACTCAAGATGCCTTCGTCCAAAGACATGTCGTCGGAATATTCTTTGACATTGAGAAGGCTTATGATAGTACTTCGCGTCATGCATTTAAAAACACCTCTATGCCTGGGGTTTTAGAGGACATCTCCCTCTGATGTTACAGTCCTTTTTGGATCAGCGTTCCTTCCGATACAGAATTGGAAGACACATCTCGGATCCTTTTTTTTTTCAAGAGAACGGTGTCCCTCAGGGATCAGTCCTGAGTGAGACTTTATTTACCGTAGCATTACATCAGTTGTGAGGGATCCTGTCCAACTCTTTTTGTCGATGACTTTGATTTTTTTCCTCATGGCAGTGTGTCACAGGTGCGGAGTGAGAATTCCAACTCGTCCTCAATAGACTGTGCCAGTGGTCAAAGACGATTGTCTTTCGTTTCCCTGCTGAGAAAACACGCTGTGCTTTTTCAGTAGGAGACTAAGCCTCCTGCTAGAACCTCACTTCGCCTTGGGGGATAACGTACTAAAATTCTATCCATCAGTGAAAATTTTAGGTCTAATCTTTGATCAGAGACTTCATTGAATTGAACATCTTACAGACCTAAGAGCGAGAACATTAAGGTCTCTGAATGTATTGAAGTTCCTGAGTAGCAGGGAATGGGGCGCTGATCGCTCCTCCTTGCTCCAGTTTTATCGATCATTCATAATCGACTCGATTATGGTTGCGTTGTATATAGCTCTGCTCGTGCAAGCTATTTAAAGAAGTTGAATAGTGTCCATCATGCAGGTATCCGACTAGTCACGGGAGCCTACCGTACTAGTCCCATTCCAAGTTTGTATGCCGAGAGTGGCGAACCATCTCTCTACTTCCGGTGACAACACCTCATGTTACGACCTTTTGCCATGTGCTTAATTTACACGACAATCTGGTACATAAAGCTGTATTTCTTCCTTCGTCTTCTTCCATCCGTTTCTACAACAACAGACTGAGAGCAACCAAACCATTTGGATATCACTTCAAACAAATTTTAGAAACCTTGATTATACGCACACGTAATGTCTTAATTCAAGGTTTCAGTAAGACTCGTCCTTGGGCTTTGCACAAACCAAAGATTAGTTTCGATCTTCTGCATCATGACAAGAAGAAATATCTAGCTGCGATGTTGATGGTATACTCCCACCTAATACTCGACAAACACCGGATCTTTAATATTGTGTTTACAGACGGGTCGAAGCTGGTCGGAGGTGTCGGTTGCTTCGTGGTGTTCCCCCGTAAGACCCGGGGCTACCGTCTTGGCGACTTGTGCAGCATTTACACCGCTGAGTGTTACGCCATATTGAGAGCACTGCGATCAACAAAGTGCTCCCGAGGATCAAATTTTCTGATTTTCTCTGCTTCTCAAAGTGCCCTTCTAGACATTGTATCCCGCTGATAAGCTGATCCAGAAATCTAGGATGTGCTTTTCTCGCTCCAAGGTGATGGAAAGAACATAATGTTTTGCTGGATTCCAGGACACTTTGGAATCAGAGGAGATGAGGATGCAGACGTTTCCGCGAAGGCGGCATGACTCAAGAATCGCGTGAATTTCTTCACGATTCCGAAAAGGGATCTCGTAAATTCACCGAAGACGAGGATTCTGAGTTAATGGAACAATGAGTGGTTGACTATTGAAGGGAATAAGCTCCGACTTATCAACTCCTCTGTTAAGTCATGGAGCAGTTCCTGTTGGTCAGGCAGGCGCGACGAGGTCTTGCTCACCCGCCTGCGCTTAGGGCATTGTCCTCTCACTCATCGGTATTTTTTGCTTCTTGATGATGAACCCCTTTGTGAGGAGTGTAGCTCTTCTCTGACAGTGCGTCACCTACTAACTGATTCCAGAAAATACACCAGAATACGGAGGCAAATTGGGCTGGCTTCAGATTTACCAACAATTCTCGGAAATGAAACGGATGATGTTAATGAACTATTGAATTTTATGAGTAGATCGGGGCTCCTCCTACAAGTTCTCGGGAGAGTTTGAATTTGCATTCTTCTTTCCTTTTTCCGTCTTCTTTCATTTTATTCTTCCTTTCCGTAGTTTGAAAATTATAATTTTCAGAATTTATTTTATTTTCGATATAGTGTATTAGACAACTGTTTCCTTTTCTTTTCTCTTATCTTCGTGTCTAGATATCTGTTCAATTCAGAAGGATTTTTTTAGTGGGTATGGTCAAGATATTCGGCGAGTCCCGCACATGGGGAAGAGTCACTACGGCTCTTCCTTATGGTGCGAAACTGCATTTGTTTCACCTTGACGTTGTCGAGCCCTAAAGCCCCACAAAAATGTTTCATTTTATGACGGAGAAATGCGTTATTCTATATATGCAAATTTTTTACATTATACCAAAAAATGAAAAAAAAAATCATTTTGCTAAATATATTTTATTAACTTAATTTTTTTATTTAAAAAACACCTTTAATAATCGAAAGTGACTTTCCAAAGGTTCATGATGAAATAATGTGGGAGTAAGAGTTATTTTTTTTAGTTTAACGTAGTACAACTGCATGTAGTAATGTAAATAAATACTATAAATGTAATGTATCCATCGAAAGCGGAGTAAAATAAAAATTGTTACTGTTACATTTTTGGTGCTTTTCATTTCTATTTGTTCCTTCCTGACTTAAATACTAGGTCGGAAAGATTGGAAAAAGAAAAAAAAAGGATTCTCAAAAGGACTGGATACTTATGAGGGAATTTAAAACAAAAATCTTACTTTGTGCAAAAAGAATTCCAAATCAGTGAGGGACACTTTTCACTATTACTATTTACCGTATATTTACTTCAATGAGTGAGTATTTTCTCATTCTCCGCAAGTGTTTCATTCATTATCAAATATCAACACTGAACCAGTTATTGGTCTATTTTGGTTCGGGGCATAAACCAGCCATTGTATTTTCATTTACTAAAGAGTACTCTGACATTTATTGTATTCAAATTGTTCAGGTGAGGATTGAAATGAATTCACTGCTTTTATACAAAAATATTTGTTTAATAAAACAATAAAAAGATAACAAAAAATAACAAAAGCACAATCGTAGAAACATCACCCATCTCACTAACATCTATAAATAAAAAATATTTTTTTAAGAGAGCTTGTCAGTATACTAGATATATTCCAGGAGAATGTGAGAAAGTATAATTTACTTAATGCAAAATTTTAAAGTTACACACCAATTTGTTTTGTCTTCCTTATAATACTTTTCTATAAGTTGGTGAATATCATTCATTATGTAAAAGAAAAAGAAATTTTGACTTTAACGTAATCGGAAAACTCCATACTTGTGAAAGTAATTATAAATCAAATAACGCGACTTGAATTTGAAATTTCTAAGTGTACAAACAATTCTCCCCCATTGAAATTTGCACTCCTTTGCAGAATATCCGTGGATACAAACCAGCTCTAGTTACATAGGATGGTGGTAAAATACTAATGTAAAAATAAGGAACTGATATTTGTTTCAAAAATAGTGTTTGAGTTTAATGGTGGTGATGGTGTTGCTTGTGATACACGTGCTTGTAGACGGGTACGTGGACTGGGTAGGGCTTAGGCACATGAACGGGTATTGGCTTCTCGACGTGCACGTGGTAAGGTTTCTCCACAGTGTAGGGCACCTTCTTTTCCACGGTCACGTGGTATGGCTTCTCCACTGGAACTTGAATTGTTTTCGTGATTGGCACCTCGACCTTGACGGGTACCTGAAAAAAATGCAATTCATGAAATATTTTATTTTGCATGTCATTCCAGATTTCATTTTTAATCCGCTTTGCTATTGACTAAAACTCAACTTCTAACATTGTTATTACTGGATGCTATTGGTGACGTGCTATAAACTTTTGGTCGTCCCATACTCACATACGCCTACCCCATATGGGGGTCAGCGGCAAAAACTCTCATACATAGACTGCACGTTTTCCAAAATATATTCCTCCGAACTATTACAAAAGACTTAGTCCATACCAAACTCTCAACTTCAATCAGAATTAGGTCTGCTCCAGATCAGAACCTACATTTTTCTATTCGCACAAAAATTCTATAACGAATTACCCTCTCTACCAACGGCTTTACATTTTGAGCTTGGCAAGCAAACTCCACTTTAAAAAAGAATCATCAGGAAGTTTCCTAGGTGCTTTTTGGTCGTACCTGGAGTGGGAACCTATCTTCGTGCGCTTGTTCACAATTGGCATATTCATCGTAATCCAATGTATAACTTTATCAAACAAATCAAAACCCTTGCTGAAGGCTCATAAAGTCAACGCAAAGACAAATTTGAAAATGAAAACTTTGGTAACTGACTACAACTCACAATTCTTATTTACCTACGAGGTGACAAAGAAGAACTTCCGAGTTCTGACAACTATTGTTTTCAAGATCTACTTCTTTAGTAGTACAAAAATATTAAAAGGGTGTATAAAGTCAACAATATGGATAAAGTCGAAATAAGATATTAGACTTGCACTATGAATTTGATTTTCATTGGACTCGGCAAGAAAAAATCTTGAGTTTTCTCTTTGGAGTGGAAAAACTACCGGTCAACGGCGTGGGAAAGTCGCCAAATGAGTGGCATATGTAATACATGTTTAATTGATGTCAAAAGATTAGTTGTTCGAATGAAAAAGGAAAATAATTCACCAAATAAAGGTTGTCGGAGCTAAGCTCGTGATCGTGTGAGTGGATTAAATTAAAATTGTTTAAATCTCTCTCATGTTAATTTAAATTATTACTAATGCTCATATTTACATATTTTTAGTCGGACGTATTTAATTGTGAAATTAAACTGTTGATGTACAAAAATTTAGTCTGTTTATTATTGTAATATTGTTCAAATTTAATTTATAGCTGAAAAAGATGTTTGAAATTACGTATTTTATATTTGAAACAATATATAGAATCGTAATTTCGCTATCTGAAGCAATTTGAAACGGAATAAAATGTAAAAAAATAGCTAAGACAAAGTAACGTCAAACTGTCCCCTTTATTGGCCTCAAGTAACCATAGCGCTGAGCTACTAGGTCTTGTCTTAAGGTAGCTACTAAGGAGGGAGAGGAAGTTGTTGCCAGCATCTCTCTCTCTCTAGATGGTAGCCGGATTAACCCAATACTTAATTTATCTAAGACAATCGAAATATAATGAGTGACTAAGACTCACCTTCTCGTAAATAGGGAAGGGCTGCGGCACAGGTACTGCCACTGGATGGGGTACTGGGACTGGCACATGATGAGGCACGGGGACCTTTATGATCTTGATTTTGGGTATTGGCGGTGCCTTGTGGTATACGTTGACGTGCTCGTGGATCGGCGAGTAGCCATGCAAGTCGTGTCCCTGGCCAGCCCCTCCGTCACCGTAGCCACTGCTGCCTCCATATCCTCCAGCAGCGACGCTGCCTGCACCGCTGAGATCGTGGCCTGAGTAGCCACCATAGCCGCCCCCGCCTCCGTGACTCAAACCGCGGCGCAGCGCTGAGTGGGAGGCGGCGCCAGTCGCCGCGAGGGCGAGGATTGTGTTCAACTGCGAGAAATATTTATAATTATCAACTACTCAACATCCTACCCTAAGATAGTAATTTAACTGTTTTCATTTTTTATATAAAAAAAGAACTAAAGAATTGGCTCAACGATATTACAGATATTAATACTCATACATCGAAAATTCATTTAATTTTTTAAATTTATTAACTTCATAAATTAATATGTAACGTATTCTCATGGTTCTAGTGACCTTGATGTTGGCGAACACTAAAACTCCAATAAAAAAAAACGCTTGTAGGGTTGTGTATTGCTTTTATTTTGTTTCGTTTAGCAATTAGTTTTCTCAAGTACCTCACAGTGGGCGCCTAAATGTTAGTTTAGTTCAGATCTCCAGAATTTATGTATCATGAAATCAACTTTAATTTATTAACAAAATTAATAATAATTGGAATCGTCTTCTGGCAGAACTGATTTCTGAATCATAATTTTATTATTTAAACCTTGTAGTCTGAGATGAGGTTTTAAATCCAGGATTTACCTCGGTAGTATTTTATTCTGTTCAACGCCAGTACGAAAACCTCATATATCTATCTCATATATATTTCAATTTACATCTCGGATCTTTCTCAAAAACACATCTCCCTAAACAACGCAACGATCGTAAAATATAATGCAACAGACATCCACCCAGGATCTTAATTCTCCTGTAAATTTTATTTTGAGTAGCATTTTGACGTAACGTAAACGAAAGAGAGTAAACTTTCAGCAAGTAATGGCTTCGTCACTCGCGATGCTGGAAGTAGAAAAGAGTGTTGTCAGGACTGCGAGTTTAAGGAGCGTAATTATTTCAAAAGATTACACGGCAGTGACAAGCCTATTCGCGTGAAAACTGGAAGTGAATTTTTATGGTACTCTTCTGAAAGTGTTTTGAAACGCAAATAAGTTGAGTGTTCGTATTGGAAATATATATTTTTTACTTCTCTTTTCTGCGAATGTATTAAACAACATATCAAAAATTGAGAGTGGTTTCTCCGCTAGGGATAAATTGAGTGAAAACATTTTCTTTTAATTTTCTAGCCGCTATTCAAAATAATTATAAAGTTGGAGTAATCACAAAGTCGTAAAACATTATCTTAGAAAAGTATTAACCCAGATTACTATCATCTTGAAGATTACATTACTTATTTTCTTTGAATCTTTTAAGAAAATTAGAAACAATATTGACTTATTCTACTACAATTAACGTATCTTACATAATCTAATGAAATAAATAATGAAAGACTTACGATCTTTTATGGACGAATATATTTA
>NNCF01130032.1:445652-489519 GCA_002313205.1 Laupala kohalensis | reverse complement strand
TATATATATATATATATATATATATATATATATATATATATATAAATTAAATTAGTTCTAAAGAAAGAGACAATTCATTAATTAAAGTTTTACTTAAAATTATTTTTGTAATGAATAAAACTGAGCATAGCTCAGTCCCCTTATATTATGGTACTCGCAGCATAATCGACGATGCTCCAGTGAATTGCGTACATTTGCTCCGACCACCGCTTTTTTCGTCCTGTCCTTAATTCGCGCGGAGTTTTTCTCGCGCTCTACTTCAGCGGATGCCGGAGGCGAATCTGAAGTCGCATCATGTGTTTCAGAGTAATCTGGTCAGCGTGGCGATTTTCCTTCACACACCAGCGACTCTCACGAGAACCCCTCTTCATGTCCTGTTCGCTGTCGTCGCGTGGTATGAGTCTTCGTGCTACTAGTTTTGCTGGACTTATGTTATAGATAACTTTTTTATTTAACAGGATGTTATAGATAACTTTCGGTCAGGTGAAAATGGCGACGAGTCGAGAATCGAACCCGGGACCTCTGCATCGATCGTAGGGGTGTTAACCACTACACAACCAGTTCGCCAAGTTGTGTAGTGTTTAACACCCCTGCGATCAAAGCAGGAATCCCGAGTTCGATTCCCGGCTACTCGCCATTTTCACCTGACCGAAAGTTATCACACATCTTCTCCATGTTTAGGGTACACGGAAGAAATATATACATAATATGTTATATAATATATTTTATGAATCAGTCGAAATTCTTGACCACATGTATCAATAAATATGTGTTATCTTGTCCCCCCTATCACCATGACTACAACCATTTTTACTACACAATATTGTGTGATAAGAGGTTGAAGTTATGGCTGGTGACGAGGAGCAGGTATGTGGCACAAGGCTCTGAGGATGTCTTAATAAATGTCGACTCGTTGGCAATCTGAGAAGGATGTATTTATTGACCTACACTCAAGATAACTTATAATTATATATTTTATGAATTAATATTTGTTTAATTTTATATCGTATGTTGATTATAGAATATTTCTGTCATTTTTTTTGTGGAGCTTTAGGCCTCGTCAACATCTTCTCTCATTATTCTTCTCTCTCTTCATTGTTTAATGATTTTTTTCTGAGGTGAATAGAATATAATTGTAGAGAAAATGCTCAGAGTGCTAGTAATGTACTGTAGTGAAACGTGCATTATTGATCCCGGAAACCCTGTTTTGGTTTTATTTTTACAGTTATTAATTTTTATTATATTATAGCAACAACTTTTAAGTTAAGGGTATAGAAGAAGCAATGATATATATGTGTGTATATTGAAGCATGTTTGCGCGCATGAGTCTATCTGTATCTGTTTGTAAGCGAAAATGTATGTGAATATACTCACATATGGATCTCATGTTGATAATTAATTGCTTAAATGTAATTTTTTTTTCTCGTTGTTACCTCGTGTACTAATTATCTAACCATTTCATCCCATGTGAGAGTGTGTGTATTTTATAGATATTTGGGTGATGATTTATTATTTAATCTCTTATTATTGTGTATACTTTCATTATGTCTTTTTTTATCTGCCACCGAGCATTGCTCATTTGCAGAGTAATAAACTATTATTATTATTACTATTATCATTTGAGATTTTCAGCTTCCGAAATTTTCTTGAATAATACATATAAATGTTTTTTGGTACAATTCCCACATTGTAATGGTTAAAATAAAAAAGCGAGGGTTGAGAAATCTTAGTACATTATCTCACAAAAGAAAATATGTCTACTTCTTATTTGAATCTGTGAGCAAATAGGACATCGAAATAACCGGGTTCGATACCCAGTCATGCCAAGAACAACTTTCATCACAAGTACTTGCTTTATCGATTAACCTTCTTAAAACCCGCTTATGCTGGATTTCACCGGACCTTCTCATCGCAAATCTACGAAGTTTAAAAACCGATTTCTGATGTGTTTTTACCATTTTCATTCGATATTAAAGCGGCGTATGTGAGCTGATCTCTGGCGTAAAATTTTCAAATAAGTTATAAAATCTGGTAGTGATTCGATTGTGTACACTAATTAGTATTTTGCAAAATTAACGAAGATGTAACGCGGTGGTCTCTCTGGAAACAAACTGAAGAAATTAAAACTTTTATTGAGAAATGATTCCTGAAGCCTCTATGACAACAAGATACTCTTAGTTATGACGCTAACAATATATTTGGTCATTTTCAAAGTTTAATCGTTTTATTTTAAATGACAATTATATCTTCGTAAGTTAAAATTACTTTTAAAAACTTGAAAAAGCAAAATTCTTATATGTAATATTTCTCCCTTACATCGTAGTTTGCTCTGTCCCCTTACTCTTTACTCCTCGGTGAAGAGTACGAGTATATAACTATTATCAACTTCTGAATGTGATTCTGATTCAAGAGTAATACCATCTGGAGACAGTGCCGATCCTTTATCTGCGCACATAACTTTTAAGTAGTATAACCTGTGGACGAGTGGGGAAGCGGGGATACTTTTCTAAAAATATTGATTCACTATTGGAATAAAAATAACACATCTTAGTTCGCACACGTTTGGAAAATGATCCACATGAATGCTAGATGTACGAAATTAAGCTTATTTATCCGGTTTTGACCTATAAATAGGTAAAAACATGGAAATGTTGGTGATTAGGCTAGTAGCAGCCGGCTCGCGCGCGCATATTCAGCGCAGACATTATACGTGCGTAGTACGAGGAGATATGTATCCATTGAGACATTAAATGACCTTTCTTTCTCGCATGTTGCTTTTTATAGTTTATTATAGGTATTGGCTTAATTTAGCTACTACCTGAAGTTTGTAAAAGGTCGTGTTGGCAATAGTGATCACGAATACCCGCAGATGTTCGCGTTGCCGAACTGAAATTTGTAAAAAAAAAATGCAAATTACAAAAACAAAATTGTGTTGGCAATAGTGATGAACTCCCGCAGATGTTCATGCGACCGCTTCCCCCCCCCCCNCCCCCCCGCCACAAGTGCTTAGCGAAGTGTGATGGTGAGAGCAGAAGACGGAGAGAGCGCGACGTCTCTGTGGAACAAGTTTTTCCCAGCGAGCATATGATTTTATGGTAATAACTACGCGTAGCAGATGATGATGACGAGGACGAAGCGCTCTGATCTGATAGCACTTTCCGCTCAATGGGAGATGTGACTTAAATAACTCTCATGAAGATATAAATTACGCGTCTCCAGTACGGTGTTAAGAATGGCTGATACATTGCTCCTGGGGAGCTTTGCGTAAAAAAAGGAAAATTTTGAAAAAGATTGAATACGTAACTTAAAAACGTATCTCTGTATCAATAATATAACTGAATGTAATTTCAGACATTTCTTTTCAAGTTAAAAATTTGTAATGTAGAATTATAACTTTAATATAAAATTGTTTCATTATATATAAATATGATATATTATACATCATGCTAAGTATAGAATACGACATTTTGTTACGCTTAAAATAGAATGATATAATCATAACTTTCGGTATCCGTAATAATGACGTGAAAATAATTCATAATAACAATGATAAAAAGAATTCTATATTCATTACGTTTGAAAAGTAAAATGTTCGTGAATTTATTTCACTGAAATTTTGAACAAATATATTGTTGAAAGTATTGTCATTAAAATTGGCAATTTATTTTTATATGATTTGCGTTCATAGTTCAAACATTTATCGCTACTGAAGATTTGTTAGAAAGACAAAGGTTTCTGGTAAACAATATTTAGTGAAACACTCTTTAAACATGACCTCAACTGGGAGCACGTCTCAACATGGATGTCGTTGCGCATCTAATTATGGGCGTTGAACACTTTTCTTTTTCGGGCAAATAACAGATTTTACGAAAAGGAGAAATCTCTGGGCGGTTGTTTCTGCGGTGCATCGTCTGTCGTTTGAAAAGAAAGTGAGGTTTTTGTGGAGAGCAGCGCCCGCGTCTATAGACAGCGTCGCCCGCGGGCCTTGGGAGTCCGAGGCAGGTCAGGAATATATCTGTATTAGTGTGTCAGTCGCGCAGCTAAGAGGTAGGCGTACGCACAGGTTTCCAATCAGCTGGTTTCCGTGAAAGCTGGACTTCTGTTGACCTACAGCGTCGATGTTGAGAATTGTAGGTTTTGAGATTTTCATACGATAGTTTTGGGTACACTTTAATGAAGAGTTCACTGCAACTCAGGAACTTCTCATATCTCCTACGGTACCACGGATGAGTTGCATTAGATAGTAATGATAAGTAGTCGTCAGATACAAAAGTTATATTTTCCACTTTTCAATAAAATGATTTAATTTTTATTTTGAACGTTATAATATATCACAAACATCTGAATGAAAAAAATGGGTCTACGTATAAATCCCGATAAATAATTTTTTAAAAGTATTTTGCCACCTGTTACTAAGAGATAATTGTAATTAGGCTGTATGATCTTTTCGTAAAATTCAATATCTCAAATGTATTTATGAATAGAATAACACACTAAAATTCTATTTTTCCCCTCACTCTTTAAAATGCTTTCTGATAGTACCCTGATATTGGGAAGTAATTATCACGCAAAAATTGAATTACTTAATTTACAAAACATAGTAGTATTTTTACGAAAGGACACAGTAGTAAAAATATTTTAATTCACCAGTTTATATTTGGAGCAAAAAATAACCATTCGTATATTGATTCCTTCCTATCTTTTTAATTCAATTTGAATAATATGATAACTAGTTCCTATATGTAATACAGAAATGGAGAATGCGATTTCCTAGTAGCAGATTTGATTTTGCGTTTGCAGTGTTCGAAACCTGATGAATAGTTAATTTCGGCAAAGCGTTTCTGCCACAATCCAGAAATTGAAGGCGTACCGCTAACTTTTTTCCACTTTTGTGCCATTATCTCAGTATGATATTAATGTTCGTGTTTGATATTGACAGCGACCCTAGTGCGATGGAAATAATACCCTAGTGCGAGTTTACTTCTTTAACTACTTTCAATGTGAATAAACGCAACTTTATTGCGATTAAATCCCGGCATAAGCTACTAATAATATAAAAAATCGTACATTAGTTTACACGAAATAAAGTTAAAATAAAGTTTTGTTTCGTATCTAAAGTAACTTTTTAAAAAATTCTTCATTGAGCATTTACAGTTTTTGCTTGTGGAAACATGTCATTGCAGAAGGGAATCTAAAAGTGTCTCAACATAATAAGTTTACATACAAATTATTATCCCTCTATAACTCCAAAATTCTAGAGACATAAATGATTACTAATTTATTACAAAAAAAAACACGAAAATCGTTTCCATTTGAGAAAGAACTTTATCTTTCAAATTAGTAATAATAATAATAATATCGGCTGACATTAAAATTATTTTTGAGATTTACAAATTTTCGTATTGTTTTTAATTCCCGTTTTGCGAAGTATTTAAAATGAAAAACGTAAATTAAGAGTGTAATGTACTATAAATTAAAAGAAAGTTATGGCCTTCAAAAATATGAATCAAGATAATGCATCTCTAAATATATAGCAAACATTTTACCGCACTTGCTATGAAAGATATTATTCGTAATCAGTATTATTATTAAGAAAGAATATTAATGATAATAATTAGAATATTTATGATAACAATACGTTGAACTTATCTAACTCAAACGTAATCCTGAGAACCGTGACGGAAACGTGTGTGAAAAAACACATATTGTCAAAGCACTCTCGTAATCTCCCAGTCAATGACCGACAGAGAAAGAGACCTTCACCGCTTATTTAACGTGACGAGATCTCAAGGCCTTCTGTGGAGTGAGTGAATTGCTTCAGTGCGCTCATTATGGATATACTGGAGAGATATGTAAAGCATTAGATTTATGCTTCATCACTATTTCAGAATGGTGAAATAAAATATCAGTAAATGTTTGGTAAATATGATTCAAACATTTATTACGTGAGAAATGAATTATTTACTCCAATGCAGTAAAAAATATATCTAAATTACTTGTACGTATTGCAATCATATTAAAGCTACATCTCAACACGACAATTCATCTAATTTGTTAATTGGACCAAAAATATTTGGACAAATTGTTTTAAATTTATTGGAAGAGTTTAATATCATTGACAGTTATAACTATTTGATTTGTTTTAGTGATTATAACGTATGGTGCGCATAAAAATTCAGGAACAACTTACATTGTTTTAAATTTTACTGTACGCAAAAAGTTTGTACCTTACCACTGAAATAAACTTTCTAAGCACTAAAATGATAATTAAGTAGACAATATATAAGAATGATTATGTTAATTACCTGATATGTATGTTTACTATGTGTGCCACAAATAGGTACATAAAACTCATAATATGATTTTCTATCCCTCATTCCTTCATGAAATTTAATAATTAATTTAATGTAATTTAAATTTTGAAATGTTACAATACTTTTGCAATAAAAATGTACAAATAGTCGTCTTTGACCATTCATATATAAACTAAGTACAAAATATGTAATACTATTTTTTCAAAGAAGCCTGTTGATACTCACAAAGACCTGCATGTCGAAGCTGTGCATGTACGAGAGACTGACTGACGACGCCTCCACACGCGTCTTAATATATCTTCCAAGTTGCCGCTTTCTCTGCCGCGTGTGTGCTACGTCCCGCGTCCTCCCCCATCCCCGGCCGCTACATCGTCGTCTTCTGCCCGACGGCGGAGGGAGGCAGCGGTACCCCTCCGGCGTTGTGGAGTGCCACCGCCACCGCCACCGTTTCCTCCCGACAACCGCCCCTGGGCATCCGCTGTGGCAGCGAGTTGTGAACGCGTTTCCACTCGCGGCCCCTCGAGACCGCCCCCGTGCGATCCCATCGACGCGCCATAGACTAGAATTTATCAAACAGGGTTGGATAGGGGGAAGGTAGCGAAATATTTATGCCACAATACATATTCTTGCGGTTTGGCCAAATTCTCTACTCTCAATTTGCCAACGTTTCGGTAATGAGCGTTACCGTTACTGTCTATACAAAACAGCAACCAATTTATGGCTATTTCCACATTTTATGTCATACCAATAATTGATGATAATATTCACTTCTACAAATTAGACAACCCAAGACCCATTTTCCATAAATTATATAAAACATATTAACACTTGCGAAGAGAACTACATACTTTAATAGAGTTTATACAGTCACACACGTTCTTTCCAACTAACAACACACACAGAAAGAAAGCACACAAAAACAATTTCCTTGCACTGCCCATCCATCTTACTCAATCCATTACAATAAATCACAAATATATAAAGGTACTAGAAATATAGTTGAATGTTAACAATTGGTAAGTATAAATATCCTTTGGTATAATTAGGATTATACATTCTCTGACTATAAAGGGTACAAATGTGTAGGTTTTTTTACGATAATTTTGTGTCGTATTTCTACAATGGCTGATAACAACCTTACTTTGAATATTTATTCTATTTGTTTAATTAATTTTGGGGGATTGTTGGAGTCCATTGCAATAGACAATCACTTTGCACACACAGTACTCATGCGACTTTAAACTACGTTCATAACATTTGAATTGCGTTTTGTTGTTTAAATCCTTTTGATACTTCCATAAGCGTATAATGGGAATGGGGAACTTCTTATACGTACAATTGTGTACATACTAATGCATATATGTGGGTGTAATTTTCACCATGATTTGACAGAAGATCCGTAATAATCAATTTAAAAAATCTATGAAATTTGCGTCGTTTTAAGTAGTGTGTTTCGCTCTAAGAACACCCTTCATTGGGACATCATTGTACGAGAATACAAAAGTACAATACTTTAAATGTTGTATTAAAATATTTTTATCTTGAAAGTGTAAAGTAAGTAGCACAAATGGGAGAAGCAACAATTACACCGCATACAAAACAAATTTTCTGCAACATTTTTAAAAAGACCTGATTTTGTATCGCTCTGTGACCCTCTTTTAGTGTTTCAAAATATTTTTCGAAAATCAAAAATATTTCAAATTTCGTATTATTAGATTTTTTGGTGGACTTGACATATAAGGATCATCACTTTTTTTTACAATTTCTTTAATACTTTCTTAGTGTCGAAGATACATAGATATCTCACTTAAAGTGGCACATCAACATCAAACAAACATTATTTTGGAGGTTACATAATCTTTCTTGTTCGAGAAAAAGCTTTTCCATAGTCCTACTTTCTATAAATCATTAAATGTTATTACTCCGAAATGTATATTTTAATGAAGCTCATGATAACATTTTTTAAAGTTGTAATATATCTCATCAAACTATTACAAATATATAAAAATTACATTTTGAATATTCTATATAATATATATTATCTAAATATATTATGCAATTTTCCCTTTGTTCTCATAGATTTTGCCAAATATAGGGTAACATTTCAAAGATAATTTTCTAGTGTTCTTAAGACGAAATTTTAAGGTAAGAATAGTAAGCTTACAATGTAACTATTTACTTATTTATAAAATTTATTTTACAATCAAACTAAATTGGAATTGTATTTATTGCAACAACAACAAAATTATATATAGTCAGGGATTCCAACATATTTTAAAAAGAGTATCGATACATATTTACATGCAATTTTAATATGTTCCATTTCTTTAAGTGTAAATAATTTACTCCTACAATATCATGTCAAAGTGAATATATTCATTTCCATCATGGGAACAATAATTTGAAAAGTATACAATAAACAGAAGATCAATTCTCACTAATAAACAATAAATAATCAATTTTCACTACTGAACACAAAACTATTTTCCTCATTTCACTACTGTAAATCCCTTCATTCCAACTGAGCTTTGTGGACTGTGAATCCCAGCGCGGAGTTACACAAGTTTTTGCATATTTGTGAAGGTTAATTGTAGCAGTTGGTCTTAGTTTTGAACAATCGTATTTCTTTTCTTGCTGGCTGTGTCGATCTTTATTCGCAAACAGACACAGATATTCGTAGAGTTGGCAGCACCGGAAGGAAGGAAAACGTGCTCTGTACGTAGCCGCCATGTTGAGCTCTTCTCCCACATCGTTGCAAGGGACATTTAAGTGATTAAATTCATCCTCCCAGATATGGACTCTCTCGAATGCGTTTGGTCAGACCTTTTATCTTCCTTGTGAATGAAATTCAGAATTATAAAATAGAGGGCAAGCACATGTTGCAAGGAAACTTTATAATTTTTCGTGGATTTCCACGCATTTTCGTTAATCTAATATTCGTAAGTCGACATTTTATGCAGGTTGAGAACCTCTACAGCGTTCTATAACTATGTACAAAAAACGTGACATTGTTTCACATTTTTTGAACATATTTTTAGTATGTAACGGTGGATTTTATGTGTAACTTCACGCGATGAGTTAGAGAAGCGTTCCCTTCAGAAAACTTAATATTTATCAACGATGTTTCATTCATGAAGCCCAGTTCAAATTATCTTCCGAAGTTTTCTTTAGATTAATTGATAAAATTCATCTATGGTATTTTCCAGCAAACTATGTTAACATCCTTTCTCCAAAAGTATGTGAACCATGTTTCCGTTCTATAATAATTTCGAAAAGTCGTCAAACTTGTCTGAATAGAAACCATTACTTCTGACTTCCATAGAAGCAGCTCACTAGTTGATTATCGACCTGAAAAATAAAAATAGTTTGTGAAAATCTACAAAATTAAACACCTTTATTTCTTTTAGCGTTTACGTTCAGTAAAGTGACAAAACTATGGCTTCCTGTAACAACCAAGTAAGTGTATATTTTGTTGTTTCGAGATATGGCCGTTTAAAGTATCCAAATTATTTATGTCATGACTTCGACATAATGTTTGATCAAATGTCTATACGTCGTTGATGGATTGAGATGTTTCATTAATTTGTATTGTTGTATGAGATATGAGATGAAATAAATTGAAAAAATATTGATCTAATGTGCCATTATAACATTTCATAGCTGATCAAAAACTATTTTTTACTCATATTTGTGTACGTAACATGCATTTTTAGAATTTTGGTATTAGAGTTATTTGTTCATTAATATTAAACATGTACTTAACTGGTTATTTCTGTTTTATTTATAGAATTTGTACGTAAATTTTCACTACACGATTCGAGAAGAATATACATTTTTGCATTGTTTAGTCTAATACGAATGATACTTTGTGAAAAAATAAACTATTTTTACCGTTTATGTAGTTTTTTTTTCAAAAGTGCAATTACCTGATTCGTATCAGAAGTCACAGAAATACTTTTGAGTGCAGAGAGCACTTGTCTTATGAGGGAAGAAAACCCAAGTTGACACCCGGTGTGTTGAAAATTAGTGTTATTTGTTCGCCAACACGATCGCTACATTTACAGTGGAAATCTGCAGTAATCGTAGATGTTTTGGAATGACAAGTACAACTAAGAGATTGACGTTGAGGGAATCCTCGCTTCAAGCCACATCTTGGTGCGAAGATCCTCTTTCACCGTTATGCTGTAGAGTCTGTTTATGGCCTTTCTCTCGTAAGGAGTTATGGAGCAGGATTACAATGTTCCGCGACCGTAACGATCTGTTGTGCCTTCTCTCTAATAGATGTTGCCGACAGCTGGCATCTACATGAATGTCACGAAGCGGCACGTTTGTTGCATGCTTGTGGTTATACTTGTAGAGATGAGATGAATAGGTGTTAAATTATATGTCACCGATATGCGAGACAGTGAAGTTCATTAGTTCTGTCTTTGAGTAGTTCTGTTTTTTGGTTTGCACCAAAGATGCCATGAAATGAAATGACCACTGAAAAAAGTAAAGACCAGTATGATTCAGATGATGTTCAATATGGTTCTGGAAAATATTAATGTAAGGTTTTATTGGGAAAATATTAATGTAAGTTTTTATTTTTATTGTTCATTCAATATTTTTTATTAATAAATCAGGAATGTATCTGCAAATTTCTTAAACAACAGAAACTCAGTTTATTATATATAATTGTTTTCATTCTAATGTATATGATAATAATCCTAATATTCATTATAATAATTCAGTTCTAATAGATAATATATACAAGAGATACAGGCATTTCGTTTGAAATACAATTAAGTTTTCATTAATTCACATTAATAAACAACGCTCTCAAAATACCGGAGAAATGTCAGTATGTGGAAGGTCTGCATTGAAACGACACGCTTTAATTTATCCTTAATTAAAAGTAATTCTGGTTTTGTTTTCATTTCTGCATGAAACAGATCCCCCGGCAGAAATTTATTTCTGACAGAACCCAGGCTTCCCGCCAAAAATTATTATTTTTGTTCACTTTTAAATTATTTTGCGTTTAAAATATTTTAATTATGATTCTTAATTTATGTTTACAAATGGTAAATTAACCATATTTTATACTTATTAAGTATATTTAATATACTTTACAGAAATTAAGTGCCATGTGTGAAATTTACGGAAAACATTGAATTCTTTAATTTTTTTAGGTTAATTCAGATTAAAGTTTGTCAACGTTTTGGAACTTATGGAATCCTTCAGCAGAATCATACGAAAGCTAATTTCGTAGGTGCTAATATATGGGTGCTTTGAATTTAATTGCTTATCACATTCATCTGCAATTCATTCCATTATGATAATTTCTCCTCTTCTTGAATCAAACGGTGAAAGAGGATCTTCGCACCAAGATGTGGCTTGAAGCGAGGATTCCCTCAACGTCAATCTCTTAGTTGTACTTGTCATTCCAAAACATCTACGATTACTGCAGATTTCCACTGTAAATGTAGCGATCGTGTTGGCGAACAAATAACACTAATTTTCAACACACCGGGTGTCAACTTGGGTTTTTTGCACTTTTGAAAAAAAAACTACATAAACGGTAAAAATAGTTTATTTTTTCACAAAGTATCATTCGTATTAGACTAAACAATGCAAAAATGTATATTCTTCTCGAATCGTGTAGTGAAAATTTACGTACAAATTCTATAAATAAAACAGAAATAACCAGTTAAGTACATGTTTAATATTAATGAACAAATAACTCTAATACCAAAATTCTAAAAATGCATGTTACGTACACAAATATGAGTAAAAAATAGTTTTTGATCAGCTATGAAATGTTATAATGGCACATTAGATCAATATTTTTTCAATTTATTTCATCTCATATCTCATACAACAATACAAATTAATGAAACATCTCAATCCATCAACGACGTATAGACATTTGATCAAACATTATGTCGAAGTCATGACATAAATAATTTGGATAATTGCCTTGGTTAGTGCGCTTGTTCGCCAGGGAGAAAACTCGGCTTTAATTCCCAGCAAGGTCATACAATATTTGTAGCTTTCAGTTCAATGTCTCTCAATCAGTTCATGTGATTGAGATGATGAAGTGAACACTCTGCTTTGTTGTAACACTTTGATACAGCAATCTAGATTATATCTAAATCCCCTGGAATATTTTACGACGGTTCTGGCGAGTAAAATCCTTGTAGGATTAGGTCTCAGTAGGGCTTCGTTGACCGAACCTAGAAATACGTACGTGCATACATATACTCAAAGACATATAACTTAACCAAAAATAATGTAACATGGCTGCCGTACACGAATTGCCAACTTCTACGAATTTAAGTAATACACAAATTTGTATTAATAGCAGTCACAAAGTGACTATTTGTTGTAAAAAATAAATTAATATCACAACAAAGACACAAAGTAATATTCGTTCCCCACGCTTAATGCAAAGAGATATAATAGCGCTACAAAAAGAGAATTGAATTGATGATCTATGTTGGCAGTATTTATAATTTTAAAGAAATCCCATTGAACTGGCAACATAACGCGAGGTTCACTTATCATTACCCTTATGGACGATGGCGGAGTAAAAATGTTGGCCATACTGTGTACAGGTCATGTACCAACATCAAGACAGTAAGACTGGAAAAATATATTAATTAATAATTTATTGTTGAGAGAACATTTACAAACTTCCGATGACCATAAATGAATTAAATGTTACTGCTTTACGATAAATTAATACACAACGCGTTCCCGTTCACGGTCTTAGAGTTAAGTTGCATAACTTCGAGTTTACGTACATAAACAACTAAATATCATTCTATTTAAATTAAAAAGATGCGAGGAAACATGAGAAAGAGATGCTATTACCACCCCGAGGTAAGTGCTGTTCTTGAACAAATCGAAATTTGAAGAAGAGAGTTTGTCGAGTTTCTCCTACTAACCTGGGAACATTAACATAAACGATAATAAAATCTCACACTCACGAACATTTCAACTCATTACTGATAATTATAAGTAAGGTAATTCGTAACGTATATCAGTTAGTGAACTCACCTGTGAGAGCGGGGATCGGAAATAAACTTTAGCGAACACATGACTGTTCATCCTTTTCTGGAGAATAAGGAAAAACGTTAACTATGTTCTGTGTTTCTTGTAATTGATCCGTGAAATCTTAACACTGTCTAGCGATGTGTTGGAATCGAACCATTATTAAACATAAATGGTATATTCTTCCTTAGAAAACTTAAATGGATGAGATAATTGACACTATGAACCAAAGATATATAATTTAAAAGGTTCTAATCAGGGAATCGTTTGAAAGACTTGAAGTATAATAATATTGCAAATAAATGAAAGTTCTACTTTTTACTTATAAATATAAATAAATATATAAGTAACATTTATTATTATACTGATCTGCACATCTCTTGGTAAAGAGCAACAGAATAAGAAAATAATCAGAAATACCAATGAAACAGCAAAGAAATTAAACAAAATATAACTACATGATACAAGCTAGGTTTCACGTTCAATGTGGCAACGGAGAATCTTAATAAACATGGCAAGAAAAATGTCACCGATGAAAAGTTAAAGTTTTTGAGAGGCGTATTCATTAATGTTAAAATTAGACCACTGGGGATTGTGATGACTTTGTAATACAAAATAGAAACAGCCATTTTTATGGCAATACATATTCTAAGCTTATGAATACGTCTAAAAAAATTTGTCTGAAACATTTCACCGATTTACACTGGATGGCTCTGTAATAACTGAAAATACGTTTTTCCGTAAATTTTCAGAAATGCACACCTCAGTGAAGACAGATAAGCGCGGGTTCCATATACTTAAAATAGCCGACCAATGATACTGAACTTCCTCACGGATGGAGGGGGCAATAGCTTTAAAATCCTAAACAGAACCCCGTCTTTTTATTGGAGATCCAGATTCAGCAGAAAAAATTACCTTATTAGCACTTACGGTAAATCTATGAAGTTTTCAATCGAAACCTGTTTTAGAACCTTTGTGGTTCGCTAAAATCCTTCGTTTTTATATTGCAAAAAACGCACTTGCAACTGAATTATAAAATGTATTTGAACTAATATAAATCCATCTAAATATTTCTACGTGATATGCCCGATGAATTTATTTTCTTTGACATCTTTCGTACGTAAATATAGGGTGACACATTTTTCAGAGTACTTTGCGGTAGAAATATTATATTAATCCTTCATCGATATTGTCAAACACTAGTATTTCGCTTTTTGTCCTTAAAGTACAGGAAATGGAACACTCCATCACTGCACAACATTTAAATGTTGGGAGTGAATTACATTAATTCAAGCTAGCATCCTAGAAATTAGATGTGATTTTCAGCAGTACGTTGTAAATTAGCGTAGATGGAATCCCGTTTATCACATTAGATTCTATCCTCAAAACGTTTTTGCAACTGACATTCATTCCCTTCTACCCACCAATTCCGTGCCTTGGAGACCTTTACGAGCGCGTGTTTCGTTTAAAAATAAATGTTATTTGTGGCAGTGTAAATTTCAAATTGCTCTTTCTTATGGTCTAAGCTCTCTTAACGAGATGTTAATTCACATTTCTAAGATACACATTCTCGTATATACGAGCTCTCTCCGAAATATACAGACACACATTAAATCTCTCCCTTAACGAGCGCGTAGTTTCTCTCCTGCAAAAATTATGATCTTCTATTCATACACTCTCACACATCAAATTCGCACACTCGCAGCCTGGTTCTTGTGACATGAAATTAAATCTACGTGTATCTCTTATCTGGCGTGCGACTCATGGCATTAAAGAGGTCGTGACTATGTTACGGTCCCCGGTTATCAGTTACTTATTTCTCCCCATCTACCTATTAATTTTATATTTTCATATCTCATAATTTTATATTCTTGATGGTTAGTAAAATTATGTGCAGTCATAATTATTTCTGCCGTGGAAGAACAACAGCCAGCAACTCCAAATCTCACGGTCACTCTGAAATTCGAGTCATGACTTCCGTTGACGGTTGGTCAACGCTCGAGCGTGAGAAAGGTGCCGCGTCGGAACGGCTTCAGGAAATGCTGCAGTGGCTTCTGACCAGCCAATAAGGGCGGATGACCACCATGACATCATTCTAAATATATTCCATGGTGACATCATTTTGAAACTAAGCTGCATCTTATTAGCTTCCCCTCCATGACATCCATTTTGGAAAGCATAGAGAGGTCCCCAACGAACGAGGGGTGGCGGTAAGCCGACGGCAGTGGGAGCTGAGGCTCCACTCCGGGCGTATTTGCCGACATACGCTCGTAATGATTCTTATTGTAATTCATTATGTTCGCGCTGTATTTATGATTTGTATATTTCTAAGTATCACTTAGATACTTTTAATCTTTTAAGTTGCAATTCTTTGTTTGTCGGTCACAGCTGTGACTAATGATCTAGTATTATTAAATAGTGTTCAATTGAATGATCCTGGCTCACGCTCACATCCCAGTCGATCCCCCTCTCATAATTGTAGATGATACACTACAGGCCAAGCGAGTGAGACGCCGAAGAGGGATAAATAGTCAAATTCAGTAAATCAAACCTTTAAGTGGTTAATTGAAATAGAATCAATTTCAAGGTGGAGACGCCGAAAGGTAATTTCGGACCCCCAGCGGGGTAGCACGTATCAGCTACAAATCTTGCATGTCTGTGAAACTCTACACTTTAGTTTGAACAGGAAAGACTTTATTATATACCAAGAAGTCTTTCAAGGTAATATTTTTATACGTTTACCAAGATACACAGTTTAAGGCCTCTTTCTTATACGACACTCAAGAACAATTCAAATTGATGTTAGTGCAGAATATTTATTTTTTCAAGGTTTTAGTTTTCGTCCATAGCGTTCAGTTTGTTTCCAAATATTGAAGTAAAATTTATCAATTAATAAAAGAATTAAGGTATGTAGTTGTTTTTCAAATGTTGATATTTAATGAATATGCATCAAAGCTGGTCTTATGCAACGCGTAAGACTTCTTCCGTATTTCCTACGTATTAATACATTTTAGTTTCGGAGTGTAATAATGGAAAACAATACCTTCCACTTTTTAATAATCTCTTTTGATTGTTACCCCTTTATTCACTGTGTCTTTGGTGAAGTATGTAATTTTCGAATGGCGCGGGCTCTTTTATTTCGTCATTAAAGACCATATTTTGTATGTCAAGGTAAATTCTTGATCTTATTAATTCTTGAATTAATCATTATGGGATCAAGAATTTATCTGAAAACCAAAAATTGAATTTACAATCTTCATTTTTATCTCAAGAAATCATTACATTTTACATCTATCATGCGTGACATTATGTTGTTGAGATAGGTCAATAGATGCCTTAGGTAATCCAATATCTCTTCTTCCCAAATTTTCACCCACTTGTTATTCATGTGGTAAGGTGGAAGAGTAGACCAAAAGCCCTGAAACTCGACGTATGATAGATAAGAAATAAAGTAATGATGATAAATAAATCTGGCTCTTGATATATTTGCCTTCCTTCGTTTAGTTTTTGAGAAGTCCTGATGAGACATCACCTTGGGTTCTCGAAATTCTTGCATTTTTGTTGTTTGAAATGGTTGACTCTTTGCATCTTCTGTTCATGGAATTGGTTGTCTAACCATTTTTATTTACAGGTGTCCACGTAGTCATCAGTGTTTGTTGCTAGTTCAACTACATCTAATGGAGCGAATTGTGGATCATGAGCTATGATATTATAAATGTAGAACAGATATGAAATATTGAACTTATTAATATTCATCGACTTCTTCTGCGTGTACACTCTTATATCCCTGTCTACATCTTGCAGAAACGAAGCATGCTTATCGTGATGTGCTTACACGCTATACCTGACAAAGTTTCTTTAATGTAACATGAATGCAATTCAACGGTTAAAGTTGTGATTTTCTGGGTCAGATGCATACACAAACAAAGAAAGTAACGTACTACTCATCATACAAAGATTAATCAAGATTTTTGCCTGATAGTTACTGGTGTGATAATTTCTTTCAAAAGTATGTCTAAAAAATGTGTCCCAAAAGCACAAAAAACTTCCGAATGGCGGGGGCTGAGTTTCCATATGTATAATCAGGAACATTTCAATATGTCTTTCTCTCTGACTCTTCTCAACACAAAAGAGAAGTATTAACGTTTTATTTTTTATTATTAAAATAAATGCATCTAATCTCAAGATTAATCAACATTTTTAATTTAACTTAAATTTTATGAGTCAAAGATGTTACAATAAAGATGGAATAATTTTCCATTATATACTCATATGAGTAACACTAGATAACTACATTGAATTCTAATTACATGCATAAGTTACGTTAGTAAAACTTCGAATGAATAAATCGCAGTGTGTGGTCAATGCCTGAAAACCATCACGTCAACGATACCCTCAGACCTATTTTAGGGTACATTCGAACTGTCATTTTAATTATGAAGTTAATATCTTGTAACAAAAATACATTAAAATATTCTTCAGTTATTCCTACAACAATGTGTATGGTACATTTGGGTGCTAGTGGACAAGTATTATATGTAACGATCACAAATTGTCAAATTTCTCATTTTCTAGGTAGGATAGATCAAAGTTGGAAGTACAGGTGGTGAAGCCAGAGAATTTCCAACTTCTGAATTTTTCTTACCAACTTCTACATATTATGTATACTTACAACCTAGGGAAAATATGATTTAAGTTTTGTTTTAACAAATATGCCAGAAATGTTTCATAGAATGTGTGTTCTTAATGTGTGCTCATGAAATCATTGTAATAAGGTTATCTAGAAATCTTAATTATAAGAAAAATGAATAAGACAAATTATGTAAATATATGTTGTGACCGAAAAGAATAAAATCCAAAATTACAAAAAATTATGAGATCCTTTTAAATCCCCCCCTTGAGTACTGTGGCATTTTCTTGACAATTTTATGAAGTATTGTCTCGAAATTTGAAAATACAAGTTTCGAAAGTTCCCCCTCGACATTTTCTTTAATTTGAAAAGTGGTATAGATCCATCTACAAAAGAGAAAAAGGAAATGCAGTTTGAAGAAAGAAATGTAAAAATTATTCTGTGGAAAGTTGGCTAATTCTTTCTTGCTCGTCATATACTTAATAATAAGCGCAAACATCAAAATTCTTAACCATTTTCTCTCAAGAACAAAAGTATCCTCGCCTAAGTATAATATAAGCTCAGTAATCTTAGTATTCCCTTCAAATCGAAACAATGCCCAATTAGTATTGCCGTGGAAACGCGCGAAATAATTCCACCACGACATTGCTTGTCGGTGCATTGTCTCTCGCCGTGAACAGATGAGTAATGCGCACTACGAGAGGACAATCCTCCTGCGAGTCATGTGGCAACACGGTGTATGGAGTCCTCCTTGCAAGGATACACGTCTCGCGGCCAGTGTCCTCCTCATCAACGTCCTCCTTCCCTTACCCCAACAACTCATAGCAGACGTCCTCACTCACCCCCGATGTGCTTCCATTGGATTCTCCCCCGTCGGGGACGCCCTTCGTGGCCTCACACGCCGCCTTTTCCTGCCACCCTCCTCAGGTCAATCCTAGTAAACCACTCGACGTGCTCAGTGTATTCTGTAGACGGTAACCGTGACTATGTAGTAGATTATTCTCGCTCTCCCCTCGCACCACATACCACCGCAGATTGCGCAGGGACATGTCACGTAATTTCTGTTAACCTATGAGCAATACCTTCATCTTATGGCGCTGATAGAATTAAATCACTAAGATACCTTAAAGCAGCGTAAATAAACAGAGTAACATGTACTAATTGTGATTTCAACTTGTAAACATACCTCGACAGCCATTTAAATGAAATAATTGATGCAGTAATTCATTGCGTCTTATGGAGAAAACACTCTTTTTTTTTAAGACCAACTTTTAAATCATGAAAGGGATGAAAGTTTACTTTGATTTGTAGTAAATTTTCAGTAGTATTTTTACATCACTTTTATCTATAGGTCACCAGACATTTGGGAAAGATTTTACTTCTTCCGAGGCGAGATGCATAAATCACGAAACCGTTTCGCTCGGTCGCCATGTTTGTTCGTGCTCTTATGCATTTCAAACGAGTCAAGCGAGTTCCTGAATATTGTTGGTACTTTACTATTAACTTATAGATTCAAATTAAATAATGTTTTTTCATCATTATAATTCATTATGTTGTGTTATAATACAATTTTATTGAAAGTAAAGAAAACAATTTTAACTATTTTCACAATTTGACTATTTTGGACCGCTAGTGCCACCTTATGCCATCCGTGACTTATGCATTAAATATATTTGTATATCGCATTTGCATTGTTCGTGGTATCATTATTTTCAATTAATGGATAAGACAATAAATTCCCAATAATTATTAGTGGCATTCTCCCGATCATTTCCTTGTAGATTTTTTTGAGTTTGAAATGTCGCGTAAAGTTTTCACAAATCTCAGTGCATACAGAATATTGAGGAGTTTGTGTGAAAGTAAGTCAATAATATAGGAATTAATGGTTTTATTATAATCTTTTGCTCATTTATAATCTATTCTTGAAGAATATCATTTTACATAGAAAAATAATCACAGATATGAGAGAGAGAGTCTAATTGTCTTCTTCACTTTATTCTCAGCAACTGATAAAACAAGGTTAAAAGTGGCATGGAAGAGTTTGTGTTTCGTTATTTGAGTCTCCACGTATCAATGCTTTTTGTCAAGGAGGTTGATAGCAAGATTATTTGGATAGTTTATTTGGTTTCCCTGGTTGAGACGATTGTGGATGATAGCGTTTAGGAAAAAATTAAGGGGCAGCAGTTATGTTACGTAGTACTTTTTTATTGTCTTGGTATTATAGCCACGTTAGATGAACTTGGGTACCTATTTGTATTCTTTACTTTAAAATATGTATTATTATTATTACTATGGACTTTATTCTCAGCAAAGCTGGCGAGTATTTCCGTACGCGACCAAGGAAGTTCCTCTTCCCTTAGGCTGTCTCCTTGAGAAATTTTTAGGTGCACACGTATCGAATTATATGAACCAATTATGTGACTATTTTTTGGACCTCAGATAGGTAGGTATTTCCAGAAATTTTGTGAAGATTGTCTTCATTATATTTACTCATTGTTACTGTGGCTGCGATAATAATAGGCAGAGTATGTCTTCTTTCCGCACATTCTTTGGCATTCAATAGCAAGGTCTTTATATTTCAGCAGTTTTTCCGCCTCTTTGCTCACAACATTCATGTCGCTGGGAACATAAACATCAATAAGATGACATTCCTTGCTCTCCTTATCCCTCAGAACAATGTCAGGCCTATTTGCATTGACTGGGCTTACGGTATTTATTGGTTGGTTCCAGAGGATTGTGGCTTTCTCATTGGAGATCACGGAACTAGGTTCGTGTTTATATCAGTTATCTTTCACAGTGAACCCGAAAACTTTACATATATGCCAATGTATATATGAACAAACTCTGTTATGTCTTACCAAATACTCATTCTTAGCCAAAATGGGGCATCCTGAAACAAGATGGTCGATTGTTTCTTTCTCCTCTCTACATAGTCGGCAAAGACCATGTGTTTTCTGATGAAGTATCATTTTTTCGTAGTTCCTGGTCTTTTTTGCTTGTTCCTGAATAGCAGAAACCAGAGCTTCCCTTTGTCCTTACAGGTTACCATTTCTTAGCCATGAAAATGGGGCTCCGTCATTAATACATTCAGCTGTAATCCTTTTGGAATTGTTTTTCAATAATTGTACTTGAGTTGTTGATTGCACAGTTCTTTGGCTTGTGTAGTGGCAGTTTTTCTGTCCTGTGAGCTTTCATTGCTCAAAATTTCTTCTTTATAAGTTTTTCCTATTCTACGTAAGGATTTACTGGGTGATTTATTTTCATAACAGTTTCGATGATTTTCATGTAGGTGGCATTGGTTTTTCTTTCGTATCCATTCGCAGTCCCTTGACCGTGATCCTGAATGTCTTTTCAATATGGATTAGGCCTCCATCTTTTCTTTTTCTTTTATTATTATCATTATTATTGATGTTATCTAGTAAATAAGGATTATTACGAGTGATTAGTTTCAAGTTACTAGTTGAATTTCTTTACAGGTCGTTATTGCTGGATTGTTTTGCTTTGATAGGTGTTTCATGTTCTTTTTCTATCTAGGTATACTTTGCACAGACAACATGAGATGTAACTTCATTTATCTTTTCAGTGGGGTAATTTTGTCTTGCCAGTGAAAAAGTTATGAGCGTTAATTTGTTTTCATTTATTTGAGATTGTTACGAGACAATTCTAGTGTTTCCATTGTCAGACAAAACCCTTGTAGTAGCATACGCAGGTATACTGGTAGAATTGATTACAGAAATCGGAATTATAGACTCCAGTACGTTACCATTTTAGATATCCAGATTTAATGGGTATGAGATTTGACTTTCCATCTTCCTGTATTACTTGAAATTAACGGTCGGTAATGGTTGATTCTAAAACTTGGTAATATGAGTTAGGTAGGAAAAATATTATTTTATAAAGAAGGGCATGATGTCACATACTATCAAAAGTTTGAATTTTACCTAGAAAAGCGACTAAGCAAATAATATTGTTTAATGAATACAAATTAATATTCTCCATAACAATTTGGTAATTCGCGTAACTCTCCTTTCGAATAAATACTATTTGCATTGTAGGGAACTATTAAAGAAAATCCCGTTTCATTCGTTTTCCCGGTTATAACGTTACACTTTGTTGGTCACTAGACTAGATCATTTCTATTTGAACCGTATGTTAAAATAAACGTTCACCTTTAATAAGTTTTTCCGCTTAAACCATTCAATTCAATTGTCACGTTATAAGCATGAACAATTTATCCCGTATATACTGTTACCTTTGCATGAAGTAATCTATTTGAACGCCTTTTTTCCGCCAAATGGAATAGAGAATAAAATCTCTAAACAATGACCTATTTACCTGTTTAAAGCTATTGCGGTAGTGTTGCCATTATTGTTTATTGAATTTTATCCATATTCTTTCCATATCTCATTTAAAGAACTGTAATTAAATATTGTCAATAATAATAATACTGTAGTATAAACAATACCGCTATTGATATTTAGTATTATAAATACGATATTATATAATGATATGCATCAGAACAAATAATTATGAAGTTTTTTTAAAAACCTGGTTTGATCTTTTTTGTCTTTGAAGGGTCATAGAACAACTAATTTTTAAAATCGAATATTCATGAGAAGTAAAAAAGTATCACATCCTTAATTGCGGAAATGACTCTTTCCCTCGTTGAGTGCAACTGAAACAGCATCGCGTGGGTGAAGTGACCGGAAGCGGTAGACTGCAGCGTCATCGAAGGCGAACCGCGCGAGTGAATGTCCTTTAAAGCTCCGGAGCGAGCGTCCGCCGCCTTCTTGCACGTACTCTCGCTTTCTTGGTCGCTTTCTTCGTCGCTCGCTGACCGCGACCTCGCGCTTTGACGGCCAATGCCTCTTCCATCTTCTTCATTGCCAAGGATCGATTCTACTTCGATTAAGATATGGACTAGGCCGGTACCTTCGAGATGATAAGATCTGTTGGGAAAATATTGAATTTATCCGGCATTGCCCGGGATTTTTTTTTTACTAACCTTTTTTTATTCAGAAGAAACTAAAATCTATACTGAAAGATCAAAATACTTTTATTTACTGGTTCTTAAAAAGCATCTTAATTTTTCAAATACATAAAAATTTAATACAAAACTTGACTGTATACACTACACCATCTCGTGGGAACCGCGCCGGTTAAATTTTTGCTTCCGAGGCATGACGCGGCTACACCGTTTCATAAAAGTTCTTGTAAAACCTAAACTATTTGCCGAAATGACGGTTTTAAAATGTTTCTTATCTTTGTTAAATGCACAAAATAAATTAAATCCATTAATTTTGATGATTGATTTTTTCCTTCTTAAATAACTCTTAAATTCAAGTATTTTAACACTTCTATTTTTAATAACGTTTTATATATTTAGCTTAATTTTTGTAGATAGACATGTGCTGTAGAGGAAATTTTTATAGAGCTTTTTGAGGCAAACAGTATTGCTATTCATAGTTGTCACCTATCTCTAACTGCTTAGACAGTGTATGCTATTATAACTTTTTCCCTATTTTATCGACATTTATTTTTTTAAAAACATTTCTATCTTTCTTGTCACACATTTAAAGAATAAAAGTTTGCCTTTGTTCATCCTGGGCATCTAAACTATCAACTTGGCAAATTTCATCACAATCGGTTCAGTGGTTTAGTCGTGATCAGGCAGCAAACAGAGACATTTTCGCGCTACGTATTTATATATTGGTATGGATTTATAAAAATGCAAGAATATATTTGCTGAGAATGTTTATTTATATGAACAAGAAGTAAACATTTACTTATACGGACCTAAGGAAATACCATAGCTGTGAAGTCAACGTAATTGGTCTCATGGCTGTCACGTCACAATAGTGAACGCAGGTCTTGTCATCTCGAAGGTGTTTGCACACAAAGGGAAGAGAATTCTTCGAATATCAACATACATGAATTTGATAAGGACTTAGTTTGGGACTTACACCAAGAGTCTTAAGAATTTAAATAAAGACTTAAAGAATTTAAACTAGTATGAAATTACAAAAACATTTTTATCCAATGAACGAGCTTAATGACGCATATTTTCAGGTGCTTAAGATTCGTCATTGTGGACTTGCCAATCTTCGCGCTTTACCCATTCTAAAAAGAATCAAGAGGTAGATTTGCGCTGATTCTTGTTAGAAAGCACATCCAACTATATCAAGAACTCGTGATTTGATCCGCAAAATATCTACAATTCCGACTAACTCTGACTGTTGTATTCCCATGTCAGAGGAAGTTTTCTGAAACGTTGTGTTTTCTTGTGATAATACAGAATAACTTTTTCTGCTCGCAAGAAACAGCTTGCAAAGCAATAGGAATACAAATATCCACTTAGGTACCTTGTTTATTTCTCTATTTCCTTTTCCTTTCTTCTCTTTTTTTCTTTCTTTTTTTCTATTTCTTTCTTTCTCTCCTTCTTTCTTTCTCTCTATTTCTCTCTTCTCTCTATATATTTTTCTCTCTCTCCCTGTTTCTTTCTTTCTCTCTCTTTCTCTCTCTTTCTCTTTCTTTCTCTCTTTTTCTCTTTCTTTCACTATTTCTTCCTTTATCTCTCTCTATTTACCTATTTCTTTCTTTCTTTCTTTCTTTCTTTCTTTCTTTCTTTCTTTCTTTCTTTCTTTCTTTCTTTCTTTCTTTCTTTCTTTCTTTCTTTCTTTCTTTCTTTCTTTCTTTCTTTCTTTCTTTCTTTCTTTCTTTCTTTCTTTCTTTCTTTCTTTCTTTCTTTCTTTCTTTCTTTCTTTCTTTCTTTCTTTCTTTCTTTCTTTCTTTCTTTCTTTCTTTCTTTCTTTCTTTCTTTCTTTCTTTCTTTCTTTCTTTCTTTCTTTCTTTCTTTCTTTCTTTCTTTCTTTCTTTCTTTCTTTCTTTCTTTCTTTCTTTCTTTCTTTCTTTCTTTCTTTCTTTCTTTCTTTCTTTCTTTCTTTCTTTCTTTCTTTCTTTCTTTCTTTCAAATAGCTCGTGTTTAAAATATTCAAATTGTTATGTCTCTCGTAGCCCGGAGCGTCAAGCACTTTACCATCAAACATGCCATCGTCACACTCTCTTCATCTACATTAGGGACCTGAACAAACATTCCAAGATAAACGTCGGCTATCCATTAAGGTCAGCTTAATTGGGGTGTCACACATATATAACTGAATGAAGTAGCTACCTCAGAAAATTAGCGCATTGTTACGTACAACTGGAATGTACAAGCAGAACTAACGACCAGATTTACGGCAAAAGTATTTGTAGAATTTTATGAAACGTGCGTGATGTAGAGAGAATGTCTCTTGCGAGATTTAAGTCAGCGTGCTCTCTTTAATGAGCAGTCGCAGAATGATGAAGGAGAAAGGAAAGTGTGTGTGTTGGAAGTTATCATCATGATGGCTTTTATGTGTATTATTGCAGGGACTAAATCAACCCATGCGATTTAATCTAAGCTATATTCTGTGTATTATGTGAGTGTTCACTTTTATGAAGCAAGTCTATTTTATTTACCTGCGTTATACTTTCCCTCATATCTTCTAGTTCTACATAAATTTCACTCGTTTTCAAATTTAGCATTATCAATTTAAACAGGACATCAGAACAGTTATGAATATGATATTATACGATCATTAACTCACGTACAATTTGTTTGTTCATTACATACCAGACGCGTCAGTGTTTTCATTTCTCTTGACTCAAGAAGTCAAGTTACATCGTTTTAGAAGAAAAGCCTAGTAGTCTGTTTCCTCGAAATAATTTTTAAATGCTTTTACCTCAGAAAGGAAAAGGTGAAATCTAGGGAACATTTGTGTATTAATGTACACGTTGATGATGATACCACCTATCAGGAATATACATTGTCTTCATGTTGGACGAAGTCATTTTGCATTCATTGTAGTCTTTATCAGTTTAGTCCTGGAGTTGTAAGCGACGTATCAGGAGCGGATTGGCAATAGAGATGATCTGCAAAGAAACTAGATAGACCGGAAATGATCAATTTTATTAGGGATTATAATAAGACTACATAAACTATGCACATATATTTATATTTAAAAACTATTATTTGTATTATATTTTACTTCCCTTTGTTTTCATATCACCGCTTGAATATATGTTAAAACTAACACTGTCACATCCAGTCAACGTAAAAATGAATTATCATCTAGTATAATCACTAAAATGTTACTAAATTCAATTTTTAATTAAAAAAATAAACATGAAACTGTTTTGGTGATCAGAAAAATACGAACTCCATAATATATAGTCACTTCGTCATCACTGTGATGGTAAGTAGTGTGTTGAATATTTACACAATCTAAGAGACACTTCCCAGAGTCTACGAATCATTGGTAGTGTATTTACTCTAGATATTATACCGGCAATATCAAGACGTTGCTCAGGTGATCTATTCAGCATGCAGGAGGAGGAATTTCTCCGAATGAGTTGGTTATTTATCATTCGCAACTCTTTGAAATGTTATTTATCGGTAGCCATGGAGTACCGGTGAATTTTATCACTCTAACTAATTGGAAGCGGCCAACGACCTTTTCAGTTTTGGCAAATAATTTTTTTTGGGGGCGAACGAAAATCTCTTATGCTGCAATGTATGGCTGAAGCATGCAATAGAACACACGTTATACATGTTTACTGGGGCCATAATATATTACTGGGTTCAATATTTACAACAAAAATAAAAATTGTACTTGTGCTCACAATCGGTACTTTATCACCCAGAATTTTATTTAAATAATTTTTGTGGCTACTCCTAAGATTTGAATGAGACTTCTTCTCCTGACTTGTCACAGTCATTTTAATACATAAACTTGTCAGAGACTTATAATTATAATTATGATTTCCAATGAAGATTACATGTCTATAGTCAGGGATATAAATGACATTAGTAAGCTCTTCTCAAGTAGAAAAGAAGGAACCTTGTACACTTCATGAGTGTTTTCATTTGAAATATTTTCCTCGAAGGCGTGTTGCACAATAGCTCTAAGTGTGTCTTTAGTATCCCTATTTTACACAGTATTTCTGCCTATTTTACACTGTTGTACATTCATATAAATCATTGAACTATTACATTTGCAATTTCGTTGACGAAAAAATCATTAGTTTTAAACTTCGAGGTCTAATCGTATACATGTAAAAAAATTCTTGATATTTATACTTCTAGAGTAGTAGACCTAACACATCAGGTGATGTTATAGACCGAGGGGATTGGCTTAATAGACAACACATTAGGGATCTGGAGCGAAGTTGTATTAGGCGAAGCTGCAGATACCGCATGTAGATTGCAAGGTAAGTGCTGAACTGTGACGAATGGAAATCGGGATATTAGTCCCAAATTCATCCTGCCTGCGGTCAGTACTATCGAGGGGCTTAATGGTCTAGCCAAATTGGTAGCGATATATGGATCAATTGGTTGAGGCATTGCGGTAGATGGAAACGATTTAGTGAAGGTTGCTTTAGAATGGACTATTGGTTTGAAAAACTGTTCAATAATATTCGTAGTTTATATACAGTGGATGTAGATTGCTTACTTATGGTACCTATATTAAGTCTAAATGCATCATAATTCGTTTGTACTTTGGTGAAGTGCATTTTTCATGTTTCTTCAGATCTTAGGTTTATGTTATGTTCAGACTTCAAATATATTTTTTCCAATATTATTGAGGACATTTAAAATACACGTTTGCAAACTCCCTTTCTTCAAGGTTAACATTGATAACGAAGTGATTACACGCCATCACTTTAATACAATTTACGTTTATTTATATACACACTAGTGAAATATACGTAGGCAACAACTGCACTTTCATTTTCCTCGCATTACATTTTCATCATCAAATTAACACACCGTGTAATGCAACGCACATAATATCGTGCCTTAATCGGGTTACGAATCCTGAAATTTGTCATAGGTTCCAAATCTACTCATACCTTAAACTGCAAACTCTGTAGGCAGTATTTCCCTTTTTATGTTTCTCTCGACAAAACATAGCTAGAGGATATTTTCAGTTACTGGGGATGTAAAAATAAATTGCTCTTAGAATGTAATCAGCTTTATTGCGGATAGAATGACTGAATGTAAGATAGAATGTATCCTCTAATTTTATAATATTGGTAATAGTAAAAGATATAAGATATCTATAACACACCATCTCGAAAGAAAAAACCTTTGCGAACGGGTGGTGTAGTGGTTAACACCCCTGCGATCAAAGCAGGAGTCCCGGGTTCGATTCCCGGCTCGTCGCCATTTTCGCCTGACCGAAAGTTTCCACTTATCATCTCCACGTGTAGGGTACACGGAAGAAATATGTACATAAAACTAAGAATGTTGCCTATAAAGATATTCTTAAGCTTACTATGATCATCAAAAAAATATGGAGAAAACAAATCTACATCCCAATCAAATATTATTATCTCAAAGTGCATCATACGTTATTGGACTGGGATGAATATTTGTGTTTTCAAATTAATATTATTTAGTAACAACGTACTTCTTTGTTAAAATAGATAGTTGCGGCGGGATTATACGCCAAGTTCAAATTAAAATTTATTCCAAAATAAGAAATTGTCTTCTTAGCTTGTAATGTAACTTACTTTTGTAGTTCCGGCAGTACATTACTGGTTGTTGGATTTCTTAAATGATGCCCCTTGAAAATGACACAAATTGCTGAATATATGAGCGGCATCATTCTGTTTCCAAATCTTTGTATTTCTGTCTATAGCACCTGATTTTGAATTTTTGTTTGCTCCTTTTTTTTAATTAATTGGGGAAGGAGCAGCTATATCCATTACGATTTTCCTTTAGATTTATAATTTAATGATCAGGCTTGTTATGATATCTTGTTCTGTCTGTAATGATTTCTTTATTCCTGAACTGTGTGGCGTTTCTATTTTCCAGGACAGGCGAAGGTTCGTATTTATAAGGCGAAGGTTTGTTGTGTGTGATCCATATAACCCAAAGGGGGCGAGTACTTGTCAACCTGAAATGAAGTTCCGTTACATTAGAATGCAAATTTAGTTGTTCCAAATTTGTGAGAAACATTTAAATTCAGGAATGAGGCATGTTGTCAAGCCCTAAAACCCCGCGAACGTGGTCTCAGAAAGAAAGGTTAACAATAATTATAATACAAACCAAGCAGTGAACAGTAATAATAATGTAACCAAATTTGTTTTCCTCTATTTGAATGTGAAATTTTTGACCTGGAAAAGATAAGATATAGAAATGAATTATTTTTTTTATGGAAGAGAAAAAAACAAGTTAACCATCCCATTGTACTTGGATATTCTACTTGTAACACCAGAAAACAAGGTTCCTCTCAGTGAAAAATTTCCTGTTTACAAGTCAGAGATTCGAAAGCCAAATACACGATCATAATTTCTGTTTTATAGTATTAGTTAAGAAATTATACTTATGAGCAACACACGGCAACACTACCTATATTTATAAACAAAATTTTTAGATGAATTTTAGATGAAATTTGTAAGTTTATAATTTCCAATATTTTTGAGAATGAAATGAAAGGTATTTATCTGTGGTAATATAAATATACTCTTACAATATTCACGATCCTTTGAAGTTTAAGATCGAGCAAATATATTAAAAAATAGTTTCTTAGTAGCTAGAATTAATAAATGATCGATTTTTCTTCTTAATAGAACGTTATAATACACAGATCAAGTAATTTTCACTATGATCATTATTTGGACAGTTAATGAACACGCATTTGTTCATGTTTCTAAAGTTACGTTTCAAACATGATCACAAATCTAGAAGAACATTTTGATATATTTTGGAATATGTACATTTTGTTTTCATTTCATGAGAAGTCAAGTATGTGTAAATAGAAGTTGTTGTTTTTTTTCATTACATATGGCTGCGTAGAGAAGGATATGAAAATAATATCCAAAGACCAAGTTGGCTGTTGACTCACTGATAAAGTATACAAGTTTTCACAGTACCGAGAGATTCATGGACAGTGTCCTAAAAAATGAATCCGCTAACGGGTCTCTCAAATTAACGACAAACATGTCGATATTGCGAGATGCACGAGGCGACGATAAAAAAAGGTAGTAGGTCAGCATTTTGACAGATCGTCATTGATCTTGTGTCGATCACGCGTGTAGATTGTTATGAATTGCATTTGCCGCTGTGCTGTGATATGAGTGATGAGGTAGATTTGAGCAAACAGGCAGTGAATAGAGCGATGAAGGGGAAGAAAGAAAATGACATATCCGAGGGGGGAGGAGGGTAAAAGTAAAGTGACATCTCGTGGTAAGTGCAGATAAGGACAACAGCTATATATATATATTATATATATATATAATGGTTTGAAACACGCAAAAATCTTTTATCACATTTTAGTGAATTTATCATCTTATAACGCCCATAAAAGAATTACACTCGAAAACAATTATACAATAATTTCAATTTTTATGAACGAGGTAGTTAAATCTAACAAACTTCTTGGTCCAGATGAACAGGTAGATATTTAACATTTCTACAGATTTAATCACGAATCATTACAGGTTTATTTCAATGTAATTTTAATTGACGCCAATTTTAACACAGGCACCCGTGGCCTAAGAATTTGACGCTATTTTCTTTATCTTGTTCAAGAAAAGGTTTGGGGGCTAATGGGTTTTTTCCAACCCTATCTTTCCTTAATTAGTTCTCGGTGATTATAGTTGTGCTAATGTGCATGCCCTCGTGTAGTTCAATTTTCGTATTCTCGTGAGCAATTTGCCGACGGTGGATAAGGAAAAGAACAGAGTCAAATGTCGACAATGTTTTTATTGATACGTATAGACGATATGGTTTCAAATAACACGGATCAAATAATAGTGACCCCATGGGCACTCCTTCGGAGCCGCTTGTGGAACAATTTGATTTTTCGCTAAACGTTAGACTATAAATGTTATTAAAACGTTAAAAAAACATTTTTTAGAGAAAAGTGGGGAAAATGAAGCATGTATTGAGAATGTAATAATTGTTTAAATACTTCGCCAACGTTTCGATAACGAACGCTATCTTGATCTGGGCTGAGTAAAGGATGTTGTGTTCTCCGTGTAAACCTTATAAATATTGTGTGAGGAAAGGGGGTGTTTTGTTGGTTTTGTGATATTAGATATGGGTTATGTTAATATCCCTTTGTCGCTGGACATGCACGTCATGGTGTTAGATTGTTGCTGAAAAAATTATACTAAACCCTGATGAAAATAACGCTTGTTATCGAAGTGTTGGTGAAGTGATTAAATAAAATTTTTGGCCAAAATGCCAGATTTTCGTGTTTGTATGTGATAATAGCTGATAACATCACTTCCTTATAAAGGAAGTTGTTAAATGAAATGCGATATTAACTACGGATTTTTTTCACCCATTATAAATAAAAGTCAAGGAAAAATGGAATTCGGGTTTTCGGACACCGTGGAGACAAATGATCTCATCTCTTCGGTCTGTGTTCTCTCTGAGACCTTGAATTTTCCATTTCCCGTGGATCGATAGAGCAAAAGGTATCTCCTAGCTAGGGAAAGTATGTTGACCTTAACAGCCTGAGTACTCTTCTGTTCCATATTTGATCGCAATCTTTTTCCTTTTATGGTTGGCATTCTATATTGCTGGTGTGTACCTCGGCAACTAGGGAAATAGCTGGGCGTGCACTTCCGCTGTTGCGAGGGCAATGACCTCCATCTGGGACGCACCTCCCAGGAACGGGATCTGCATTGCTTCTCCCCTACTTCCATTACCTTTATCTTTCTTCTACTCCTCATCTCCACATCAGAACTTCTCAAAACCATTTCCGAACCTAAATGTTTTTACATAATATTGGATTTATGTAGTGTAATCGCCCACACGTTTTCTCACAACTTTTCGGTTAAGTTATTTCAGGGAAGGGTGGTGATATCAAGTTGCTTTCCCGGGTAAAACAGCTGACAAGTCTTTTCCCAAAGCAAGAATCGTTGGAAAAGATCTGTCTGTCGCGATATCCCATCGACAGGTGTGCAAAGATTTCCAGATTCCTGATTTGTCTTCTTCTGAATAGATTTGGATTGTTTGTCTGAGATTCTTCCTCTCCTATTCCTACAGTCCTCTCTATCAACAAAATTCTCATCTCTGATGTCATACAACACAAAATCCTACGGTTTTTATCTCCTCCCTAACTACACCTACCTCAAAGTTCTTGCTTTCCTACCCTTCAAATGGCTTCTCTTCCTCTTAGCTTTTTCCCTCCGTGCTACAATATGCATCCCTCATTACAATATTCGTCCATTGTATAATCAAAATAAATAAATACTTTAAGAGTTACGATCTTATGATGAACGAATACCACGTATTTAGTTCTATGAAGTTCACGACATGTCAACGTTGAGTTGAAATCGCCATCACGTGTAAGAAATTATAACAAGAAACATAACAACAGGACAAATGGAAACTCTTTTCGAGTTTTTCTCTACGTAAATTCAATCTGGTATTTACAATTCAATATATGACATGTTATTTTGTCCTGTTGTTATGTTTCTTGTTATAATTTGTAACACCTATCGACGTCTTGAATATAAAGTCGAAATTTAGTGTATTTAATATCACAAAATATACAAATATTCGTCTCTCATAAGGTCGTAGGTGTTTAACTACTTATGAATCATTCGCTTCCATTTCTTCCTCCTCCAACCCCTCGAAGCTCTTCTACTCCTCATCCGCCCTTATCCCTATCCCTCCCGTTCCGCAGATCACTTTCACCTTTAAATGAGAGTGCACGAGTGATGCCGAAGTGGCGAAGAAAAGCTCCTGAAAGGATGGAGAGTGAATGGCTCAATTCAATGGTGTTTTCGTTCTTCGCTTTCGTTTTGATTCTTCCTCATCATTGTTATTGATGAATTGCGCACTTCCGCTAAGCCTTGTTGGGAAAACGTTTTCGCGAATCTAATATAATTAGGATACTTCTGTTAGCACAACACTTTCCTAATACGAAGGAGGACACGTAAGAGTGAAGTAGTTAACCATTTTTCATTTCCTGTTAATGTATCGTACATAAAAACTGAATTCTCGAACCTTGGAAATCTTAACAACAAAACGTAAATACTCTAAGGTGGTGGAATACGATCAATTTCCTTGGTTTTGTAAGAACAGAAACTACTGAGTAATTTTTTTTTATTGAGTAAAAAGGACTAGGTATTGAGTAACTGAGGAAATATTGTAAAATAATTTTGAAGCAATGCAAACTAATTGTGTGTTAAAGGATTTGAAAAATTCTGTACGTAAACGTATTCAGTAAGAGGAATCTTGACACCGATGGTAGGTTCATAAAACTGTTTTGAAAGAGAGAACGAATGTTATGTACATTGTTCGATGGTATGCTTACTCATTACAAGATAAGAGACATCACCACACATATTTTCCTAACTTCAAGTTGTGATTACTACTCTTTCATGAGAGCAGAATTAATACACATAAGTTTCTACTTAATGGAGGGAATTGCAAAAATACTTATTGTAAATACTATGTATTGCTTGACGTTATTTGAAAGGCTGTAGACCTGCTTTTCTTGGGCGTAGTTATTAGGGGAGCGTAAGTAATTTGTGAAATATAGAAGGAAAATAGACGATTCATTTAGCTACAGTCATACATCATACATATATATATGCATTGATCGGTAATGAGTTCCCGGATCCTCACTTCAAAACGTCCAATATCTAGTATATAATTTTTCTGCATTGAGATGTAATTAATTTTTTACCTTCTTTTCGTTGTAGAGGATGAACGTTCGTTCTACAACTTTCTTTACTAATCGTCAACATAATTACAAAAGACAATATAAGTAATGAAAGTTGTATCTTGTTTGAAATACCGTAAGTGTAATATTAATATTTTAAAATATTATACAGATTTTTAAATTTTTTAATAGTGCAATTGAGAGTAAANAGTACAATTGAGAGTAAAATGGTAGAATTGTTTTAAATGTTTTTATTTTTGATGCTTGACATGTACCTTTGAAATTTGATTAAGTCTTAATCTCCGCATATATACGATCTTGTTTAATACACGTAGTACACATAATGTAAGAGACGATACAACTTATAAAGATAATGTAAAAAGAGTTAGAAATATATATCTGGTATAGTATAAATTGGGTGTGAATGAAAACCTTTCGGCCTAAGTCAATAGGCACGAGTTACGGAGAGTCGAGCAGACATTTCTCGCATTCGGAAGAAAGCAAGCAACGAAGCGAACGCGGATGGATTTGACAGACATCAAAACAACAACGTCTCTACACTTCACGAGTTCTTTAGGAAATGACACGAAGAAATTGAGTTGGGAAAGAGAAATGGATGGCGGCAAGAGAAAATAGAAAGAGAAAATGGACTAGCAAAACAATTAATTTTACTCCTTTATTTCCTCATCTCTCACAAAAGCAAAATAATTGTATTTTTTACTATATTAAAAAATTCATCAAAAGCGCAACTGCTTTTTAAGATTNTATTAAAAAATTCATCAAAAGCGCAACTGCTTTTTAAGATTTTTGTAATAAAAATATAAATATTTCGATGATAGAGAAATTTTTTTTCTACTTGTCGATAAGTCACATATATTGAACAGCTTTTAAAAACCAAGACTTCTTTGAAGAGCTTGGTTGCAATATTATTTTGTCTTTGATGATGCCAAGGAAGTTAGTGAAAATATTCTTACAATCTTAATAGAAACTGATAGAAGCAAAATTTATCGCGACTATTACATTTAATGCTAATTAATTCAATGAATAATTACATCTAATGTTAAATTAGTCTTATTAGAAAAAGGTTCGTGATAATTTCTATTGCTTTTTAATGTTAACAGGAACAATCAATTGACACAGAAAACACTGGAAGAAATGATTGATTATTTCTAGCAACACTGCGATGTGTATGTTCCACTGAATCGCTGCCACCGCAACGTTTCTGATAACGGACAATTTTACTGTCTGGGTTATACTACTTTTGTGATGTAAGCTGGAAAACTCGTAAATGTGTATTCTGCACAATAAATTTCATAGCATTAATAGTATTTTAATTGAAAGAATTATTAATCTATGTTACGAACTTCACTCCATAAATGAACAAATGTTTCACGTTTTCAAAATATAGGTCCAGTAGAACCTCGATTAATCGTGTCTCGATTAACCGCTTTCACGATTAAACGTGGTGCTCATTCTTCCACCGAAAAAAAAATTTCAACGTCATATATAAATCCAAAAATTTCCACAGTTGTAGGAAACATACTAGACTTCCATGATGTAATGAATTTGAGAAACGACAACTGAAGTTAGGAAAATCATTTCAAATCGCAAAAACCAGACATTTCATATTTCAACCCTTGATAACGTGACATTTCATTATGTACACCCGTATGTATATGTACATGATTTCGATACATAAAAAGTGTCTCGATTTTCTGTGGTTTTCATTCATCCATGCGAACCCCCTCCCTATTACCCGGCACAATCGAGATTCTACTGTACATAAATGCCTCCTACTTTAATCAAAGGCTTTAATTAATTAATCTCCTTCTGTCATGATGTATGTGCATTAATTGCACTGTCTGACTAACTTATTTCATATCTGCACATAGTATCAATTTATCCTGCAAATGTGCGCCATTTAAATCCTTTGATGAATCGCTCACTAGACCACTAAAATACTGGAACTGTACTTAATATACTGTTTCCCATTTCACACTTTTTGTCTTGCACAGCAAAACTAATTTTCTAATTCGTGGGTTAGCGATGCTTTGAAAATGTGTTTTATAATTTCGTTTTGTTTCGCGCCGACACTATATGTTGCTGTACAGCATTATATGAGACTCGTTTTTCTGTGTCTCCAATAACCTTGAAACCCCTTCACCGCGTTAAAGGTGCTTTAAACATTTTTTAAAATAGAACTCAATCAGAACAGGAAAAAATATAAGTTGTAAAAAAGTAATAAATATTGGTATTAAGTAATAAATATTCTTAATGGTTTCATGGTTTTAGTTGATTTCTTGCTTTTTAATATATGATCTGTTTTCCCTGTCTATGGCAAACTGTAGTATTTTCTAACTACAACTGTTTTTTCATATTCGTATTTTAGATATTTATCCATAGTATTTTAATAATTGTAGTTTTTATAATTTAATAAAGAAAAATTAGAATATTGAAAATTTTACATGAGCGGTTCCAAGTTAACTGTTGGGACGACTCTATCAGATAAACCAAAATTGCTTCTAATGTTTAAACCCCTGACAGCGTCTCGAGTTTCTTAGAAGTTATTTCTCTCGTCAGTTAACACTTCATGAATTGTTAAGTTGTGACTCATTCTGCTTTAAAACATCAGTAATATATTTCTTTGACGAAAAATTTATTGCAAAATCTCTAGAGTGTCTCAGTAAGAAATGTGTTTAGTACCCAAGTCATCGTTTTCATGAAGTGTCTCCTAACATTGAAATTGCAAAGAGTTTTGGTTTTTCACTCATAAAAAACAGACTTACTGTGTTTCCATTCCTTAATGTTCGAAACTTCCTTGCGATCTCACGTGCGTATGAGTGTGCATAATCAAGGTTTATATTCTTGATTTTGTCGAGAAAAGAACATTCTAAATTTCAAATAAACATAACTCAATTTGTTCTCTATGAGTATCAATTTTAACTCGTCAATGTTCTAATGAAATACTTTAAAAAAATACTTTAATTTGTATAAATGCGTTTGATAATGAAAATTTATAGTAGAGGTAAAACCTAATACCTGAATAGAGTTTTGATACTTAAGTTGGAAAAATGTAGAAAATTATGAACTTTAAAAATGTAGGAAAACAGCAATTTCAATTTTTGAAAATCGTCTAAATAATTCACCATTTAAACATTGAAGATAAGGCGTTTAAAACGAGAATACTTGGATATAACCTAATATTTCAAAAATAAATCTTTAAAAACTTAACCATTCTTTCAAAAAAAATCGAGTTTTAATTTTTCCTTTAAGGAAGGATTATTAAGGAATCGTTCATAATACATTTGGATTCCTTGCCTTAATTTTCGTCCATTATATTTATTTTAAAAATTGTTATGTGAAAAAGTGATTCTGAGACAGTTGATGTGTTGTGATAAAACTAAAAAATAAATGCCCTTAAAATTCAAATAATGTGATTTACCTATGTAGCAGATTGAATATGAAGAAATATACTGGATTTCTACAGAAAAATGTAATTAATACATTTAAAAGAGATAATTAATTCATATCCTCACCACATCGGTACATGGAATCACTCGCATGTGAATCTAACTTTCGATAAAATCAGATTCCTATCAAGAATCATATCTTGATACATTATTCATCGTATTCTCTGCAGTCTCAGGAACAAACGTTATGAATGAAATACTTCAAACAAGTATTTTATTTACACTGATATTGTATAAATACTAAACATCATTTGCAATCCCAGGATGCTATATTTTAAAACTGCATTTTAAATTATTTTTTAAGATTAAACTAAAAACAATCATAATTTGAAGAAAAAATTAAAACTATGTAATAACACTGTTATGCTTAGTTTCTTATGTTATGTGCGTTATTTTATGAATTACGCATATTACAAAGATTAAAACGGTTTTTGAAAATAAACAAGACATAATTTCGAACAACCTATACCCTGTTTTATTAGTTGAATAATTAACCCGTTAAAAATGCGTTCAAAATATACTTCAGCATTTTTTTCTCGTTGTGCTTTTGTGCAGCTAATAACAAATTTAAACTAAGCTATCCAAAAATATCGGGATATGCGAAAAAATCGTGTTTTAAATTTAATCTCATACCAGAGGAAAATTTCAAGTTTTTTTGCAGAACTTTAGTACATATTCTACACCCTCTAACGGGCTAACCATTTATTTAAGAAAAAATGTAGGTAAGTCGATTGTAGGATATATTGTTTAGTTTATATGTAAAAAGAAACATTATTTTCAAGAAGTGCGTAGAATTCATAAAATAAAACAAGAAGTACGACTGTTTTTAGTTTCTTATGTCCCAATCTTTCTCGAGAGAGCAAAGTTGAAATTCGTAGTCAGCACCTCCCAAAGTATTATAAATAAAAATCCCAGACCTTCTCTAAACCTTCCGGGTAAAAACAAAGAATAAACGTACTAATAGGAGAATTTTTATATTTATACGAAAATATGTGATGTAGCTGTCCTACAAAATGTAATAAAATATGTGGACATAATCTATACTTTTGTAAACATAATAATGAAATAATTTGACAATTGGTTTTACAGTTTTCACAAAATATGGCAAGATATTTTTTTACGCAACACATGAATACAAATAATAATAGATAACAATGCCATACGTATAACAAGCACTATTTCTTTAAGTACTCATCAAATAATGAGATTCAATTACCACTATGTAAAAATACCAATGATCAGAATTTTTCTCGTCTTCACAAATGACCTTCAAAAATTAGTCTCAAAACATTCATTCTTTAATGTATTTTATATTCGAAACTGAGTGATTAATGTTTTTCTTTCAACTCAAATCAAGTGAAGTTCTATCGAACTATTACTCCAATTTTTCTGCCTTTTTTACAGTTACATTTTTGTACCTTTACATGACATTTATTTAGTTTTCTTATGTTACCGAAAAAGTTACCCATCACAGAAATTAAGTACTTTCATAAAATTCGAACGTAAGGACAATCCATCCAACTAAATGCTCAGAGATTGTGAATGAGTTTCGATTGAAACATTTCAAATAATCTTAATTGCCGTTTCTTCAGTGGAAAAAATTAATTCCCACACTTCTATACGACATATAGAATCAGAGAATTTTACTGTCTCCATATTAAATATTGTTTCTTAAATTTAATTTACTTTCATTTCCAAAATGCACTACCTTTTGAAAAATTGAAGTGTGTACACAATTTTTAACATATTTTGCCACATTTGGAACTATCAAACATTAAACTATAATACAATTTTCGAATGAAAAATAGCATTTTTTTTAATTAATAGATTTTTCTACACAAGATGGTGTCTAAAAGTATTATAAAAAGCAATACAGCGGAGAAATAATACTAGTCCTTAACTGCTTTACTCATTCAAAGAACCTATGAGAGGATTTTCTTAGGTTTACATTACACAGGATTATCGGGTGTTGTCGATGTAACCAGTGATCAATAGAACTTCATTATAGAATAACATTGGTTAATATCCAACCATAATTTCTCTCAAAATTTCTGGTATTGAACTTGCACAAGCTCAGGTGATGTCCGGAGTATATAATTTCAGATGAATGGATACAACCTCCCTGGTTTTACGAAATACGAAATGGTNTTTCAGATGAATGGATACAACCTCCCTGGTTTTACGAAATACGAAATGGTTTTCATTCTAGTAGAACAAAACAATTTCAACACTGCAGTATTGTTGTTTCAATAAACAATGCACGTCATATCATAATCACATTAGATTTCCCACCACTTACGAAATGAAACGTAATAGAATATTCTATATTGATGTTTTACTTAGTGGTCATCTGCAGAAAATCACTAATCACTTTGTGTATACGATACATATTACTTAATACTCTCTCAACAAGTACAAATAAATAAAATGTAAAGCGAAACAACAAAGCAGAACAAAAAAACTTAAACTGTTGCAAGGAGCGTTGTTAAAATGGGAGCATTTGAATATCTTGTGCGACTAAATATGTGTCGTAAAATAATAGTGAATTTACAGATAATAGAGTCACCGTCGACTATTATTATTATTATTATTATTATTATTATTATTATTATTTTATTTTTTTGTTGGAGCCCTAAAGCCCCAACAAAAAAAAAATTATTTTCCCGAATTTCAGATCACAAAAAGGAACGAAAGTTACACGAAGAGAAGTTTCTTAATTGTGTGTGTAGATGTGAAGATATCTTTTCCATTTTACCTCAAGAACTAATTGTTAAATCTCTATATGTGAGTAATTTAATGTTTATTTTATAATAGAAATCTTAATTGAATAAAAATACCATCATTTAATGACAGTATAAAATGATCAAGCAAGGACGTAAGTCCAGTATTTAATTAACTGGAGTGTTACGAGAATACACTTCGTGTAACATAGTAGTAAGAGCAATATTTTGTTGCAATAATCTCTTTTGAAATAAATCAAAGTACAATTTTAAATAGTTCTGGTGAAGAAGTATTTGGTCATTTAACTAACAAAGGTTGCGTCTGTACTTAAAGTGACATTTCTTAAATATACGATATGGTGAAACATTCCTTTGGCTCGTGAAATTAGTTTAAGATGATGTTCTCACATGACGTGATAAGTATAGTGGGGATAATTCGATTTTTCCTCTGAATCAGTAAACTCAAGTTCCGTTCATTGGTGAACGCATATAGCAAACAGATTGTGATCGAGAAACTACGAAGAATGTTGCAGAATGTCGTAAACAAAGCATCGTAATAAAAGAAACCTAATAAGCAACAACAACATTTCAAGTTTACGAAAGGAAAAGTAACGGGAAATTCAGTCAAGAAAAGAAGAACAAGACGAAACTTTAACTTCCCCTAACTAGTTTTATTTAAGATTTCTCATGAAGACAGAAAGCGAGTTCAAAGATTTATCGGGCGTTCGAGTAAAACTCTGTGGGAAGTTAACGAAGAGAAGAATGAAGGCAGTCTGTGAAGGAATGAAGTTTTCGATGTTAAAATCATTGAAAATCCACTTTCTTTTAACGAAACATGTTATATTATTTACTTAAATATTATAGTTCAAAATATTCATAATATGATATACCTTTTTATTCTTCTCTAAAATAAAAGGTTGTGATTTGTNTATATATATATATATATATATATATATATATATATATATATATATATATATATATATATATATATATATATGTATGTATAAAATCCATTAATATATCATAATTAAGTCGAACATATTTTGTCTGGAAATTTAAAACATAATTATTTCATTTGCGTCATAACGAATCTTAATTTTACAACACATTAGGCTTCATATTATACACATTTTATGTGATGTTCATTAACATTCATTTTTCTTACTTTTGAACAAATGTAACAATATTTTAATTCCGCGCAAATGCATTTTGGTACAGAATAAAAACGTTTGGACGTTTAAGACTGATCTTATGTCACATTAAATTCGTAGACGAAAAAAATAACTTCAAAAATAATTTCTCGGATTTTTGTAACTTATACTAAAACGATTTACTTTCAAAACCTGTAGCAATTTCAGGGCATAACTAGTGATTTACTCTGTCTCTCAACTATCAATGACAAATCTACAAAAATAACTGCAATTTGATGGAATGCTTTTTGATGCTGTTAGTAATAATACTCAATTATAACACTAAAAATGAATATATCTTCAATGATTCATTTTTCTTGTCGTGACTACTTACTTCTAACGTTTTGTTTCTATCGTTAACTGAATTTTGAAAGATATTAAGAAATCATTTCTTTGGTTGAAATATTGGCGGTTGAAAATTGGAGTTGTTGTTTATTTTCATATACAATGAATAGTAGACTAGTCGTAATGAGGATGATTACTTATTCACATTTTACTTCATTATTTATATCATTTTTTATAATTATGAAATATTGCAGTCCAAATTTTTCAGGATTAATTGACTGAATTTTAATACATTGCCGAGATCCTTTAATATGTGATCTTCCCATTAACTTTGTTAATCATTTTCTCTTTTGTAATATTCAAATTATTAAAGGCGTGATGGTTACAAGAATTCTTTCCTATACGAATATTAATATATCTTTCCAACACGAATATTAGCTCTCCCTCGGGGGCAATCTCTTCCCTTCGGACCTTCAACAGTACAGATAATTTATCTTTACAACGGCTGATTCAATAAACCTAGGTTAGCANTATGTTAAATAATAATAATAATAAATTGTATATAGAATAGAGAAATTAAATAATAATAATAATAATAAAGTTTGGAAATATCAGAAAGATATATACTCTTATGTATAATATCATGTATGAAGATGGTGTAAATCATCGAAAAAACTTTATGATATATTTGTGTGATTAAATTATGGTACCAACGTTAAGATGACACTGACTTACAACACGTTAATCACACAAATATATCATAAAGTTTTTTCGATGATTTACACCATCTTCATACATGATATTATACATCCGGTGTATTGTAATAAACATTCTTTATCTATTCTCTTATTTGTAAAAACGTTTTCAGAGCAACGAGACATGTTATATGGGAGTGTTTTATGATGAGACGCAAGCACCTTTCCGTGTGATTGCTAGAGATCAGCATGTGGCGTTCATTTCAAATTAAATCTCTGTCAAGCACTTGCAACACAGGCACTCGGAAACGTCTACAGACGCTTCTAATCACTCACGCAAATCAAAGCAATTCAAGTCTAAGATACATAATAGCTACCGGCAGTCTAGTTCTCCTTCCCTTATTTTTCTCTGCAATTGTAACTAATGGTAAAATATCAGTCAAATTGATAATTATTTTCGAGTTATCAATAGGCAACATATTTAGAGATCCTGAATAGATTTAAGTGTAAATTGAACAAATACATCATTATGTATTAAAAGTAAAGATGGTCTTATTATGTTGACCATAATGAAAATTCACCATTACGACATAATGGGTCATCCACAGTTATTACTTCGATATAAATCTTTGTTTTCTGTTTTAAATATAGTTAACTTACTCAATAATATTTTATCCCGTAATAAAATTTTAAAACGATGTCTTAATAAACTGATTAGTTTCTCATTATTAAGAATTAAAGAACTTTAACATCAAAGTAGGGGAAGAACTTTGCTTAAGCTTGAAATATGATTCACAAAACTACATTAATTCATGAAATTTGTTCTAGTAAAAGGGCCTTCAGTGCAGTGATAATCACTTCAAAATATACTACCAGTAAACGTTTCATAGGAAATAAGAAATTTGCAATGAAACTTAATAGAATCGTAATATCGGCGAATGTTTTTGTCATCAGAAATTTCGCCAGAATAACTTTTATTTTATGGTTCTAGCGCTAGAGGAGTTTTTATGAAATTATTATAGTTATTATGGAGATTATTATCGAATATTATTGATCTTATTTGCTTGCAACTCGCGGTAAAAATTAATAACCTACGTTTATAACGTGTTTAATTGTAGGTGAAAGGAGATAAAAGAAAGATCACAATTTTACAATGCATTTTTATTACAAAAATGACTTTTCAACAAAACAATGAACAAAAAAACAAAGAACACTGTACAAGAAACAAATGAGACGAATGAACATGACATGATGGAATAGAGTAGAATGTATGGAGATTTAATGCCAACCGCCGTGTCCTTGGCTGTCTTTGATATTGTGATAGACGTGCTTGTACACTGGCACGTGCACTGGGTATGGCTTGGGCACTGGAACGGGCACTGGCTTCTCCACAGTCACGTGATACGGCTTCTCCACCTCGATGGGCACCTTCTTCTCCACAATCACGTGATATGGCTTCTCGACTGGGACTTGGATTGTCTTGGTGATGGTGACGTGAACGGGCTCTGCGACCTGACGAAGAAACATATTAAAGAATCATGAATTTGAGTAAATACGAATTATTTATAGATTGAATGTAAACGTATGCTTCCGCAGCCGGAATCAACATATACTTGTTTTTTCGGGGCAAACCGTGTCTCAGCTGACAGAACTATCAACGTTTCAGACATCCTTCTGTGATCTTCAGGGCAATGTCCGAGTCTAGATCTAAGTTGCTGTTGTACTCTGCAGAACTAACTCTGTCAAACTCCGTAAATGTAGGTAATTCTGTCTACTAAGACACGATTTGTCAACTATATATATATATATATATAT
>NNCF01130032.1:432248-445647 GCA_002313205.1 Laupala kohalensis | reverse complement strand
TATATATATATATTTGGGGTGGACAAATATCCATTTTACAGACCGAAAATTTTCGGTTTTCATCGGGTCGGGTTATAAAGACGGTTAATACAAAAAGAGATCTGTTCTTCAGTCTTCACAACCAACCTGACCCGATAATAATCGAGAATTTTAGGACAGTTTGTGCACACTCCTAGTTAGAATTATATTTAAAGATTAAAATGTTTAGAATTATTCATTTATTAATGGTGTAGTTCTAATTACTTCTAGTTCTAAAATAAACCGATGAGTTATATTTGAACCGTGGCATATTTCTTATTTATTAAAATTTAAAAATCTACAAGTCTTAAAATTGAGATCAAAATTATGAATACATTTTCTCTTCTTAGCGCGCAGAAAATAATTTTGATGCTCGTGTTCTTTCAATATTTCAGAATAGTTGTGTCTCTTTTTCGAAAAGAAGTCTGTTTTCTAAACAATCACGAGACATTAGAATATTCTAGTGAATATTTTTGAACCATTAATAGTATTCTTAAATTTTAAAAAACTCGCAAAAGTATGTAAGTCATATTTTCATATGTGCGCCCAGGCATCATGATAAGGGTGAAAGATGTGGGAATTATAACTTGGGAACTAGAACAAAATGACTCTTGGTCAAATGTAATCTCTCATCTATTATAATTACTATATGTCTTTATTAATGTTCTCTTCTCAAGATAGTTCATTTATCCAAATATTTTTTCGCGCCAAATATTTGACATAATTGTATTTCACGCACGACAAACAATGTTTGTATACTATATAAAACAAGGATTCATTTCTTTGAGAAGTTCATTTTCGCAAGTTTGATGCATAATTAAAGTGAATACAATAAATAAGACAGTCTTATACACTTCTTAATTTTCTCCTGCCTCCAAACTCTCACCTCTCTTCCTTCATTTATTTTACCTTACTAATTATTTTACTAATATTACTATTTTGTTTTATTGATATTAATTTTTATATCGTTAATTTAAATAATTACTCAACTATACGGAAGGATCGAATTTGTAAGTGACTTGCTTTATAACACTATTCATGGCTCAATTTTTTCGTAATAAATTAATTTTTTAATAGTATGTTTTTAAATTGTGTAATAATTTGAGGTTATATTTTAAAAACCATCTAATCATATAGTTATTTATCGTAACCTAAATGATTATTTTATAACATACCTATTCTGTACAGTATGACGTATCTACATAAAATTTAAAAATACCCCAGTAAAAAGTGATCAAAGGACATGAATAGATAATAATTCTAATATTTACTTTATCTTAACCTTGCGACAGTATATGTAATTCTTTGATATAATTACACGCGGGGGGAAAGAGGGAGAACTATTTGGACAGAGGTTCTCCGTGGAGGCCCACAGTGGCGCGCAGCGACGGATAGGGGGAGCATTAAGAGCAACAAGCGATGAGAACTGGAGCCCGTGGATCGATTGTTCTCTGTGCAATTAACCCTCCTTCCTCCCCCTTCTCTTCTCCACTGCGCTTCCCGCTGCTTTTCTCTTTCTCTCTCCGAGACGAACCAACTCCACGAGAGATCCGAATTGGGTTATTCAGCATGCCGTGTCACGAATTAGTGTAGATTCAAAAGAAATTCCAATTCATCGTTCATATTAGTGTCAATCAAAAGACACGTAATAGAATTGAGGCGTTGCAATATTTAACATATGAATGGTTACGCAATGAAATATTTTAGAATTATCACTGTTACTGCCTCATTGTTTAAAATATACCCGTGATTCTTTTTAGATAAATTTCGAAACCCGTGAGGAATCGTTGATCCACTATTCCATAATTCTTTTTTATTTCAGCTATGACATTACACGAGAAAGGAAGCTGAAAATTAATTTTATAATCGTCTTTACCATGATTTTACACCGCTGAAAAGATAGAGCTTCAAACAAGTTGGGAATTTGCAAAGCTGCTTCACATTACGTCTGGACGTTTGATCTTATTTTCTCCTGCAGTAAAAGATATTTCCAAGAAACGTCGAGTTCTTTTTTACTATGCTTATGAAAAGAGTCTAGACTTATGAAAGGAAATGAGCTTTTTCATCTCAATGTAAGCATTTCTTTTCCTTTTCTTGTAAATATGTAGTGTTTAAGAGCAAACATTAAAACATCAGAAATTTATAAAAGCAGATATTAAAAACTCAACCATTCATAATATTAATTATCACTATTCGTGGAGAGCTTAAGCTGAATAAGTCAGTTTCACGAGGTGCAGGTTGGTGTTATACGCTTATTCTATTTATCATTAAATAATTTCGTTTACAATAGCATATCTTAAATGTATTACTTTTGTACGGATGGTTCTAATGACCTAAATATTGGCGAACCCTAAAGCCATAATAATAATAATAATAATAATAATAATAATTATTATTATTATTATTATTATTATTATTATTGTACAGATCGTATTTTGTTCTCTTTACCTTCTGTATGACGGGGATGGGTACAGGCACGGGCACTGGCTGGGGCACTGGATGCGGCACATGCACTGGATGAGGGACGGGCACGCGCACAATCTTTACACGTGGCCCTTTGCGACGATGGAACACGTTCACGTGCTCTTGCAAGGGCTCGTAGCTACCAACGTCTCCCCCTCCATCTCCATGGCCACCCAGAGAGAAGCCGCCTCCATGCCCCCCACCGCCGGCGCCACCGCCGAAGTGGCTGTCGAAGTCACCGTGGCCGTAGCCAGGCATACCCGCTGCTGCGGCCGCCAACACCGCCACGTACACTGATACCTGCGCATAAAATTAGCACTATAGTCCACGTGGCGAAAGAATAATAACCAGATGTAACCAATGGAGCGAGAGCGCGTCGTTGTCATATGTCTGCTGAGAGAGGTGGTCTTACGTTGGTCCAATTCCAGACGGCATGCCGTTACATCCAGAGACCCGCACCTATAACCGGTGGATAAGCGGCCCCTTGTGTCCAAAGATTAGTGGTTAAACCCTACGTCCATCGCAGTTGGTGTATCAATTACTGTTGGCTCTACGAACCGCCAGCATCCGAACGTAAACTCACTAAGTATGTGCTAACATGAGTAAAACGCCCACGTGTCAACAGTGAGAGTAAGAGTCTGCAATGCTGACATTGGCTCTTCTACTTTCACGTCATCTTCATTACTATTCTTTCGCGGCGAGTACTGTAGTAGCATTTTATACTTTTTTAAAATTATGTTAGATATACAATTTTCTTATGGTTATCAATTTAAAATAAATCGTAATCCTCATATCCTCATGGAGGTATACAGTCCTGAAAATCGGGGTTGGAACCACAAATACTTTCAGCTTTCAGATTAACCACAAGAAACAAAACACATTTGGCTTTCACATTCATCAACCAATATTTTAACACATTCATACAATGGATTGAATCCATGCTTACAATGCAAAGCATGCGTTAGGGAGCGATCGATAACTTTAATTTTCCAATTACCCGTTAAATGCATCTAAACAAATAAATTTGTAAATTGGTTCTGTTCTAGAAAATTCAGAACATGAATAAGTTTAATCCATTGTGTCCCGTTCAGGTAAAAGAAACTTTTAATTGCGTTTAAATTAGTTTCAGTAATTTATTACCAATGATATAGAATTACCTTCCAGATGTTGTCTTTGAAATTTGTTAATGTCCTTCATATGGTATCAATACTGCTTGTAATCTGCATTCAAATAATTAAGGTCATATATATTCTTTTTGAAGAAAAATTCTGAATAATTCGTTCATGTTACCACGAATTCATTTTCTACTGTATTTTGTAAGTAACACAAAATCAACTTCCTTTGGTTAGTGTTTATAACGTGAATATTTGGATACAAGTGTTGTCGCGTTTAGTGAAATGTCACACTCTTCTTGCACTACCGCAGAATCTTAGAAAATGTAAATAACACAAAAAGAGTGATAATTTTAATTAATGTATGGTGAGAAAACCCTGTTTTAACTCCTCAATATATCTGTTTCACATCAGTATTGACTGAACATTTACTGGAGCGTCCCCCACAACTCCTAGTAACCATAACGATAATCTTACCTTATCGATTTCTTCCAACACGCACGGAAGCGAAACATTATGGATACAAGTATAATAATATGTTGTTTAAATATTATATGTAGATGTAAAGAATAAACTATATATTTTATAAGTATTTATAAGGCGATTATCATTGATACTTCAGAATGATAGAGGTTTTTAAAAATTTCGCGGTTTTTATATGCACTCAGCGAGTTTGTAATTAAGTATGGATGTTCTTTCGTCACTATTAGTCGTACTTTTAAAGTGATGAACTCGCTTTTATAGAAGTCATTAACGCAGGTCATAAATTGTTTTATAACCATTTTTAAAGCGGCTCCGTAGGGGTAAAATAACTGAAATTAAGTTTCTGCAAATTCATGTAGTATTGGTTTCTTTTCTTGTTTTGAGGGAAAGTAGTCAACCGTCAGACTTTTCATTCGTCTTGAGGCATACGTAATAGATTAAATATTTCTAAAATAATGAATGAAAATTATAAGTTAAAGTGAATTCTTTCTATAGTACAAGAATTTTTTCGTACTACATATTGACCTTATACTATAGAACAACACAATGTAATAATTAACGGTCTTTCAGTACGACTTTTATCCAGAATATGAGAAATAATATACGTACATTGACATTTACAAAAGAATGAACATGGCGAAAATATGAATTTTACGGTTTATATTGGGTAACATTTGTTAAAACTTAACCAAATTTCTAAACTGAACAATACCAGCACTAACCCACATCACAAACCTTACAATCTATCGGAATATTTTATACAAGATTTTCAACTTTTTCATCAACTTAAAAAACGCTGCGATAGTAGGTTGATATTAATATCACCATTTTCATTAGACTCATTGTTTCATTGTGAAGAAAAAAAGGCAGGGATCCAAATGTGATGTCATAATAGAGGTGGGCGCACTGATGAAACATGTAATTGAGCACAATGTTCGTGGATTGTAAACACGGGACACGCGCATGTTTCATTTGGACGAAGCACAGAACCATCAGACGCTGCGCGCACCATATGCCAATATGATTATAGTCCACATAAACAATGCGCGATGAAATGGCATTTTGCTTTGAAAACGGCTCGCCTGGTTTCATTGGAAAGTTTGCTTTTTGTGAGGATTTGGTGACAAAAGAGATCTCGGCTGCGAATGAAACGCGTGGATTCTGACTTCCCCATCAATGAGATTTGAAGTAAATCAATGGCTTATTTATTTCCAAAAAGACAAACAGTCGGGGTGTTTATTATTACGTATGAGGACTCTTTCACGATACGTCATATGCTTGAAATAACAATCACGTTGTAAAAGATGAGCAAGTTAAATTGCTCACACTTTAGAAATTAGAGGTACATTTAATCAGTCAAGAGGAATATTTACGATTCCACTTTAATACTATACTGTACGGAATATGCGTGAGGTTACGTCTTCATACTTAATGAAATGGTTTCACTATAATTAAATCAAACATATTAATTGATGAGAAAATTTGAATAAGAATTAACGAGAAGTAATTCAACATTCTTCAACAAATAAGGTACTGAGAGAGAACAATGATTAACGCAACGTACATGACACGCGTGATATAATGTTTTGCATTACACTCAATTACATAACTTAGGTAATAAATATTAAGCTAATTTAAAAAAATTGTATCACGCAAAAACAAGTAAATGATACATGGTGTTTCGAGTCCCATATAGGATAGAAGAGCCAAATAGAATCCATGACAAAACCATCTCCTTCATAAATAGCACCACTTTATGAATCATTTTTACAGCATTGTCACACTTTTGCTACATTACTCAATCTGTACCATCCTCTTTAGTCATGTTTCGTAAATGCCTAACATAACGATATCAACATCAGATCCTCTTAACTTTTTTTCTTCGTCATCTGTGAACATCACAGTTCAATTTTTGGATTCTGTTTCCATTTACTTTGGCCTTCATAGTGGATAAAGTCAAGATTTATGCCCGTCTCTAAATTTTAGAATTACTTACGGGAAGAATATCGCGCATTACGCGAGAATTTCGGAGAAATGGACGCGCGCATGTTTTCCCAACAGATAGGATTAAATCGCACAGATGCCCGGATTCGCATCCGTCAGTGCTTTTGCCTTCATCGGCGGGGAGCCAAGTTCGAACGGAGGCATCGCCAGCGGCGCGTATCGGGGAGGGGAGGGAAGTGCTCACGTCACACAGTGTTGGCTTCCAAAGAAATTACGGACAAAATTATCGCGATGTATATCTTGCGACTCATTGTGGTCGAATTTTTTTTCGCAAGTGGAAATCGGCTGAGAAATGAATGAAAACTAGCTAGAAAATGAACCAGTACCTCTGAAATCTCAAGCACTGGTCCTGACCATTGAACCATGACTTTTCACAATTTGAATATTGTGGGCATTAAGATCTAGCAGTTTTGAGAACCCAGTACGCTTTCATGAATTTTCGAATCCATGAGGCACACAGGTTTAAGCCATTCAATTATCTTTGTGTTAAAAAAATATTTGTGTTCAAGCATGTTCTTTGAATGAGAAATCCGATTCACTTATAATTGAAAGAAGAAAAATTATTTTAGCCAGGTAAAAGTGTTGGTATGCTGGAATACATTTGTTACTTTCTATTCAAAATAATTTAAGGATATTTCAGTTAGAGGAGAAATGAATGCGTCTCGGTGAGGGATGAGGTCATATGATTTTCACTCGCGCCTTTAAGCCCAGATTTGCTTTTCTTTTTGTAAAATGAATAAATTGTGTATTTTGCAGGTCATCTCTGAACATCTATGAACATAGCATCTATGAACATAGCATTCACTATGTACTTTCTTTGTTTCTCTCGTCTAACCAAACATAGTTCGATTAACAGTGGAGATGTAGGGGTTTACAACATTTTTTCATGAATATATGATGCCAAAATTAATATCTGACGTGGCATGCCCAGTGAGAGAAAACAGAAAATTGTATTCGGATTTACCCCAACACACATAACAATATGAATACATTTTATTATTATATAAATGTTAAAAATAAAGAAATGTACTATTTAATTTTTCCAGTTTGAAATAATGTACATTTGTTGATGAGAATAAAAATACGCGTTGCAAATAGATAAACATGTCCCATTAATTTTATTTGGCAGGCAACATTTTGCCAAACCCGATCCCATCCCAAGCCAGCCCGATCGATTCAAAGTGTATAGAAAACGGCCCACGGGCTAAGATAAGTTGGACAGTACAGTGCTGTAATATGCTTCATCGAAATGCTATTGAATTTTGTCCGTGTTTCTTCAAAATGCTACAGTATCACTCTTCTCCTCTTTCGTCACACCTCACTGCTCCTCCCATGGTCCTCCCATCGCCCGGAGCGCCTCTGCTGAAGCTTAGTCCCTTAATGCGCTTAGGCAGCAGCAGCAGCAGCAGCAGCAGCAGCAGCAGCAGCACCGCCACTGCGCCAGGAATGGCACCAACAGCGGGCGGAGGCGCGGCGCGGCGCCGGCTCCAATGCGCTCGACTTCGTCCAGGGTGCAATTTGAAATCCAAACAGCTACGCGTGTTCTGTCCCCCTCCTAACACTACACTCGCTGTTGCAGGCAGATTGGAAGTAGGAAGAAGGTAGGTAAAGGAGGCGGGCAAAATCTAGGATTGTAGAAGCCCCACGGTCGTAATGGGTGTCGAGGGCGCCCGAAACGCGGATGAGGTCGACATTGCGGTACTCACGTGTGGACATTCTCATTTGTACTGAAGTACACGCGTGCCACAAATGTTTTTGAACAGTATTGTGCGAGCACTTTATTATAAATTAAAATGATATCTCGTTGAAAAAAATGTAGAAATCACTTTCATGCGAATGAGCTGTAAATATAATGAAATTTCAGGAGAATTATCTTGAGAAATAGGTCAAATAACAAAGAACACATCATAGCTCCCCAACGTTCCGGATATATTCGGTTTCTTACAATATTTCTACAACATGAACATCACTCATCCACATCTCCAACCTATACACTTGCACACCCGACACATCCTGCTTACTTAATGCAACAAAAAGGATACTAAGTGAGGACCCCGTATTATTAAGTGGTCAAGAATTATATTAAGTTATAATAAAACGTATTTTCTAAGTCCATGAAATTTCTTAAATTATTTTCGTATCCTGAAAAGTATTTTCTTCGAATTATTTTGAGACGTATATTTATTAAATGTTTCATACTCATTGCACAAGATGTTTTGAATTATGAAGTAAATGCCATTAATAATCAAATATTATTACAAAAATATACGAAGATATTTTATTTTAAAAATTTAAATAAATTTGAATTAAATTATATGCCCATTTTCTCTTCGAAACAAATGACTCTACAACACCCTTGAAAAAAAAATACGCACAAGTTAATTTGAATCTATGTAAGGACATAGATTTGACTGAATGATTAGGTTTACGGTAAATTAATTTCGGCTCTACAAATATTTTTACGTAGATTTCAACTCCTCTTCTGCTAAATATTTTTCAAAACAGATTCCTTCGCTTAATTTAGATCATAAGATTGAAATCAGCGAACGAATGTTATTAAATCGAAAAAAATGCTGATATTTACTTATGCTGATATTAACTCAACCACATGTTGCATACAAATGTTATTTTCACCGATATGACTAGAAATGCTGATAGAGGGATTTATTGCCCGAGCTTTTCTCGTAAGAAACCCTACTCTCGGTTTGGAGCGCAAAACTAAGTAAAAATAATAAAAGCAATGCATTTCATGATTCCAATGAAATCTTTTGTTTCTTTAACGAGAAAGGAAATTGGTAAAGAATAAAAAGGTATGGGATTTATTTCACTTTGAGAAATAAATTATTGGGATTCACTTCATGTCTGTATTCATCCCTATTCTTTTAACACCCATCACCAGAGAGAAGGTTCATTAGCAAGATCAACGAAGTGTCAATCAGTATAATTTTATATACTTCCACAAGTTCTCTCCACGTTTGAAATATTGTTTGCTTCAACAAATTATATTTTTCAGAAGTAAGCCGTACACCCTCCTCGCCCATTTTCAGCATCTGCACGATCAATAGGTTTAGATAAGCCTGATAAATGAATGAGGAAACAGGAAAACGAAGAATAAAAAAAAAGAATTCCTTACCCAGAACGGATTTACTCATGAATAACACTGGAAATACCATTCTTCAGAATACACGACTAAGCAAAAATATTTTTTTATATTTCTACTCAGCTAATATCATTAGACAAAGATGCCATCTCATTTCGCCACCTAATCAACCACTTTGGAGAAAAAAAAATCTATGGTACCTTAACATATTTTCCTACGTTAGTTTAGATATATACACACAGTCATTATTATGAGACTGTATTGACTTGAAATTACGTAATAGATTCGTAAGTATTGTGTCTAGATCTAAATTGACTATTCGAGTAGGCAATTGCGACATTTACTCGTTTTAGACCATTGCTCTCCAAACAAATAAGAATAATGTAAAAACGTGTTTAAAATATTTAAGCTTTATGTTTAGATAAATATTCTAAATGAAATTACGAAATTTGCATGGCAGACGTGCTATTGTGTAAGTATGATGGTTACATATTGGCACTCTTACATTATGTACTCTTACATTTCTCTTTTTAAAAGTCAAAAAGGACATTTTAAATCCATTAATAATTTAATATTCCTTTTCATGTGAAACGAAACTTAAAACAACATATAAAATAACGTTGCCACGGAAGAATCATTCAACTTATCTCAGTGAGCTTTATCTCATTTCAGATACAATCCACCCCTCTCTCATACATGATGAGGTGTGTTAGAGATATCCAGGGAATCTGGGTGTCGAGAGTACTGATGGATCCGATAGCACACGCAAACTGTGGAATGAAGCAACATGTACTGAAGGGAATTCCTCAAACTACGAGGGGAGGATGCTGACGGAGAACCAGTGAATGCATCCGCCCCAACTCGGTATTCAAGCTCATTGGGCTTTCATGATATTCCTTCCAGTTCTCATTATCAGAAACGTAATCGGACCGGATCATATTGATCACAATGAAAGCTTCTTTGGGGATAGACAAAGAACCCCCTAAGACAAATCTGTTTTAGGGAGAAATATACTTGCGAAATTTCTTCAACAACAAATATTGAAGAAGATAATTATCAAACAAAAAATCAATAGGTTATATAAATACATTTTTCAATTGTATAATTTATGTCTATATTGCTATAATACATTAAATATTATGGACGGCCATTAATAAATAATTTTTGTATTCNGACAGCGTTGGACCCAATTAAGAAGACTCAATCGATAGTCGAAACTTTGAAAAAAATATTTAAAAAAGAATAGTAATTGATAGTGAATGTGAAAGTTCGTGTTATTAAAACTTTGAGGTTTTAGAATATATTTCTTTCGGTATTTCTAATTCAAATAAGTATTTTAGATTCGGTTAATAACAATATGGTTTGTACAGTATTTAATGAGAAATTAGCTCTTTTAGTGAAACATTTTTGCGTTTTCCTGAAAATCTTCTTTTGAAAGAAATAAAAAAATATCTTATTCTACAATGAAAAAATAAAAAAGTAGAGTATTCTTTAGATCATCATTTGAATAAATTTTCAAAAGGAGAACCGTGTAAGCGGCTGTTTTAATAAAGTTTAGATATAATGCAATTAGGCAAATACTTCTTTTAGTATAGTTCTTTTATTACATCTACTTCGTTATACCACAAGCAAAACACTTTGAATTAAACGTTACAGTGATGTTAAAAAAATGAAATTCAATATGAAAAATATGTATATACCGAATTTTTCAATATAATTTCAAAGAAGCATGGCGAAATAATTTTCAGATTCTCCCCATGTGCTTAAACATGAAAACATAGAAAATATTGAATTAACGTCCATTATATAAACTAATTAAATAAACNATATATATATATATATATATATATATATATATATATATATATATATATATATATAATGTGTGTGTGTGTGTGTTTATATCCTGACTCTTTTTGCTATCATGAAAGTTCGTATCTTTTTCAGTAGGAGAAAACGGAAGCTATGTAAGATCGTACTCCTAGTTATAAGTAAGAATATTTCCAATTGAGTACGTATATAAATTAATGAGCGGAAAACACACGTATCCTCCCATTTAATAGAATAAGAACGTTTCTTACAAGAACCTAATATATTCAGCCTATACGGACGTCTTGTAGAAAATTTCTGCAAATTAAGTATAAAGTATTTTTCAAATTACGTTTTATGTCCCTTATAATATGATTGTTATAGATTTCCCAATGTACAGACCTGAAAAACGTTTGGAAGGTCGTGAAGCTGATCAAGATTAACAAATACTTACAATAGATTCTATATCAATTTCTAATAATCATCGTATTTTCTGTAAAAAAATATTGAAATAATTTCTAATCTCCGTTAGACAAATACTTAGAATAAATTCTATATCAATTTGTAATAATAATCCTGTATTCTGTAAAAAATTATTGAAATATTTTGTAATCTCGCGATATCAGAACTGACCACCTAGCCATAGTTAAGTTTTCACTTGGGTGTGTCTCGGAAATCTCGCTGCGTTCGTCCTTCTCCATTGGATGGCAGTCTTCACTTAAAGAACTCCGCGTCGGCAACCGAGTACAAGATCAAGGGCTCTGGCCGGAAATCAAAAACTCCTGTCTCTTTTACAGAGAGTCTGCTAATAAAGAAGTCTCTCCTCTCTTCTACGACCCTTCCTTGTGGCACCTCAATCGGTAACTCCTCCACTGCTTCAAACACCTCCAATTCCACTGCTTCTGGCGACTCCAACTTTACTCCATCTCATCTTCAAATCTCAATTTCTCCTCCAACAATCTTCGTTTCTGCCTCCCTTTCCATGCGATGTTCCTCCATTTCATTCGTCTCCACCCTTTCCTCTACTTCTTCTTCACCCTCCATCCCCTACCGTCTTCACCAACCCCAGCGACCTTAACCGTCCAGAGAGTGGCAAAAGGCACGGTTCGGTGCTTTGCCAGCAATTAAAACTTAGGACTCTTCTTTTTCGTAAACATTCCTGGAATTCTTTCTGCATAAGGGTAGAAGTTGTGGGGGAGGGGTGTACGGGGTTGGCGCATTCGTTCCGCTTAGAGCATCCAGTAATTATTTACTTTCGCGATCGCATTGAACACGCTCGGCCACTTTTTCTTTCTCGCTATCTACTACTCGTCGTTCTTTTTTTACGAAACTACTGCTGCTTTAGCTTCAAATTTGCCGGCTGCTTTGTCCGATCTCATTGCATTGAGCTTGAGCGCGCAAAAATAAAAGAGATGCGCTTTGTTTAGAGCGAAGCTGAATACTTTCATATTCTATTTCTCCGCTCTCTTTTACAAAATAACGGTTTCTTCTTGGCGTAGTAATTGTTTAGTATTGGTGTAACGCAGACGCGAACGAAAATGCTTAAAAGCTTTTTTGTGTAGACCAGTGAATGGAGTATCTTCAGTTGTGAATTGAATTAGGATATGAAAGGTTTGCTTGTCAAATCTGTATAAATTACGAATTAGAAATATTTAAACCAAGAAATAAAATTTTGGTATAACACTTTTCCTAATTTGCGTGAATAATAAAACAACATATTATGTATGTTCAGGACTCGAAATAAAAAGAATTAGAGGGACCGAATTAAGTTCAGTTTATTTAATTAGGAGTGCATCGAAATGAAGTTTCCTTTAACATTCTTTTCTAGACGTCAACTATCGTATGGAATCATCTATATTGGACAGAAAATTCTGTTACTTAAACGAGATGCAATTTGAATTCACTTCTGTAATCTACATTGAATTTAAGTAAAGTAATGGATTCTTAGCGGGATTCTTTTCAACATAAAAATTTATTTTAAGGAATGTATACGTATTTTGCATGAAAGTATGGTATCGTTGGTTGTATTATATATAGTGGGAATTTTAATTCTGTGCAAAGTAAAGTATTGGACCTTACCCTGCAATTACGTTAAGTACTGATTGTACACACAACATGGAAATAAGGAAGGACAAATCGTACTCACACGAACTGACAATACGTAATAATCTATATACTTATGCTCCAGCATTTAGAATTCAGGAACTCCACAGCGATATACTTGATGAAAATACATTATTCTGCGTTTATTTATAAATTACAAGAAGATATAGAAATTATTAAACTAATTTCCAAATAAACTAACAATATTGGATGGGATGGATCGTCCCAATGATGAATTTTATATATATATATATATATATATATATATATATATATATATATATATATATATATATATATATATATA
>NNCF01130032.1:412753-430784 GCA_002313205.1 Laupala kohalensis | reverse complement strand
TCTCTTGTTTGCTTTCAGACATAATAAGAGACCAGAGTAAATTAGTTTATTAGTACCCTGGTATGTTCATCTTACCGAAACTGAACACAGTTATTTTTAGGTTACATCATCTTTTATTTCCTAAAAAATAAATAGTGTTTTTTGACACTTCGTATTTATTACAAATATATCCCAAACTGATAATATAACAGAACATATTGAAATAATGTTGATTCAGTATCTTATAACCAAAACTAACCAATATTCAAATAACCAAAAATATTAAAAGCATTTATAAAAATGAGTAATAATGAATATACTCAGATTTCGTTAATTGGGTAGATACCTTCAACAAACTGTTAACAAGTAATAGAAATTTTAAAATGGTCGTTTGTTCAAAATGTATTTCATTTTCCGCACTTTCTGCGTACATTTTCATTTATTTACTTTGTGAAAATTTCCGACAAATCGTTCACCACGTTACCGCTAGGTTGTGCCACCAGTTAAGCTCACAGCGAATTCTCCCATTTGACCTTTCGAATAAAATCAACGAATGCATCAATATTCATTGTGTTGGTGACGTTAAGTTGGTCTAATGGAAATTGAAATTAATTTGTTTAGTCTTGCCAACCATACTTTTGTTGTTAAAGTTACAGCTAATACTTTTACTTGTCCGGAGAAAGATTACTGAAGATGACTGTTATGCTGTTGAAAGTTAACGGGACTAAGAAAATTAATTTCAGCATCAATATTAATCTTATAAGCCATTAAACTGAATTCACAAACTGAACACGGAACATTTAATTGAAGAGGATATGGATGATGACTTCAGTTTTATGTCCTTGTACATGATGAAGAGAAGTGACAATATTTTGTGGAAGTACCCACTATAAGGTCCGAAAAGAACAGTTTCTACAGCAATACAAAAACTTAGATACACTCAACCTTGAAAATTTAGAAAGTTTGCTGTCGACAAAAACGAAATAAAAACGTTTTTAGGAATTTTATCTCACCATTGGTCTGGTAAAAACACTAAGACATTCGGTATAGTGAACAATAGTAAATATGGAAAATCGTAGTTTGTGATTGTGTCGTATTTTCTTATCGATATAATACAATGTAATCGATAGTGAACTCGAGAAAAAATGATAAATTTTGAGTCTGTTGTAATGCATGTGTTACATACAGCTTACGTTTCGTCCCATGTTATGGGACCTCATGAGATCTATTCTAATAAAATACTTCAAAGGTATAACATAAAGTTTGGAGAACAGACATTGTCTTTGCACTAGCTTTGACAAAAGAGTGCTCTGTGTTGTATTGAAAACAGAATTTTCAATACATACTTATTACTTATACTAATTACATACTAAAAATGACTAGTGCTCATAATATTAACATATAGATAATTTTCAGAGAATTGTACGATGAGCACTCTATTTGCACTTTTAGGCATTTTGTATAACTTATTTTTTTAATTTATTATTTATAGATTTTTTGCGTTCTCTAATTTTTTATATCATTTGGTAGTAGATTAAAAAGTTTGATTGCATTGATATATTTATATGTTATGCTTAAAGTTTTTGATATTTTTGGTATCTGGATTTTTTACCTTGTTCTACTTGTTGAATTTACACAGCTCTAAGACTACTAATTTATTATACTAATTATTTATTATTTATTTATTTATTGTTCACTGTATCCCTTGAACCCAACCTAGTTATTCCAGGGGTTTTACATATTCGGCTTATCCTCGTTTCATTTCAACATTCTTTATTCTTTTACCGGCGTCACCACTAGCTACAAAGTTCATTCAATTATCTAAGGAAGGATGTACACGGAGCTAGGGAACGCCGATTTTCAACACCGCTTCGCGACGCCAAAAGTATTTTATGCAGTAAATGTGATGAATTGTGGCGAAAACTCCTTTTTAAGTATATAAACAAATGTTATGTCCATTTCTCACGTTAAGAAAATTTATACTGAGCTTCCTTTTATTTGTCGATATAGATTTGATGCATAACCTTTCGAATCAAAAATTCAATTTACGTAACATGACATTTCTTTATATACGTATAAAAGAGAACTTGCCATAATCCATCAAATTCACGGGAAAAAATTATTTTGGCCAGGTTTCGTCTCAATATACACCACTGTGCGGAGACACGAAGCGGTGTAAATTATTTTTTTTAATAACAGGATCCGCGGTGATCTGCTTTTGAAATACATAATGCATACGTTTACACAACAAAAATACATTTAAAAACACATTTAAATTAAAATTTAAAATTGCAATTTACAAGTATACACAAAACAGTAAGAACGTAAGAGGAAATCTAATGAGACACCTCCATTTAATCTTTATAATTAATTTAAAGATCTTGCATAGGCTTAACTATTGAGTGTAATGAAATTTTGGTAAGTTAGGGTGGTTTGAAAATGTTTTTTGGATATCGTGATTTGATCCTACTATTTATTCTTAAGGACTTCCCTAAATTAAATGTATGAGACGGAGGGGAGCTTGGAATACTGGAGTAGAATGTTAATGCCAATTTAATAATATGTTCTCTCAACGGTTTAATGTTTAGTTCTCTATTGATTTGTACATTGGGTACGAACCAAGATGCCTTCAGTGCACATCTTAAGATTTTGTTTTGGATGACTTGTAGTTTCTTGAAAGAAGTTTCTGCTACCCCTCCCCATATTGGACAGGCATAAGTCATGAAAGGTCGTATGATGGCTTTGAGTATAGATAACGCCGTGTCTGTTTTCAGAGATGATTTCCATTTAATGTTAAGTATAATTTAGATAGTTTTTTTCTTAACCGTTAACGCAATAGCACTTATATGTGCTTTCCAGGTTAATTTTGTGTCTAAATGTATACCTAAGTATTTTATGTGAGTGTTTGAATCGACCCAAGCTATTTACGGGTCTTAACTTTATCAATTTTTAAGGGCCTAACTTAGGAATTTTTCTAGTGAAAATATTTTTGCTTGCATTTTCGTGGGGTTTAGAGCTAATCTCCATTTATCTGTCCATTCTACGAAGGTAAGTAGGTCATCCTCGAGGTTGGTCTTACCAGTGAATGTACTGTTAGTTAATAAAATTAATTCTGTATCATCGGAAAAAGGGCTATTTCCGAGTTTACTAATTTGAGAAAATCAGACGTATAAATGGAAAAAAAGGAGAGGAGAGGGGGGGGACCGGAAAGGATATTTTGTTGCTTAGAATGAGAGCCGTTTACCCATAAGTTCTATNATTTTGTTGCTTAGAATGAGAGCCGTTTACCCATAAGTTCTATTTGTTAAAAATCTTTTAACTATATTCTGTATGTACATGGGTACTCCTAACAGTCTCATTTTATAGAGTAAGCCAGACCCTATCGAAGACTTGTGATATGTCTAAGAAAACAGTTAGGGTGTATTGCTTAGACTCGAAAGATTTGGCAATGAATTCAGTTAGTCTGAGAACTTGGTGAGTGCCTTTCACGGAATCCAAATTGCTCGGACGGGATACCATGCGTTTCTGTTAAGTATGNATATATATATATATGTATAAGGGACACCACATTAACAAATACGCCTCCCCCAGTAAAAAAAGGAACTAAAATCTCTTTCATATATGATGGCACCCGAGACAAGCAAGTGCCCAAGTGGAATGCATCATTCCTGTACGGTTTGAACAAAATATACACCAACTATTTGCTAAGTTTATCTTAAGGTTTGGCCCTCGCTGGTTACCGGAGACGGTGCTTTAAACCTAAAATGATACCAAGAATTTCTTTGTGCTTAGTGGTACACATTGTAGGTCTCGTTTCAAAATGTTTGTTATCGAGTGACGAGTCCACAAGTTTCCACCATTATCCACAAAAAATATTCCAAATTTGAGTTGAGATCATGAAAAAAAGATAAAATATTGAAATCCCATCATTTTTCTACGTTTCGTACGAGAAAAGAACGTATCAAAGTAAAAGCGGCAACTTACGAGAAAGATCTGCATGACGATCACCAAGGGACGCGAGAGTGCTGGCCGAAGGCTGGGTCTGCAGTGGCGAAGAGCGCCGTCCGTTCCCCTATTATAGTGCTCCTCTCTCTCCCCTTTCACCGACCGCCATCTGATCGCACTGCCTTCACCGTCACCCGCTCGGTGACAGCGAGCGGTGGAAGGGAGAAGGAGAAAGAGGCAGAGATTGGCGAATCCTCACAAAATACACGATGGACACCGACATGCCGAGACGGGTGGATGGAAAGTACTTCGCAGAAAGTATCTTTTGTTACTGGGAACATGAGGCATGTAAAGTGGCTTCCGTTTCGTAGGTATAGATATTACACAATGAAACGAGAAAATAATTACAAGCTCTCAACTCTGTTGTGTTTGTTATAATTTTCGGCCAAGTTAAAATGGTGTCGAGCAGGAAATCGAACCCGGTACTTCTCCTTGATCGCAAGGTTGTTAACCACTACATCACCAGTTCGCCTCCCAGAACTGTACACCATTTCCATCTAGGCCTACACGGAAGAAATACAAATTCGAACCGTTCTTAACTCGTTAATCCTAGGTTCCTGTGAGAAATCGATTTTCGAGCAAAAAGAGGTTATAATGAATAGACAAGCAAATGAGACGTCATTGCTACGCATGTTTTGTACTCTAAGCACATACTACATATACGAACACGAAAGAAAATTAAACATTACGAACTTATATACATTATGAAATCTTAATGTAATATATGTACGTATGAAGGAAAAAAATGTACCACGGGATAGACCGGTTAATCCGAGAATCGCTTGACTTGAGCCCGGTTAAGAGGGGTTCTACTGTAATCGATTGGGTTTGTTTGTGAGATTTGCTGATATCGTTAATGATAAGGATAATGGAAGCGTCGGTGCTATTTTGTGAAAGTTGGTGATGACAAATGAGTCGGTGACGAAGACTGACTGTGGCGGAGTTCGGAGTAGATGGAAGCGTAATGATGATAACTCTAAAAATCCCAAGGAAAGTGATTTGATGGCACTGACGAAGAAGTAAGAAATTCGTATCTACTGTAAGCTACTAAAAGGGGATAGCAGCATCGCTCGCATTCAAGTCGGTAACTGAGTGTACTAATGACCGAAACTTGTCGGAAATTTAACACACCATCAATAGTAATATAATTATCTTTCTATCTGGACATTATTCGGAATCTTCTAGACTTTTATTTCTTTTCGTCTGTATATTTCATCGTGATTTTTTGTCTATGCTTGATCCAGTGTCATAGTAGCTCTTTTTTTCCTGATAATTGCAGAAACACTAGCTACAACAGTAGATGCATTTTTTAACTTTTCTATTACTCTCACAATAGTGTACAACCGCTGTAAACAAGAAAAAGTTAGTAAACATAACCATTAATTGTTACAGACGATTTACAAGCAGGTTGGTAGAGAATATTTTTACGCGCAAAGGATAATAAGACAATAATAATTAATTGATGAGATAGTCTCTTGTTTGCTTTCAGACATAATAAGAGACCAGAGTAAATTAGTTTATTAGTACCCTGGTATGTTCATCTTACCGAAACTGAACACAGTTATTTTTAGGTTACATCATCTTTTATTTCCTAAAAAATAAATAGTGTTTTTTGACACTTCGTATTTATTACAAATATATCCCAAACTGATAATATAACAGAACATATTGAAATAATGTTGATTCAGTATCTTATAACCAAAACTAACCAATATTCAAATAACCAAAAATATTAAAAGCATTTATAAAAATGAGTAATAATGAATATACTCAGATTTCGTTAATTGGGTAGATACCTTCAACAAACTGTTAACAAGTAATAGAAATTTTAAAATGGTCGTTTGTTCAAAATGTATTTCATTTTCCGCACTTTCTGCGTACATTTTCATTTATTTACTTTGTGAAAATTTCCGACAAATCGTTCACCACGTTACCGCTAGGTTGTGCCACCAGTTAAGCTCACAGCGAATTCTCCCATTTGACCTTTCGAATAAAATCAACGAATGCATCAATATTCATTGTGTTGGTGACGTTAAGTTGGTCTAATGGAAATTGAAATTAATTTGTTTAGTCTTGCCAACCATACTTTTGTTGTTAAAGTTACAGCTAATACTTTTACTTGTCCGGAGAAAGATTACTGAAGATGACTGTTATGCTGTTGAAAGTTAACGGGACTAAGAAAATTAATTTCAGCATCAATATTAATCTTATAAGCCATTAAACTGAATTCACAAACTGAACACGGAACATTTAATTGAAGAGGATATGGATGATGACTTCAGTTTTATGTCCTTGTACATGATGAAGAGAAGTGACAATATTTTGTGGAAGTACCCACTATAAGGTCCGAAAAGAACAGTTTCTACAGCAATACAAAAACTTAGATACACTCAACCTTGAAAATTTAGAAAGTTTGCTGTCGACAAAAACGAAATAAAAACGTTTTTAGGAATTTTATCTCACCATTGGTCTGGTAAAAACACTAAGACATTCGGTATAGTGAACAATAGTAAATATGGAAAATCGTAGTTTGTGATTGTGTCGTATTTTCTTATCGATATAATACAATGTAATCGATAGTGAACTCGAGAAAAAATGATAAATTTTGAGTCTGTTGTAATGCATGTGTTACATACAGCTTACGTTTCGTCCCATGTTATGGGACCTCATGAGATCTATTCTAATAAAATACTTCAAAGGTATAACATAAAGTTTGGAGAACAGACATTGTCTTTGCACTAGCTTTGACAAAAGAGTGCTCTGTGTTGTATTGAAAACAGAATTTTCAATACATACTTATTACTTATACTAATTACATACTAAAAATGACTAGTGCTCATAATATTAACATATAGATAATTTTCAGAGAATTGTACGATGAGCACTCTATTTGCACTTTTAGGCATTTTGTATAACTTATTTTTTTAATTTATTATTTATAGATTTTTTGCGTTCTCTAATTTTTTATATCATTTGGTAGTAGATTAAAAAGTTTGATTGCATTGATATATTTATATGTTATGCTTAAAGTTTTTGATATTTTTGGTATCTGGATTTTTTACCTTGTTCTACTTGTTGAATTTACACAGCTCTAAGACTACTAATTTATTATACTAATTATTTATTATTTATTTATTTATTGTTCACTGTATCCCTTGAACCCAACCTAGTTATTCCAGGGGTTTTACATATTCGGCTTATCCTCGTTTCATTTCAACATTCTTTATTCTTTTACCGGCGTCACCACTAGCTACAAAGTTCATTCAATTATCTAAGGAAGGATGTACACGGAGCTAGGGAACGCCGATTTTCAACACCGCTTCGCGACGCCAAAAGTATTTTATGCAGTAAATGTGATGAATTGTGGCGAAAACTCCTTTTTAAGTATATAAACAAATGTTATGTCCATTTCTCACGTTAAGAAAATTTATACTGAGCTTCCTTTTATTTGTCGATATAGATTTGATGCATAACCTTTCGAATCAAAAATTCAATTTACGTAACATGACATTTCTTTATATACGTATAAAAGAGAACTTGCCATAATCCATCAAATTCACGGGAAAAAATTATTTTGGCCAGGTTTCGTCTCAATATACACCACTGTGCGGAGACACGAAGCGGTGTAAATTATTTTTTTTAATAACAGGATCCGCGGTGATCTGCTTTTGAAATACATAATGCATACGTTTACACAACAAAAATACATTTAAAAACACATTTAAATTAAAATTTAAAATTGCAATTTACAAGTATACACAAAACAGTAAGAACGTAAGAGGAAATCTAATGAGACACCTCCATTTAATCTTTATAATTAATTTAAAGATCTTGCATAGGCTTAACTATTGAGTGTAATGAAATTTTGGTAAGTTAGGGTGGTTTGAAAATGTTTTTTGGATATCGTGATTTGATCCTACTATTTATTCTTAAGGACTTCCCTAAATTAAATGTATGAGACGGAGGGGAGCTTGGAATACTGGAGTAGAATGTTAATGCCAATTTAATAATATGTTCTCTCAACGGTTTAATGTTTAGTTCTCTATTGATTTGTACATTGGGTACGAACCAAGATGCCTTCAGTGCACATCTTAAGATTTTGTTTTGGATGACTTGTAGTTTCTTGAAAGAAGTTTCTGCTGCCCCTCCCCATATTGGACAGGCATAAGTCATGAAAGGTCGTATGATGGCTTTGAGTATAGATAACGCCGTGTCTGTTTTCAGAGATGATTTCCATTTAATGTTAAGTATAATTTAGATAGTTTTTTTCTTAACCGTTAACGCAATAGCACTTATATGTGCTTTCCAGGTTAATTTTGTGTCTAAATGTATACCTAAGTATTTTATGTGAGTGTTTGAATCGACCCAAGCTATTTACGGGTCTTAACTTTATCAATTTTTAAGGGCCTAACTTAGGAATTTTTCTAGTGAAAATATTTTTGCTTGCATTTTCGTGGGGTTTAGAGCTAATCTCCATTTATCTGTCCATTCTACGAAGGTAAGTAGGTCATCCTCGAGGTTGGTCTTACCAGTGAATGTACTGTTAGTTAATAAAATTAATTCTGTATCATCGGAAAAAGGGCTATTTCCGAGTTTACTAATTTGAGAAAATCAGACGTATAAATGGAAAAAAAGGAGAGGAGAGGGGGGGGACCGGAAAGGATATTTTGTTGCTTAGAATGAGAGCCGTTTACCCATAAGTTCTATTTGTTAAAAATCTTTTAACTATATTCTGTATGTACATGGGTACTCCTAACAGTCTCATTTTATAGAGTAAGCCAGACCCTATCGAAGACTTGTGATATGTCTAAGAAAACAGTTAGGGTGTATTGCTTAGACTCGAAAGATTTGGCAATGAATTCAGTTAGTCTGAGAACTTGGTGAGTGCCTTTCACGGAATCCAAATTGCTCGGACGGGATACCATGCGTTTCTGTTAAGTATGTGTTGAGTCTTTTCTTTAGAAGTTTTTCAAATATTTTACTGATCGAGGGAAGAAGTGATATTGGTCTGTAACTTTTTGGAGAACTTAAATCTTTTCCTGGTTTGTGGATTGGTATTATCTCTGCTTCCAGGTTATGGGAAAGTAACCTATTCGTTATGCTGCATTGACTACTGCGCAAATATGTGCTTTCTTTCTTTGGCATTTCTTTTAAGATTTTGTTTGTAATTTGATCATGGCCAGCACATTTGTTCGGACCAAGGGCTTTTATTTGTTGCTTTATTTCTTTGGAGGAAATGAATTTTATGGGAAGATCACAGCGAATTCGGTTTTTCGTATTTCTTCAACGGTGTTGTCGTTAAATTTTATGTATTTAATGGGATTATTAACAAAAGAAGATGCAAAGTAGGTTGATAATATTATTTCTGCTTTATTAATAACAAACTCTGCAATATTCATTTGATCCGTTAATGGCGGTATGTTTTGTGTTTCACGTGATAAGCGTTTCACTGCTATCCATTGCGCTCGAGAGGCAGGATGAATTTGGGTTAGAGAGGATTGAAAATTTTTAAACCGAAATGTTTCTAGATGTTCGTGAATTAGTCTCCCTAGTCGGTTGATACTTATTTTAGTTTCTTCTGAGCGGTATTTTTGCCATGACCGTATAAGGAGCCTTTTCTTTTTTTTTAGGTTTTGTATAAAACCTGGTATTTGTTTATTTTGCATTATGAAGTCGCGATTTGTTGTCAAGTACGAATTACTTACAGAATCTGCAATTATTGATGTCAGGTTGGTTATTGACATGTCAATTTTTTCACTAGAATCTAGATGGGTGGGTATGTTCAATTTATTTGTCATAAGTGTAAGGAAATTTATCCAATTTACTGTTCCCTTAATCATTTGAGACCTATTTCGTTTGGGTAGAATATTAGCGTTAAATGCGATTATAACTGGCGTGTGATCAGAATTTAACTCTGGTAGGGTGTGTTGAAATAGTTGTCCATTGAAGTTTTTTGAAAGTTCTAAGTCCAATACATCAGGATTGAATTTCTTGTTATATGGGTAATGAGTTGGTGAGTTTNCTACGTTTCGTACGAGAAAAGAACGTATCAAAGTAAAAGCGGCAACTTACGAGAAAGATCTGCATGACGATCACCAAGGGACGCGAGAGTGCTGGCCGAAGGCTGGGTCTGCAGTGGCGAAGAGCGCCGTCCGTTCCCCTATTATAGTGCTCCTCTCTCTCCCCTTTCACCGACCGCCATCTGATCGCACTGCCTTCACCGTCACCCGCTCGGTGACAGCGAGCGGTGGAAGGGAGAAGGAGAAAGAGGCAGAGATTGGCGAATCCTCACAAAATACACGATGGACACCGACATGCCGAGACGGGTGGATGGAAAGTACTTCGCAGAAAGTATCTTTTGTTACTGGGAACATGAGGCATGTAAAGTGGCTTCCGTTTCGTAGGTATAGATATTACACAATGAAACGAGAAAATAATTACAAGCTCTCAACTCTGTTGTGTTTGTTATAATTTTCGGCCAAGTTAAAATGGTGTCGAGCAGGAAATCGAACCCGGTACTTCTCCTTGATCGCAAGGTTGTTAACCACTACATCACCAGTTCGCCTCCCAGAACTGTACACCATTTCCATCTAGGCCTACACGGAAGAAATACAAATTCGAACCGTTCTTAACTCGTTAATCCTAGGTTCCTGTGAGAAATCGATTTTCGAGCAAAAAGAGGTTATAATGAATAGACAAGCAAATGAGACGTCATTGCTACGCATGTTTTGTACTCTAAGCACATACTACATATACGAACACGAAAGAAAATTAAACATTACGAACTTATATACATTATGAAATCTTAATGTAATATATGTACGTATGAAGGAAAAAAATGTNTTCCTGTGAAAAATCGATTTTCGAGCAAAAAGAGCTTACATTTCCATCAGGACAAGCAAATGAGACGTCATTGCTACGCATGTTTTGTACTCTATGCACATACTACATATACGAACACGAAAGAAAATTAAACATTACGAACTTATATACATTTTGAAATCTTAATGTAATATATGTATGTATGAAGGAAAAAAAANAATGTATTAAGATATTATTTGATGTTGTTAGTACTTTCAGTTTTTTGCCTGCTTTATTGGTTGGTTTACAACCCCAGCTTATGTGTTTTCCATTGAGATCTCCACATACTAGCACAGGGTTTTAGTCCAATAGATGTTGTAGTATATTATTTTCATTAAATTGTTTGCTAGGGAGTCTGAAAATACATTTGATAGTTATATTCGGTGCATTTTCCTGATTTACAGTTATTCCTTTAGCTTCTACTTGAGTATTTGAAAAATTTTGAATTTGATAATGTTGTAAGGAAGAGCAAATTATAATAGCTACACCTCCAGAAGGTTTAGTGCTTAGTCTGTATTTTCGATAAATATTATAGCCTGCTATTTTGAACTTGTTCGATGCATTTAGATGTGTTTCTGACACACACAATATATGAATGTTTTAATATTTTATGAAGTGTGTGAATTCTTCTTTCTGTCTTATTAGACAATTTGCATTCCCGTTTAATAAAACTAAATTTGTTTTATTTGAAAACATTTCCTGCTATTAGGGGTAGGATTGCTTGAATAGTGGATTGTATTATTGTTTGGATCTGAGGCATAATTGATTCAGACTTCTGTAATGATTTCTCTAACTAAACATTCCTTGTTTAGTGACATTGCGCTTGAGTAATTTGACGTAACGCCTTGTCTAGCTACCTTAGCGTACGAGGTGTCACTGCGTTGAGGTGGCCTCGCTTAACGGTGGTCTGGTGGTGGAGGGAATTCAGTTGTGAAGTTGGGAGGTTTAGATCTAATGGTGTTAGGGTTTTATGTAATTAGAGAGGGAGGTATTCGGTTTAGTCTTAAAGCTGGACATTTCTTAAAATTTGCTGAGTGCATTCCTAGGCAAGTTACACATCTTGGAGGTGTATCACTAGATTTGGAACATTTTGAGAAATGGTGATATTTTAAACACTGAACACATCTGGGCACTCTATTACAATTGTTGTGGGACTGACCATAACGCTGGCAGTTTTTGCATTGAATGGGATTTTTATGCTTATTCCGGTGTTCCACTTTGACCATGGCGTAAAACAGTTTTTCAAGTTTGAATAACTCTGTGATGTCTGCATTATTTTCAACCTGAATAGCACATAATGGAATAGGAATCTTATTTCTATAAAGTCTAGAAGTTGTAATTACTGGGTAATTTAAGAATTTTAGTTCTGACGTAACTTCGTATTTCTCGTAGTCCGTTGGGATACCCCTTATTATAACTTCTCTAGTTTTTTGTGTTGGGNAACCACGGGATAGACCGGTTAATCCGAGAATCGCTTGACTTGAGCCCGGTTAAGAGGGGTTCTACTGTAATCGATTGGGTTTGTTTGTGAGATTTGCTGATATCGTTAATGATAAGGATAATGGAAGCGTCGGTGCTATTTTGTGAAAGTTGGTGATGACAAATGAGTCGGTGACGAAGACTGACTGTGGCGGAGTTCGGAGTAGATGGAAGCGTAATGATGATAACTCTAAAAATCCCAAGGAAAGTGATTTGATGGCACTGACGAAGAAGTAAGAAATTCGTATCTACTGTAAGCTACTAAAAGGGGATAGCAGCATCGCTCGCATTCAAGTCGGTAACTGAGTGTACTAATGACCGAAACTTGTCGGAAATTTAACACACCATCAATAGTAATATAATTATCTTTCTATCTGGACATTATTCGGAATCTTCTAGACTTTTATTTCTTTTCGTCTGTATATTTCATCGTGATTTTTTGTCTATGCTTGATCCAGTGTCATAGTAGCTCTTTTTTTCCTGATAATTGCAGAAACACTAGCTACAACAGTAGATGCATTTTTTAACTTTTCTATTACTCTCACAATAGTGTACAACCGCTGTAAACAAGAAAAAGTTAGTAAACATAACCATTAATTGTTACAGACGATTTACAAGCAGGTTGGTAGAGAATATTTTTACGCGCAAAGGATAATAAGACAATAATAATTAATTGATGAGATAGTCTCTTGTTTGCTTTCAGACATAATAAGAGACCAGAGTAAATTAGTTTATTAGTACCCTGGTATGTTCATCTTACCGAAACTGAACACAGTTATTTTTAGGTTACATCATCTTTTATTTCCTAAAAAATAAATAGTGTTTTTTGACACTTCGTATTTATTACAAATATATCCCAAACTGATAATATAACAGAACATATTGAAATAATGTTGATTCAGTATCTTATAACCAAAACTAACCAATATTCAAATAACCAAAAATATTAAAAGCATTTATAAAAATGAGTAATAATGAATATACTCAGATTTCGTTAATTGGGTAGATACCTTCAACAAACTGTTAACAAGTAATAGAAATTTTAAAATGGTCGTTTGTTCAAAATGTATTTCATTTTCCGCACTTTCTGCGTACATTTTCATTTATTTACTTTGTGAAAATTTCCGACAAATCGTTCACCACGTTACCGCTAGGTTGTGCCACCAGTTAAGCTCACAGCGAATTCTCCCATTTGACCTTTCGAATAAAATCAACGAATGCATCAATATTCATTGTGTTGGTGACGTTAAGTTGGTCTAATGGAAATTGAAATTAATTTGTTTAGTCTTGCCAACCATACTTTTGTTGTTAAAGTTACAGCTAATACTTTTACTTGTCCGGAGAAAGATTACTGAAGATGACTGTTATGCTGTTGAAAGTTAACGGGACTAAGAAAATTAATTTCAGCATCAATATTAATCTTATAAGCCATTAAACTGAATTCACAAACTGAACACGGAACATTTAATTGAAGAGGATATGGATGATGACTTCAGTTTTATGTCCTTGTACATGATGAAGAGAAGTGACAATATTTTGTGGAAGTACCCACTATAAGGTCCGAAAAGAACAGTTTCTACAGCAATACAAAAACTTAGATACACTCAACCTTGAAAATTTAGAAAGTTTGCTGTCGACAAAAACGAAATAAAAACGTTTTTAGGAATTTTATCTCACCATTGGTCTGGTAAAAACACTAAGACATTCGGTATAGTGAACAATAGTAAATATGGAAAATCGTAGTTTGTGATTGTGTCGTATTTTCTTATCGATATAATACAATGTAATCGATAGTGAACTCGAGAAAAAATGATAAATTTTGAGTCTGTTGTAATGCATGTGTTACATACAGCTTACGTTTCGTCCCATGTTATGGGACCTCATGAGATCTATTCTAATAAAATACTTCAAAGGTATAACATAAAGTTTGGAGAACAGACATTGTCTTTGCACTAGCTTTGACAAAAGAGTGCTCTGTGTTGTATTGAAAACAGAATTTTCAATACATACTTATTACTTATACTAATTACATACTAAAAATGACTAGTGCTCATAATATTAACATATAGATAATTTTCAGAGAATTGTACGATGAGCACTCTATTTGCACTTTTAGGCATTTTGTATAACTTATTTTTTTAATTTATTATTTATAGATTTTTTGCGTTCTCTAATTTTTTATATCATTTGGTAGTAGATTAAAAAGTTTGATTGCATTGATATATTTATATGTTATGCTTAAAGTTTTTGATATTTTTGGTATCTGGATTTTTTACCTTGTTCTACTTGTTGAATTTACACAGCTCTAAGACTACTAATTTATTATACTAATTATTTATTATTTATTTATTTATTGTTCACTGTATCCCTTGAACCCAACCTAGTTATTCCAGGGGTTTTACATATTCGGCTTATCCTCGTTTCATTTCAACATTCTTTATTCTTTTACCGGCGTCACCACTAGCTACAAAGTTCATTCAATTATCTAAGGAAGGATGTACACGGAGCTAGGGAACGCCGATTTTCAACACCGCTTCGCGACGCCAAAAGTATTTTATGCAGTAAATGTGATGAATTGTGGCGAAAACTCCTTTTTAAGTATATAAACAAATGTTATGTCCATTTCTCACGTTAAGAAAATTTATACTGAGCTTCCTTTTATTTGTCGATATAGATTTGATGCATAACCTTTCGAATCAAAAATTCAATTTACGTAACATGACATTTCTTTATATACGTATAAAAGAGAACTTGCCATAATCCATCAAATTCACGGGAAAAAATTATTTTGGCCAGGTTTCGTCTCAATATACACCACTGTGCGGAGACACGAAGCGGTGTAAATTATTTTTTTTAATAACAGGATCCGCGGTGATCTGCTTTTGAAATACATAATGCATACGTTTACACAACAAAAATACATTTAAAAACACATTTAAATTAAAATTTAAAATTGCAATTTACAAGTATACACAAAACAGTAAGAACGTAAGAGGAAATCTAATGAGACACCTCCATTTAATCTTTATAATTAATTTAAAGATCTTGCATAGGCTTAACTATTGAGTGTAATGAAATTTTGGTAAGTTAGGGTGGTTTGAAAATGTTTTTTGGATATCGTGATTTGATCCTACTATTTATTCTTAAGGACTTCCCTAAATTAAATGTATGAGACGGAGGGGAGCTTGGAATACTGGAGTAGAATGTTAATGCCAATTTAATAATATGTTCTCTCAACGGTTTAATGTTTAGTTCTCTATTGATTTGTACATTGGGTACGAACCAAGATGCCTTCAGTGCACATCTTAAGATTTTGTTTTGGATGACTTGTAGTTTCTTGAAAGAAGTTTCTGCTGCCCCTCCCCATATTGGACAGGCATAAGTCATGGAAGGTCGTATGATGGCTTTGAATATGAATAACGCCGTGTCTGTTCTCAGAGATGAGTTTCGATTTAATAATGGGTATAATTTAGACAGTTTTTTTATTAACCGTTAACGCAATAGCATTTATATGTGCCTTCCAGATTAATTTTGTGTCTAAATGCGTTCTTAAGTATTTTTTGTGAGTGCTTGAATCGACCCAGGCTATTTCCGCGTTATCAAATTTTATAGACATTAACTTAGGAATTTTTCGCAGGGAAAATATTTTTGCTTGCGATTTCCTGGGGTTTAGAGCTAATCTCCATGTATCTGTCTATTCTACGAAGGTAAGTAGGTCATCCTCAAGACTGCTCTTACCAGTGAATGTATTGTTAGTTGATAAAAATAATGCCTGTATCATCGGCAAAAAGGGCTATTTCCGAGTTTACTATTTCGGGAAAATCAGACGTTTATGGAAAATATGAGAGGGAAGAGAGCGGAGCCTTGAGGCACTCCGACAAGGATATTTTGAGGCTTGGAATGGGAGCTGTTTACCCATACTTTTCTTTTCCTTTTTATTAGGTTTTGTATAAAACGTGGTAAATGTTTATTTTTCATTGTGAAGTCGCGATTTGTTGTTAAGAACGAGTTACTTATAGAATCTTCAATTATTGATGTCAGGTTGGTTACTAACATGTCAATTTTTTCATTAGAATCTAGATGGGTGAATGTGTTCAATTTGTTTGTCATAAATGTACGGAATTTTACCCAATTTACTGTTCCCTTAATCATTAGAGACCTACTTGGCTTGGGTAGAATATTAGCGTTAAATGTGATTATAGCTAGCGTATGATCAGAATTTAACTCTGGTAGGGTGTTTTGAAATAGTCGTCCATTGAAATTTTTTCAAAGCGCTAAGTCCAATATATCAGGATTGAATTTCTTGTTATATGGGTAATGAGTTGGTGAGTTTGGAGAATGTATTAAGATATTATGTGACGTTGTTTCAGTCTTTTGTCTTCTTTATTGGTTTATTTACAACCCCAGCTGGTTCGTTTTGCATTGAGATCTGCACATACTAGCACAGGGTTTTGCCCCGATAGATGCGGTAGTATATTATTTTCGTTAAATTGTTCGCTAGGGGGTCTGTAAATGATAGTCATATTCGGTGTATTTTCCTGATTTACAGTTACTCCTACAGCTTCTATTTCAGTATTTGAAAAATTTTGAATTTGATAATGTTGTAAAGAAGGGCGAATTATAGTAGCTACACCCCCAGAGGTTTAGTGCTTAGTCTGTCTTTTCGATAAATCTTACAGTCTCCTATTTTGAACTTGTACGAGGAATTTAAGTGTGTTTCTGAGTCACACGTTATATTAATGTTATGATATTTTATGAAGTGTGTGAATTCTTCTTTCTGTCTTATTAGACCATTCATTCCAGTTTAATAAGATAAAATTTGTTTTATGTGAAAACATTTCCTGGGTAGGATTGCTTGAATAATGGATTGTATTATTGTTTGGATCTGAGACATAATTGCTTTTATGACTTCTGAGACGATTACTTTAACTAAATCTTCCTTGTTCAGTGACATTGCGCTTGAGTAATTCGACGTTTTGCCTAGACTGGCTATCTGAGCGTACGAGGTATCCCTGCGGTGAGGAGGAAATTCGATTGTGAAGTTGGGAGGTTTAGATCTAATGGGGTTAGGGTTTTGTGTGATTAGAGAGAGGTATTCGGTTTAGTCTTAAAGCTGGGCATTTCTTAAAATTTGCTGAGTGCATTCCTCGGCAATTTACACATCTTGGAGGTGTGTCACTAGACTTGGATCATTTTGAGAAATGGTGACATTCTAAACACTTAACACATCTGGACACTATTACAATTGTTGTGGGAGTGACCTTAACGCTGGCAGTTTTTGCACTGAATGGGATTTTTAGGCTTTTTCCGGTGTTCCACATTGACCACAGCGTGAAACAGCTTTTCTAGTTTAAATAACTCTGTGGTGTCTGCGCTATCTTCAATCTGTGTAGCACATAATGGCATAGGAATCTTGTTTTTATAAAGCTTTAATTACAGGGTAATTTAAGAATTTTAGTACTGACGTAACCTCGGCTTCCTCGTAATCTGTTAGGATAACTAGAGAAGTTATTATAACTTTTCTAGTTTTTTGGTCTTGTGTTGACTTAATAAAACCCGTTTCTATATCACGATGTGCGATATCATGTTTCATTTCGACATTGTTACTCGCTCGCTCGCCGTATGCGCCTGAATGACTAATGGTCGGTTATCCTCAGGGGACACGTCGAGGCAGTACACCTTCCGCAAGCACTGTGTGTGTGTGTGT
>NNCF01130032.1:359154-412149 GCA_002313205.1 Laupala kohalensis | reverse complement strand
CTATTTGTTCTTTCCTACAAAAAGTTATAATTTTTCTGAAATCTTCAATAGTTGATGGTCTGCTTTTAACTGATTTATTAAATAATTTGGCATCGAAAGTCTTATTAGTAATCTCTTTTAAATCATTCAACAGTAATTTATAGTTTTCAACATTATGAATGAAAATTGGGGGAATAACTGTTTGTTTCTCTTGATTTTCCTGCACTCCATTTTACATAGAATTTAACAAAGCATATTTCTTAGCGGTTGGAATGTTTGCAACAACAATTTCCTCCATATTTGAATGATTACTAAGTAATTGTTTTGCACTTTATGTATTTTGACGTTTCCTCTGGTTCTTTAACTCTTCGTAATTTCGTCTTCTTCTCTTTGTACCGAACTCCACTGCAGTGCCTGCTGGCGCGCCATACCTGTTAAAAGTTTGTGGTTACGATAAGGTTTCTTCTGTGTTGGCTCCTTGGTTGTACAAGACGACCATGTCCTTGCGTGTTACGGTGGGGGGTCAACTGAAAACCTTAAAAGTGTAATATAAAATCGTAAGTGGGCGCCAGTGGCCTGTAAGTTGTAACGCGTGTTTTAAATAACTTGCCGGAATTCTCGTAGTTTGCAGCACAGTGCAGATCCGCAAACACAGGCTCAGGAACAGCATAAAGATGGCTGACGCACTAGCAACGTGCACGAGAGACGAACAGCGTTCGGTGATTAGATTTCTGCAAAGTGAAGGTGAGAAACCTATAGGCACTTATCCCATAATGAAGGTCCAGTATGGGGATGCCTGTTTGTCACAGCAGCAAGTGTATGCATGCCGTAGGAAGTTCGCACATGGTGTGACGTCCGTGGCCAATGCTTAGCGCCCGCGTCAGGCACATCGTGTTGTGACACCCGAGACTACAGCAGCAGTCGAAGCAATCGTAATGGAAAACCATCGAGTGACGGTGGATGACATTGCAACAGCTGTACACATCAGTAATGGCTCAGCACATCACATTATGCATGATGTGCTCGGGTTTCATAAGGTGTCTGTTCGATGGGTGTCCCGGCAGCTGATTCCGGAGTAGAAGCAGAGGCGTGATGATGCGTGTGAAGAACTTCTGCGGCGCCTTGAATTGCCTTCCTTGCATGAATCGTCACCGGAGACGAAACCTGGGTCCATTACCATCAGCCAGAAACGAAGAGAGTGATCAAAGAATGGCGCCATTCGACATCACCCAAACCAAAGAAGTTTCGAACACAGCCATCTGCAGGGAGGATTATGCTGACCCTCTTTTGGGATGAAAAAGGCGTCCTCTTGGATCACTACACGTCGCGAGGGACCACTGTTACTAGTAAAATATACACAGACCACCTAAAAAATCATCTTCAGCCTGCCATTAGAACAAAACGACGTGGATTGGTTTCGACAGGTGTTCTTCTGTAATATGACAATGCGCTGCCCCATAAGGCTCGTGCAATGGTTTGAATGTCTGCCTCATCCACCATACTCGCCCGATCTTGCCCCGAGTCATTTCCATATGCTTGGACCCCTAAAAGAAGCTCTTTTTGGGGCGAAATTCCATTCCGATGAAGAGGTGCGCCAGACGGTGCACGAGTGGTTGCGCCGACTCCCAAAAGAATTTTTTTCTACGGGAATGCAGCCACTTCGGAAGCGTTGGAAAACATCCATTGAGCGTGGAGGAGACTATGAGGTTCATTGTGTGTGTGTGCACAATAAATAAAATTTGGAAAAATAATTAAGTTTTCATTTGACTCTCCCTTGTACTTCGCCTGCAGTACACTGATCTGGGATTTGGGTCGAATTTGAATGTTGAAGATGATTATCCTCTCCTGTTCGACTACTATCACTCCTAATCATGGAGGCTACCACAGCCTCCCTCGATACGGGACAGCTGTCTGTTTCACACCAGCTGTCACTAGCAATTGCCATTCAATACTTCGATTCCCGCACAATCGCGTTAAAAGTAAACACTTTAAGATTCTTCTAATAAATGCTCTCACTGTCGAACACTTAATAATAGTATATCACAAGTTGAATGACTTGATAACTCATATAATGCGTAGCAAGTTTCACGACTTCACAGCGCAGAGGAAAACGGTGTTATCGCTTCCGCTGCTCCGAAGGAACTGTGTTGAGAAGTGACATTCACTAGCGCCATGTGCGTGCTCCGTAAAGGTAATGAACAAAGCTGGAGATAAGAAGGGAGGATCTACAGAGCTATCATTAGGCAAATTTAAATAGTTTAGGATAGTGCTTTACGAAAATGTTTTAAATGATTCACAGCAATTTAGGTTAGATCCATAAATTAATTAATTAATTAATTAAAATACTTCCATTACTTCGGTGTAATTATCATAAATGTGGATGTGTGATATTGTTTTTTTCTTTTCACCCCCTATCTCCGAACAAAAATCACTAATCTTCCCTGGAATGAATGCTAGTACCTAAACTTAAAGAAGAAAACGGGGACATATAGTTTGTATAAAAAACAATAACACTTAGAGATATGTGAATAATTAATTATGTGTAATATGTGAATTTGTATAGTACTTAGATATAGAGTACTAGTATACTATAAATCTGTATATGTGTGTAAATATAAACATACATTTTCCTTATCCTGACAGTTGGTTATCCGTGGTTCCCAATGGTGCTTAACGAACACACCATTTGCCATGAGATGCAATTCTATTACATTTATATATGTGGCAAATTACATAAATTAAACTTTATTTTGTTTCGTTAACATTAGAATATATTGCTAGATCATACACGATTATGATTGAAAGTGCGGAAGGCGTATCTGGCAAGTTCCTTATGGGTGAATACCAAGGTATTGTAAGCACNGGCAAATACAAGACCAAATCACAGGGAACGGGTCATCATCCCTGCCGTAACTACGCTCTATTGCAACTATATTGTAAAAAGCGAATAAAGCCCTTTTCGATTCAATTCTACTTAAAATTCTTTAGAGTTGCCTGATTATTTTTATGCATTTTATATATCATAATAATAAAACGGTACCTTATTTTGTCGCGCAGTTTCAAAGTGTTAAATACACTCAAACTTTCAAAAATTTTAATTCTTGGCTCAATGGACTGCAAAATCACAGTTTTATTTATACACTGCACAGAATTGTTTAAAGTAGGAAATCACCCCGAATTTGCTTCAAATAAAGCATTGGATTGTGAATAGCGACATGTTCTTATTTTCCCAACAATTAAATGAATGTCTCTTCTATTTTATTACATTCCAATTATACGGAATGTAAAGCATTGTAATCGGTCGGGAAAAACATTCGAGGTCTCTTTGGATCTTTACGAATTGCCTCTGGGATATTCTATTTTGAAAATTTGGCGATGATGACCTGTGTCGTGTGTGTGTATGTAAATATGTGTGTATGCTGTGAAATGTGTCCCCCCTTTAACTCACTAGCAAATTGATGCATCGAAATACGGGAATTGACATTGCGAATATTTCAGGACAGCTCATTCCGAATTCATTTATATACCGTACCCAACTTCCGGTTTCTTAAAAGTTTGAAAACATGAATATAAATGTTTTGGAGTTAAGAAAATTCTGTGTACAGATTGCTATGATGCACATTTTCCGTAAAGCGACAACAGCATTTACGTACGTCGCTTCATTTTCGATGTACAACGAAACATATTTACGCAAAAAGAGGTCGTCTGGGAGGCGTCTTGTTCAGATCAACCTATGAGGCAATTGTAAAGAGTTCTAGGAGGAAGAAAATGATTCAGAAAATTCATATTTGAATATACAGACATGTAGATAACAATATTGTTTGTAAGGTTTACATTTAGAAAATTTCTAACAAGTATTTTAATTATTTATACGTGATTTTACAGATGGGGAAATGTCACTTCTCCTCACAGGACTTGATTTTTTTGTTAGGATGCACTGTCGTGTGAAACTTCTGATTTACATTAAATGTTTTACACACAGTTCTAAAATGTGGCAAGGTGTATTTTTTACGTCTTTGTAAGGGCTCTAAGGACCTTGATGTTGGCGAGCCCTAAAGTCCCAAGAAAAAACTATAACACTTAACTTAATTTCAATTCCATGATCACCATTAAACTAAAGCCTGAAATATCTTGCGCTTCGTATTGACACAAGACTTACACGGAAACATCATATTGTCACCAAAATCAAAGAAGCCAACCAGAAACTTTTTCACACTTAATTGTTAATAAATCGAAACTCTACGTTGAAACCACATTCCACTCTTACAGTATACAAAATCTTTTCTTCTCCACGCTTGTCCAGTCTGGTTGAATGCTGCACCTACGGCTGTGAAAAAAGCAATATTTCAGTAAACAACCCTTGGTTCATAAGAAACAAAAATCTGCTTGAAGATTAGAATATGAAGATGATTTCATCCTACATAACTAAATCATCGCACAATTTCTTCTCTAATATTTTCTCAGTGCCAGGTCCTTCCTACTTTTTTTCTGTTAGCTAGGTTTTAATCTCAGAATTCGAAAAAAAATTCCCATTTCATTCTTCCTAAACAGCTTCTCAGACATTGACGAACATATCTCTAAGATTTGTAAATACTTACGTCACTCACATACACATAGAACAAAACAAAATATAATCTAGTAATTTAGTTGCAATTTTTGTCATTTCAAATGCGTATGGTGGTGCCGATGATTTCCCCACTCTATTTTAATATGTATATTATATTGTTTTATATATGATTGTGTATGTATATTTTGATTTTATGAATATTATGTTACATTCTGTATCCTTCTGTAGAACCATTGGCTGATTGAGGGAAAGTTGTGTACCAATTGTTTTCCTAATAAAAAATTGTTTTGAGTATAAATATATTTAAACAATTTTAACTGCTTAATATTTAATAGTGTTTGATCACTTTAATATGTTTGTCTTATCTTCAGTTCTTCTATTATATATATATATATATATATATATATATATATAATTACTATGTAGGCAGTTTACTGCAGTTGTTTTAAGATGTGCAGTTATAAGTTAAAGTGGGGTACACTCCAGATTTTTTTGATGTCGAAAAATCATGTTGATTGAAGATTTATGGATTAAAGAGAAAATATATAAGTATAAAAATGGTTCTCGAGTGCTACACTCAGCTACTACTATTAATAAATTTGATCTCCGAGATTACGACGCTGTCAGCGAAAGTTTAGTGAAATAGAATAGGTAATGACATATCTTCTGGTGAAGCAAAGAAGTAGAATGTTTCATTGTAAAGTTAAGTCACAAACTCGCCTTCACGGGGAACCACACATTAGGAATTCATTGCGTTCACTTTCGTCTTCAAGTTAAAATTGCGAAGGTCTCCAAGCATTTTCTGTTTTCTGTGTAGCTGAATACGACATTCATTACGTTTTTCATGTTCAAGTCCCGATGAATAAAGTTTGATGAAATGTAAAAATTCCGAAGTCGTTTGAAAGCAACTCATAAGGAAATGAAAGCTCCAATAGACTCAAATTATAGAGAAAAGAACATCAATAGTGATAATACCTTTCCATACGTCATTTAGGGTATTAATTGAATTTCAATCACATTCTATCTAAAAATTGATTCTTATGCATTTTTGACAATAGTTAAATGGGTTATGATTTTAAAACATTTCATTTTTGGAATGTAGAAATTGTGAAGGAAAGAATTTTAAATATGTCAAATCTTTCTCTAAAAAAAATTAGAAAAAATAACTCTTTTCTAAATGGGACAGCTAATGAATGAAACAAACAAATTTTATTTATTATTTGTAAATGAATTCTAAATGTTTTATTTTCAATTTAGTAGGTACGCGTAGAAATATCTAAATAAACCATGAAACCAAAGACTTTTGAGTGAAATTATAAATAGTAACAATAAGTAATAATGCAAATTATGTTTTATTCCAACTGTGATTTAGTAGTTCATTTAATGTATACGTGATAATCGGGTATAAATATGTCGCGAGACCAATTTTGTTTTAAAGAGGAGGACGGTCCCATGAAAAATCTTGGGTGGGTGGGGGGGGGGGGGCAATCCCTACCGCCGCCACTGGCCACAATGGTGATCAGCAGGTGCAGCCTTAAAAGACGAAAACTGCTCAGAGACAACATAATAAAGAAGAAGAAGAATCAATAGTCAATGATAGATAAAATAATATAAATAAATAAACTTTATTGGTAAGAAAGCAGTTACAAACAGTGTATGACCAAGTGGTGGACGTTAAAGTAATATACTCTCCGGAAGCAAGTAAGGGACCAACCCATCAATTCCGATCAAGGGCCCTAAGGCAGAGGAGGATTTAATATGTTAGCTCACTCCTAAGAATAAAAATAGTTCGGAAAGTGTTATAATTTTAACAGAATAACAACAAATTTGTATTTAATAAAACACAAAAAAGTAATTTCAGAAGAACGTATTATTGTCAAACTATAGATTATTCGAAAAATATTGTTTATAAATCGAAACTATTAAAACAACACTTAATTCGCTAATAATTATATTAATTGATGCCATCTCTAGGCAAGAGATAGCGAGTCTTTATAAATAAATACCCGAGGTAATACCGGAGAGAAACACGGGTCAGGATGGGGCTACGGAATTAAAGTACACAACCGTGCCAGGTTTGAGTACATATACAACTAAATTTATATGAATAATAAGACATAATACTAGCATGCACGAAAATAGTTTTGAAATTGTGGTCAGGTATTTTAAAAGTAATACAACAATGGCGTGATAAAGTAAAAGACGGCTTTAATTTTTATTAAAATCAATAAATACTTATACAGTGTAGAAGGTAGCATTTAACCGCGGATTTGAAGAGATTCAATTTAATAATATATTTTATATTTTTGGACAGGTAATTATATAGAGTGATTCCCGAATGATAAGGTCCTTTTTTGCAAAGAGTGATTGACACTCTAGGGCGATGAATATTACTACTATTGCGAGTATTGGGTTCGTGAACGAGAATGTTTCGTATAAAGAAAGGGTGGCATTTCAGTAATTCGGTCTTAACAAACACGACCGTTTCATAAATATAAATGCAGGGAAGTGTTAAAATATTTAATTCCTTGAATAAAGGTTTACAAGATATTCGGGGGTTAGATTTAGAAATTATCCGAACTATTCTCTTCTGAATTCTGAAAATTAGGACGCTCTGCCCGGAATTGTCCCAGAAGATGTCGTATCGTAAATGGGAGTAAACATTAGCAAAATATACGCAACGGGCTAAAACATTAGCAAAATATACGCAACGAACTAAAAAATATTCGTAATATTAACTAATATACGTAATGCGTAACACAATTTGCTTATTTTGGAATTAAGATTGTGAACGTGACAAATCCATTTGAGATTGTCTTGAATATGAAGACCTAAAAACTTTGTTAGTTACATTTTTAATTGTGTTTCGTGTAACGAAAGATAAATCTGGGGTAAATATTGTGTGCAATGACATAGCCACTGTTTTGTCAGTGTTTACAATGAGGCATGGAACCAAACCGAGAGGTTAGACAAAACTTCTTGAGCATCCGCCTGTTAACATAGTAGATTAGTGTCATTGGCAAAAATAACAATTTTGCAATCTGACGTGAAAGACGACTGTCGTTCACATACAACAAAGTGAGTATAGGGTCGAGAATTGAACCTTGGGGAACTCAGCATGTTAGTAACTTTGTTTCTGAAAGGAAATGCTGAAGTACATTATTTTTAGTGTATTATATTTCGACATGTTCGTATCTATCTTTTAAATAGGAAGTTAATCACTGATGCGCAAGTCCACGAATGTCAAAAGATTGTAATTTGAAAGGAGAATTTCGTGATCAATGACATCGAATGCTTTAGATAAATCATGAAATACACCATGAGGATTTTCTCCATAGTCAAGAGAAGTCGTAACATCATTGAAGAAAAAAAATATGGCGCTTGTGGTGGAAAAGGAATTCCTAAATCCGTGTTGATTGTCAGAAAGAATGTTATTTTTTCTGACGCTTATAGAACAATTTTTAAAGAATTTTTGAGAAAGTGAGTAGTTGAGATATTGGTCGATAATTTCCAATATTAAGTTTGTTTCCTTTCTTGTGTAAAGGTTTCACTTTAGCTCTCTTAAATATATTAGGAAACACCCCTTCGAAAAAAGAACTATTAAATATGTTTATATGTGGATTTAATATAACGTGGGACGAAAATTTAACAATAAATTCGGGTATATCATCTATGCGTGTTGAAAATTTGTTTTTTAATGAACTGATGATTTTCATGATTTCACTGGCGTTAGTTTCGGAAGTGAACATAGAATGAGGCACGTGAGTGGATATATTCGGAGGATACATAAAAAGGATAAAGTATCCCTGGTAATAAGCATACAACTGTGGTGCAGGTATTTAAGCAGTAAAGAAATGAAAAGGAAAATAAAAATAAATCTTCCGCTTTTTGAACAGTTGCCGTCTTCTGAATTAAAGCGGAGATGTTACGTATAGAATGTATTTTCTTGTAAATAATATATCTTAAAGCGAATCGCTGTTGTTAACGGACAAAACAGACTCGTTTAAGAGAGACATGCGATTTCGGAAAGTTAAGCAGTTAGGATCATGAGTGTGCAATAAATAGAATTATAAAAATAATTACGGGGTTCATTTAACTCATCTTGTTTTCTTTACGTTTCTTGAATATTTTATTACTATTTATCATCAACACATTGTATTAAAATATAGTAAGAGGTGAGCTTTCATCTTCTTTACTCTTAATATTAAAAAGCCTGCCAAGAGTACCCACTAAAAAGCTTTATAGTACCGTCTTTTAATTTGATATCCGAATCTATTGAATTTGAAAATAATACTAATAAACAAGATTTTTTTTCGTTCATTTTTGTTAAACACGATTAAACAAGATTCAATCGTACATTCAGATCGATTGAATCACTATGATTATAATGCGTAACTGCAGGATAACTAACAATTCTTCCGTATTTGTTTGCTCAGAACTCTACATTCGGTACAGTGAAAGTGCGTTTGATTTACAATGGCATAAGGAAATGAGTGCAAAAAGTGAATGGGTGCTGACGGCCATGAATACAGTCTTAACTGACCGCAACCACTCCTATGTAGTAATAAAAATACCGATTAGTTCGATTTTGCATCGTAGTTCATATGTTATTTGCTACATTTGCACAGCACAGTTGGTAATCCGGATAAGTTTTTGTTACTCTGTATCACGAGACCTATCTCCATAAAAATAAGTAAGGAAACCATGATACGTTTCTTTCTTCCCCCAGTTTATCCGTTAAATAATCCTTATTCGGGGTAGAAGAGTTCTGTTTTCAATTTTGATTTTTTAAAAGTTTGTTCACTTTATTTTCGTATTATCCACTATTGTCCACCACCAATACTTTCATATTCAAAATGCGCAAAAATAATATTGAAAACATCCATAACTAGTCACTAGATACAACTAAATCTGACAGTTGTATAAAAAATAAGCTAAGTTTTCCATATGTAAAAAAATATCATAGTTGCATTCAAAACATTCAGTAAGTTGGATATTAAACGTAAGATACGTTTACACTTATATACATGTATGAGCGACTTGTATGAGATATATGTATACGCAAGGTTTCTAAAGTTAGCAATTTGTATGAGCTCAGATACTTCTACCTCATACATGTGTACGGCAGCGTTTACACTTAGCGATTTGTATCAGGGAATTCTTGGCGAGTGAAGAGCGCAAACTGATATACTAGTCTACTAAATAAATAAACTCATCTAAACATAACCAATTAATATAATATGCACTACTCAACGTTTAAGATTTCAGGAATCAATAGATTATGTGAAATACATACGACAACAATGATATAACGTACAAAAGCACAGCTACAATATAAAGAACATGGCAGAGCGCGTACTGGCCATGGGTTCCACGCATGTGCAAACGCGTTTGCGACTGGTGTCGCGCGACATTTCAAAGAGAAACTATATTGCCCTAGCTCATAAAAATTGATATGTATATCAGACAAGTCGCTCATACATGTATATAAGTCTAAACGTACCTATACAACCCTCTGGACCTGAAAGTCATCAATGAAAAGCATACTAAAAATTTGGATGTATAAAAATGTTGATTTGCTCTTCAAAACCTAAACTACTTCACATTTAATTTCGTCTTAAAGAACTACTTATCCTGGAATGTTAAACCCAAAATATTTTTTGGTGCTAATCTATAACACACATAATTATTTATTATACTTTAGTTTGTTTTGGAGACTTTCTTTTCATTTTTAGATTAAGTTTTTTTTTGTTTTGTATTTTATACGCTCCAGTCACACGTAATTTATGATTACAACTGTGGGTATTTATAGGTTATAACTCTTTTAAACTTTTGTAACTTGTAACTTTATTATTTATCATTATAAAATTATGAAGAGTTGCGGCCAATAAGTTACTGAATCAAGATCAGAATAACTCTGATTCGTGATAATAAAGTGTGATATTACGTACTGTGTTNATATCTGGGCTCTAATGACCTCGATGTTGACGAGCCCTAAAGCCCCATTAAAAAAAAAAAGAGGACATAGTTTCTACGCCGAATTTTGAAAACTGGCAAACCTGTTACATGAAACTGGAATTTTAAAATCAATTTTAATTCTTACCTTGAAAACTTAGCTTTCGTGTATCTTCATGTGGTTAGTATCAGATGAAAATGCCAATAAGCAGAGTTGTCACCGATTTCAAGGTCATTGAATACTCCGGTTTCCGTATTAATAGTGCTATATACCATTTTCATTGAGGTTAGTTATCCAAAAGACATTGGACACATAACTAGACGTTCAACAGTCGGTCCAAATGTAAGAGATTGTGTCTGAATTTGGAAATGTCAAAAAATCTAATTATTAGTTGTGTACGCTTCCAAAATTAATTGAAATGCTATTTAAAACTCAACTAACATCAAATTTTCTCCTAGAATAAATAAATAAATAAATAAATATATTGATCATGCGTTAGGGAGATTTTAACAATGTACGTTTTCTCTTTTGGAAGAAAATTAAAAAGAAAAATAACATTAACTTTTTCCACTAAGTCGTTGAAACGCTACCATGGTGAATAGTAGGAGTGTTATCGAGTGTCATATTGATGAACATTTCGTTGAAATCGGAATAGCACTACAGAAATTTTGTCTCAACAACCACCACCGTTTCATTTACATGATGTAATGAAGGGTTAGGATATTTAACACTATTTAACAGATGTAAACACAAAAATGAAGCCACGAAAATACTAATTCTATAATTAACGTCCATTATATAATCAAGATAAATAAGTAATTTTAGGCTTGCAAACTGATGGTCGAAATACGGTGTTCTAAAAAATCACAAAATATATTTTATTCGTACATCAAAAGATAGTAGGTCATTTTTTATGTTTTTCTCCGAATTTTCTTCCTCAAGTAAAAGGGATTTACGCTAGCTTCTTCTTTTACCATAACAAAATGAGCAAGAATTACACAACCTTGATATGCTTTTCCAGTTCGTACAGATTCGTGCTATTTATTTTAACATTTCGAGTTAATAAACTTTTGACTTTGAACTAATAAACTGCTTTTCTTTTAAGATTCGGAACTTGTTGATTAACCTTAACATTAGATAGTTAAAGAAAGCACCCGACCTTCGACCCGACAGTACAATCGACCACCTACACCCTGCGTGAACAATTTTGTGTAATAAAAATGAAAATTTATTTTATTTGTAAACAAACTCGTGAGATGCTGTGGTAAAATATTATATAATGTGACATAAATTGTTTCCCTTCCATAACTCGTTAACATAAATTTATGTATCGTGTTTCCGAAATCTCGAATTTATGTTTGTATCAGCAATAAGTAATTCGATCGACTTGTATGTGATCAAGTGTACCTGGGAAAGGATCATAATAAATGGTGTTACAGGAGAGGTCTACGTAAATCAGTATGCAGCAAATTAAACCGCAAATGCACGGATAAGCCTACACAAGTTACAAACTGATGTTATGCAATCCATGAGGCAGTATTCACGGGTATTTGGTATTCTTGTGAAAATTTACTTTGTTCCCAATATTGTAGGACGATATGGAAAATATCACTTATAGGACTAAAGGTTTATTATTTTATTAATCGTATGTCTATATTGATTGTACCCTTATTGTTGTGTCCTTTTCTTACATATTTCCCTGTTTTTTTCTCCGTATGTTTGTTGACTCTTTATGCCAAATATCAACGACACAAAATTAAAACAACGTTGTATCTTCAAGTATATCCTGAACCAATTTTTGGAATTTTCAATATTTCAATTTTATATGTTTGAAAAGGAGTGAAAATATTTGGTGGGTTGTTAAAAAATAAATAAATTATATTTCAAATCAAATATTGTTATTATGTTCGTAGTGTTGTGTATTTAAGGTCAAATTACTTCGTGCTATAATTATATTTCAGATTTGAATCGTAATAGTCAATGACTATTAGTTCATGAGACTTTCTACAAAATAAGAAAAAGATCGAAAACACTCAAGTAGATAAATGTTCTTTTAACATGGTACTTCACCTTCTAGACTTCATCAAATTGCGAAGTGTTACCATACACTCCGCACATAACTTCCTTCAAATGCTTTTTCCATAAAAGAGTGTTCTTTCGGAGATTTTCAGTTTGCATGTTTGGACAAAGCATTACAAAATTGTTGACGTAGTCTACTTGGAAATGTTTTCAACAATTGAGAGAAATTGCCTTGAAAAATAAATATCGCAAGTTCTAATAATGAAACGAATGTTAGACAATGTCCAGTGATTTAATATAAATATGAATAATGACTACATGACTTATTGAACACAGTACATACGAGAACAAAAAAACAATACAATGAACAGAAAATTCCAAACGTAAACACGTATTATTCTTCCAGATCCGCATATCAAACAGCAGACCGAAATACCGATTTTAGTATATTCAGCTTTAAAAATATAGTACTCATACATAATTCCAATCCTTATTTCACTCTCTTATGTGCGGGTTTTCGTAAAATCCTGTCTTCGCGTACATTTTCTATACTTTTTCGCGTCTCATCTCATGTGGAAAGTCGTGCACCAAATGTTGTCTGAAAAATTCCATAATGTCATTGAACTAGGATTATCCGTCTCATAGTACTAAAAATCCATTGACTCCATCCTAATACAGGTCTCTTTACGCACCGCTCTTCCCACCCCCTGCTTTAAGGATACCATGCCTCTAATGTGATCTGAACTTGACTGAACGGCATTAGTAGTTTAATGAAACATGTCATTAACCCTAGAACAATGGATGCGATGCAATTTTCATTTCCTTATATTTCAAAATTAGTTTTTATTATCTTTATACGTGAATCCACTTCCTCCCCCTTCTCAAAGGTCGCTAGTGGTGTCATTCTTCGAAGAGAGCTGAATGTAGACTTACGGGATATCGGATTTTTACTATCAACTCGGCGACGCCGAAAACTGAGGACTTGTTACTGGTATCCGTCATGTTGAATTATTTTTTCATGGCACCCTTTTCCTAAAAGGTGCTGGAGTTTCTGCGGGCTGATTGTCAACTTTTGGCGTCTTTGGGAATACCATTACGTATTTCTGCGGTCCTGAAAAATATGATTTCAATATTAATATCAGTCATTTTCGTTAATTTTTACATTTCAACCCCTTCTAATCCCCTTCCAAAAATAGTATATTTCGTTAAAGGGTGTGGTCATGAACTTAAGCGGCATTGAGAATGCGACTACTCTTCTACGTCTTAAAGAGTGATGAACAGCAATATCGTTTTTTTAATTTTATTTTTCCGTCAGAAACCTTCACGGGCGGGTGGTTAACAACTTGCCAAAAATTCATTACAAGGGCATAAACGGTATAGGAATGTATAAAGGACATACAAAAAAGAAAAATTCGTACACTATCTATCTATCTAGATGGGTGGATTAGCTGAAGGTACAGCTGTGCACTGTTTATATTTTGCGCTACATATATGGATCAACTTAAGAATATTATAGTGTTGTAAAAAACGTATCATTTCACCCATTGATCAGAGGGAGATGCAGGCGATAGGGCTGGCTAAATCTCGATAGTACTATTGATCGTTTTCAATAGTGTGAACTATCGAGACTATCAATATATTCAGAATACTATCGAATATTTTGTTATGTCATCTTTGCTAATGAAACCTGAGAAGCAACCAAATCTTAAATTTAATAATAGAATTTTGATAATAAAATATTTTTTAACATATAGTTAATAAAATGTAAATTTCTACACTAATACTGGTACATATGCACATTACAATTTATCTATGATATTTGTTCGTGTTCCATTGACAATTATATTGTAATAACAGTTGTTTCAAGTTGGAATCCTGTAAATCAAATGCTGTTGTTGTGGTATTACAAACACGATGACGTCATTTCCTGCTGGTTAGCTGTCGAGTTGTAAAGTCAGTACGAAATGTGTACAAAATGTATTATCAGGTCGGTAAAGACATTTTATAACGAAAACATTTTGGTTTTATTTTAGCGAAACAAAAATAGAACTAGCCCCAAAATGTTCCTCGTTCTAAAACTATATTAGCTCATCAAGTAAGAAAATGTATTTCAAAAGCACTTTTCATACTTAACATATTAACCGTTTTCTTCTTCTGAAAAATGCTCAAATGGCACACTAGCTCTTTATATTTGAAATGTTTATTTATCGATAGTACTATAGATAGCAGATAGAAATATTATTGATGGTTTCGATACCCATACTGTCAATGTTTAGTGAGCCCTAAGACTGAGTGGACTATAAGCTTCGCTGCGAGAGGGCGGTAGCGCCGTGAATGAAAATTCGGAGAATGATGCAAGCTCTCTGACAAGACTGGGAGGTTTGCTCCGACAGTAGCAGTGATTCGGTTTCTGGCGGAGACTTCGGTGGCAAAGCAGACGTATTACGGAATTGCGGACGGGTTCGGAAGTNACGGAGTTGCGGACGGGTTCGGAAGCGGATAGAATGAGTTCCGGATGAGGAGCATGTCGAATAAGTTTCGTGTCGCTGTAGTCGTCATGAAGACTTTTATTGAGGAACTTTACAACGACAACTGCACTTTTGAGTAGGAAAATTTGTAGTCTGTTGATCGTTATTTCAAGACAATTCGATGCGACTGGATCGGTATAACAGCTAGTGAAAGTGACGGTCATAATCGAAAGGTTAATTACGCAACGATAACCCAGACGTATTTTACCAATAACGTATTTTACTCACGAAAGAATATTTTACGAATGAGGTTGTAATAAGTGAATAAAATTTGAATACCTACGAAAGGGTGATTTTGGAAATAATTAACGTAGACACAGCAGGAGTGAAGGACTTCTAGATATATTACGTAAATCGATAGATAACAAACAAATTAACATTCATCGTCGTAATAATCTCAAACTGATAAGGCGAAGTGTCCCTTGGATTTCTGATGTGGATGCTATGGATATTTGTCTTACTGCGTACAGGGCTGACCTTGACTGGTTGCGACCTATCTGTCTGCCTTCGTCGACGATTGGAACTAGCGGCAGTGTCCAGTCCATCAGCTGCAAGGTAAATACAATTACGTAACTCTCTTATTCGCCAGGCACAGCACAGCTTAATTTGTTATTAAGAGACTTAATGGAACATAAACGGTTGAATGATAGTAGAAATTTACGAACAATTTCATTATCATATTCAAATGTAAATAATATTTAACATTTAGAGGTTAAAGAATTCTGGTACGGTTTATTTGTGAGGAAAAATGTTCAGGGATCCCTGAATTCTCGAGAATTAGAGATTTATTAATTATTATAGTAAATATTGAGAGGATGTAGAATGTGTCGGATTATGGAAAAATTATTGAGGGAGAAGAGCAGATTGAATTTGTGGAACAATGGTGATTAATTGGTTTGTCATGATGAGTAAATTTCCGTTCAAGTTACTGTTACATAAAAATATGACATTGCCTCGAATAGGTTTAAAATATGTTTCTTTTTATAACTGAGTTAACTTATTGTGAACAGACGTCTGAATTTTTTGTTCTCATTGAAAATTTAGTGCACTACATCGCAACGCGGATTGACAAATGTGACTCGATGAAATCGCCGATTCCTCCAACACTCCGATTCATCAACGTGGCTTTTGCTCTCGATAGATTAGCGTGAAATAAAAGTATTTTCGAAAAAAAAGTTTCATTACTATAGTTAGATAAATGGTTCTCAAGTGAAAAGAAGTATTGTTAGAGAAGTGAAGGAATCTGAATTTATTTTCATGCGAATGAAATGTTGACAAGTTAATTTTCTTGTTTATACTAAATTTCGACACTATATTAGGTATCAAAAGTGTGATGTGGCTTTACACCAAGTTTTATTTTCAAAATACAAATTTGACGGTAGTTTGTGGACTATTCATATTTCTTCCTTTTCAGAGGGATTTTAGTCAATAGATTACTATGAGGTCGTTTAGTTCTCCTGAAAATTCGTTATTTATAGCTTTTCTGTCGAATTTCTTTTCATGAAATTACTCCACAATGAATTTATTTATTTTATTTCATTTTTAACTATCGATATGCACATTGTTGTCACGCGAGGTCGCGTGATTTGGAGAGAAATCCGTAATTATTTGTTTGCTCATATCAAGTTCTTTTGAGTAAGCCATCAAATAATGCGTGAAATGGAATTATATACGCATTTTATTGGAAGAATCACTAAAATGAAAGCGCAAACATTCTACAAAAAACAAAAAAAAAAGCCACAAAACTTGGTAAATCAAAGGGAGCTAACCTGTTAGACGCGTATTGATCAGTCGAGAAATGGAACAAATGAAAGTCATCACTGTTGTGACAGTTGTGGTGTCATAACCTTTATCACTTTACTGTATTTTTTGGTGCAGAAATTCCAATCACAACAAAATCAATAACGGGGGAAAAATCCTGATACCTGTGAAAATTTTTAAAGCTAGGGGAATCAAACTATATTATCTGGAAATCAATCTATTGTAGATCATAACTCTCTAGTACTATTTACATATATTAACATTATGTTATTAAATTATAAACTTTTACGACCTTTAATAGACAAAAAAAACTGTATTTTACTCACCAACACTTGACGAAGTCGGAAACCTGCCGTAGAAACGAAGTGAGAAAAGTTTTTTTCAAAAGAGATTGTTAAGATTAATAGTTTTATAATACTTTAATTTCACACCTTTCTGTCGGCCTGCAACTAGGTAGATCCAAGGTCATGACATAATAATTTACACCATACTTCGTCGGTACTATTTGGCTTGTACAAAACGGAGATTATAATGAAAAACATAAAATGTGTGATACCAGAAAAAATATTCTTCTATTACGCGTAACTAAAACATATGCGGAGTCAGGACCTTTGCTTCTACGCCTTTTGGTTTACTTACTTTCTGTCAGGTCGGTGTTGTAGTCCCGGTGCCCGGGTTCCAAAGGGGGCCCGGCGCGGCAGGTCTCACTTTAATTTTTGCTCAAGTATAAAATTTATTCTACACAAGTGTTTTTTAAGTTGCAAAATTTATTTTGTTCAAGTATAAAATGTATTTTTTCTCGAAAACGACTCAAACGATTTTTATAAAATTGAAAGATGATGTGGGTTTTGTAATGTCTCATTTCCGAGTACAATTGTCTTTTTCCAGAGAAAATCCTCCAGTACGACAAGAGGATCCGCTCTTGAACATGGGATTAGCATAACCGTCCTTCCTGTCTGCGGGTTTCTATTTCGTTCCGAGTTACAGAGTAACGCAACTCGTCACTAAATTGTTGAAAGATTGCAGATGACATATTAAAAATTCTTATTTCCTTACCAACATTTTCCTNCCCCCCCCCCCCGCCCGAAACAAAATCCAAGCTCCGTCTTAGTTTTTCATATAGTACTACTAAAAGCTTTATCATTAGCGTTTATGCATGCATTGATACAAACGTTGAAGTGTGTAGTTTAGTTTTGGTGGAGGTAGTGAAGAGGGGGATGGGACAGTTTCTCCTGGGGCCCGTGATTTCTGTCCACGGCCCTGCTTACTGTCGATACCATTTTTGATAGTCAATTCATTCTTCGCCAATTTATAAAAGTCATGTAGACCTACTATGTTTACTCAGTCCGTTCCTTTCTCATGAATTTAGAATAGAACCAAATATTCTATCTCAATAAAATTTACGTTCGTACATTTGTAATTTAAGAAGTCAGTTTTGTGTTTTTGTAAAAAAATTAAATTGTTTCGTGAATTATAATGGAAAAATAAAAAACCCACTAGTTCTTAAAATTTCATAAATTACGAGTTCCATGAAAAAATAGGCATATCAATGATTAAGAAACGTAATATTTGAACTCGTACTACTTAACAATCATTGGTTCACCATCCTGAAAACTAATTCCTATACCTAATTCTCTAATTTCAGAACTGTATATGCAATATATCCTGTAAAAGTTTAGTGGTACTTCCATGTATAAAATTGCACTGCTCATTTCTTCTATGAAGTAACAAAATGTATTCCTGTTATTTTCTAAAACGCCGCCCGTAAATATTAAGACCAATATGTAACTTCTTAATATCTTGTTCTGTTTTCTTACAGGTACTAAGTATGTTCGTTTACTTTTTTCCTGGACTTGTAAATTTTTTAAATGTTGGCTACACTTTCAGAATTTGTTTTGTAAATATCAAATGCACGCCAAAAAATGACGTATGTTTATATTGGTGTTAATTTCCTGTTTCAGGTGAGTGTCACTCTTGGCGATTGTCACGTAAGTGTAAAACGTTTTATTAATTACGAACCATCAAGGATATAATTAACGAACAAAAACCATAGCTACGTGGCATTTACTCCTTTATTTTTCGTCTGCACCATGACAGCGTGCCTCGCAGTATGAAACCTTTCATACGACGACGTCCCGTCACTGCCGCAAGACGCTTCTATTCATTCTGCGACATCTCTGCTGCGCGAGAACAGACGCCTCGAGAGCACGGTCGCTCGCGTTCTTTCGTCGCGTCTTTCGACTTAATTTCACCGCGTGCTCGGTAGAACCGGTGCGGCTGCTTTGTTTTACACGAACGCTTTGTCAGGCAATTATTTCTCACCCGAAACGAGAAGAGCTCGTAGCCACCACCGCCGCCGCCGCCGCCATTTTCTTCCAACCAACATCCACCTTCGCCACCCACGTCGCCACGACACCGCCGCCGCCGTATTTCGCCACAGAAGCGCCGCAGCGGCGGTGGCGTTCGTCCCTTGTTCGCTGGATTTTACACAGCAAGTTTTGGGCGCGCAGCCTCTCCCATTGTGAGACGTGGGGTGCCGACGGCGGCTTGCTTGCATAGACTGCGACGACGCTTGCTGGCACGAAGGAATAACGAAGTTTTTGAAAAGGCGAACCCGTTCCTCAGCGACACGTTTTCCAGTCTCCCGCGAGAATTAAGCGGAGCGTGCTCGGGACCGCGGGTCTCCCTGCCTTCCCCTCCCTCACCGATGGTTCTTCCCCGCTGAAGTCCCCAAACCCACTTTTTCTCGTCCCTCGTTCGCAGTGCCGCCACCTTGACACTTGAAAGGACCGCCAGAGGAGTTGTATGTCCACGAAATTATTCACCTCACCCTACGGGTGGAAGCGCTGCCGCTGTCCGGTACTTCTCTTCACCTCGCTGTTTCTGTCTGACCGTCTTCTCTCGCCGCAATCTCAACCTGGCGTTGCTTCGTCCGCTCTTCCCGTTCCGATTCTTCGTTTTACCTCCCCACGACGATGCGAGATTTCAGCAGTGCCTAGACATTTTATACCCCATCACTTCTCTCGAACAAATTTTAGCCCTCCCCCTTCACCTAGTACGAACTATTACTATCACTTTTTTTCCATCACGGTCCGTACTACCTCTTCTCTTCCCCAACTCCCCGCATCTCACAATCTTTTTTACTTTAAACCATTCTACTCAGATCTTCTTCCTTGATTTGTTCTTCTTCACCCTTTCCCAACCTTCCTTTCCACCTCTTACCACTATGTACGCGCACCGCGCCAGCCGGTGCTCAACCCGCCATCGTTTCTGCAACGTTGCCATCGTTTACATTCAGCGCTCGTCCTGTTTTATATACAAGAGCTGACACAATGCGCGGAGTTATTCCATTTTCGTGCTCAAATACAAAGTAATTTTATTCTATGTTTCCTATTTTCTTTCCTTCTTCATTTTTTATTCGAGAGTGGCTCCTGCTCGCGGTCTGTATACACCGCAGCGTAATATTAACGGTCCCTGTTCGCTTTGACCCTCCACACGATCGCGCTGGTGTCGCGGGGACTCTTTAGTATACCCAATGCGCCGCGTGACTGCGCTCGCGAGGCTCATGTATTACGGTGATGAAAACAAGGGGATCGATGAGGTTCACAATTATGTGACGCTAGAGTTGGTTTGTTTTCTATTTGTCATTTTGAAATTATCTTTTTTTTGCGGGAAAGTAGCACCATAGAATGCGGGTTAAATCCTGGATCTCATTGGACTTGGAGAGACTTTAATGGTTTCTTAAGTCTTGAAATGAATGTCGATTCCTTGCCATCTCAACTCGTTTTTTATTTCTCATCTCCTCTTCTTAAAGTCCCATTCCATGGAATTGAATTAGGAGTAATCTCTTATTCCCTCTTAAAATGTGTGCGGATTTAGGAAATTCTCAATAATTAGAAACGATAATTTCCTTTTCAGATTATAATGACTTCCAAGGAGGAGGATAAAAAGCTGATAGAAGTTGCTCGATAAAAAGAGTTAAGTTTATGCCTAGGAATAATGCTATTCTCGATTCAGTCTAACTGATTAGACAATCCTTTAAGAATTATTTGTAGGATTACGATTAATAATTACGATCAGAATTAAAATCTCATAAATTTGCTGTGAGGGAGTGATTCAAAATTTGAAAATAAAAGAAATAAAACACATTGCACAGTTATTTTAGTTCTAATGAAATGTAATATTTAACAGCTGCATTGATGTTAAAAATACCTGGATTGTTGGAAAGCTTGGTAATTAAAGAACGTTAATTAAACGAAATGTAAGTAAAGAACGATTGTTATTGTATCCTTTGCGACCTGGAACTTTGTGTGTATTGGAATTATCTTTAGTTAACGTGTCACTATTTGAGGAGAGTAATTTTCCAACCTATGTTCTTCAGATAGCGTTCAGATCCAAAACGGACAAATATCACCGACGTTCTGTGATGCAAAAATACATTATGGAATGAGTTCACCTCATAAAGTACTAAAAGGTTGTGGTACATCGTCTCTCAAACATTACTCTCTCTACTCCCACTACAAATATTTCTCTGTTACTCTACTTATCAATTAGTACTCAAATAAAAATCTACAAAATTATATCTTGTAAGAAAATCAACAACAGAAGGTCTCTTCACCCTGGGAAGAAGAGACCAAACTATTTTGACTAGGTTGCGGATTGGTCACTTCATCCTCAGTCACGTCCACTTGATGAAGAAGGCGAACCCAGAGCCTTGTCCCCTTTGTGGAGAACAGTGCCAACACCACACCTCAACTTTATTTGACATTTTGACCGAGATAGAAGAGCATGCTTATGAGTCACCATGCAATAAAAATGTTTTTCTATCGTCTGGAACGCGTAATCATTGGACCTCTATACCAATCAAAAAGTTTACGTTTTGACGATTAGTAAAACTAAAATGCTGAGAAAATGAATTTACAAGATTGAAAATGTGATGTTTCTTGAAGAGGAAGGAAATCCTTCATTCGAATGAAGCTAGAGAGAGATCAGATAATATTGACGCAGGAAGAAACGTCGTTGTACGTATTATCAAGCGGAAAATTGGATCGGCAAGAAGCATACGCAAATTAAGTAGGTAAACAGGAGGAACTAGGTTTTTCTTTTCTTCATAACAAAACAGGAAAAGAATGGATAATATTTTACAGTGGAGCAGACAAGAATGAAATGTCGCCAACCCGGATTTTTGTTCACTTGGTTTGATCACTTGATGTAAATTAATTAATAAATTAGAACCATGGGTACATTGAAAATAAGTCATCTTGTTTTTGCTGAACTAATGACACAAAAGCTTTATAATCCAGACCACACTACCAAAAAATTATTCACACAAATCGTCGACCCAAATTATCGATTTGGGCATATAGTGTCGTTTTCTAGTAATTGTTTCTACCTAAATAATTGAACAAAATTCGAAATATGCTATATTTAAAAAATTCAGAAACGTTGGGAAAAAGGCACAAGGAAACTTGAGGGGGCTAAGGGTCCTCTGGAACAAGGGTACACTCGACCACATGTTGATTGTTAGTGAAGAAAATGACTTAAAAAAATTCAGAGCCTCTGTTATTCGTTTNCTCATATAAAAAACATAATGCACACACATAGAAAACACAAAATATATACTGTTCGTCCGTTAAAGTTCGTAAGTGGTGAATTATTTATTTAATTTGTATATTGATACATCTTGCACTTTACTGTTATCAACATTGATGATTCTACGCTTTTACTGTTTTCGTACGTCAAAATAATCATGCCAAAACATGTCGAATGATTTTGTAGTGCTGTTCATTCCTTCTTTGGCTCATAGTTCTGATTTAGTTTATTTTATGCCCGTCAATACCACCTATTTTCCATGATGCATCAGAAATGACAAGCAAGTATAAATTAATTAGCATCAGTAATGGAAAACGATATTATATTTATCAAACACCTCGATATAGACTCAAGTTACGTCGTACGTATTTAATGCGAAAGGACTACTGTGGGTCTGGTGCGTCCGTAGCGTATGCGGTAACTGGAATTGCCGAGTGTGAATGCTTTCGTCTAACAACGTACTCAACAACTATTTTTAAGAGAGTACTAGTGGAGTAACGAGAATTCATGAAATAGTGAACTGGCCTCTCTATTTGTATGATGCATTCTGCACAACAGTTCATTTCGCGTGAAGTGATGCGATTGGATAGATGTATTTCTAGGGAAACACTATGGATCAATAAGAGCACATAGAATAACATAGACAAGTAATATTGGATAACAGAATTGCATAGTTGTTACCATCACCGAGAAAACGAGCAATGTAATGAATGCATACCCCGGAATGAGATTGTGTCATATGATAGCGAATGTTAGGATAACATTCCTGTTTCCAATATTCGTATTAATAATTCCACTGCGAGGAATACTCCTTTACTGAGGAATTTATATTATGAGGAATATTGCGTAGACTTTACCATCTTTTCCAAGGTTGTATATCGTTATGGGCAACCGCACGCTCCTGCCCCACTGCCGACTGCCGCGGTTCGAATTGACTACCAGAGGTTAACGACATACTTGCTTTCCTCCGCTTGTGCAAAGACACTCCTAGCGGAGCGTAAGCGGAGGTGGGAGTCACCGGAGAGGAGTAGGGGAACACGAGTAGTGGTGGAAGGAACAAGGTCACTTCAGGACGAAAACAGACATGCTTCGCGCAGGTCTTGTAGAGAGCATCCATGCAACTACCCGGTAAATTACTTACGCTTTTATTGTAAAACACATAGCAATATGTTATGAAAATGTTTCGAGTAATATTTATTGTTAACTGTGCAATGAACACAACGGTGACTATTTTTGTATTTTTTAAATAATAGACATAGACCTACTGTACATAGATGCCAATATAACAGTAATTGTGAAATATACTTACATTAGAAAAAAATAACATCGTAGGAACTCTTTTCGGACGATTACGATATATATTGTGCTTACTAAAATATGTTGCTATGTTCATGTTTATTGTTACAATGAGATATCATCAAACGACGACTCAAACCACAAGTCGTTACATTGTGCATTTTAATAAGAACAATATGTATTGTAATGTCCGTAAAAAGGTCGTAAGTTGTAATTTATTTATTTATTTATTATATATAAAATGGACGTTAATAGTAGAATACATAATTATTTAATTCAAATACAATTCCTTTTTAAAACGTACTCTTACCATGTACTTTATCAATAATGATTAAAAATAACTGCCTTCCAAAATACTTACCATTATTGACTCAATATTTTTTTGTTTTAAAAGTTAATTTTAAGTAGTAATATAAATTTTTAATTTACACTTTAAATAGAGCGAACTGTAGGACAATCTTTCATCTATGTTCAAAAATTGTTAATATCATTTAATTTAGATAATTAAAAGCGAACTGTACAGACGAAATTACCCAATATTTTGAAACTTCCCAACTCGACAAGTTTCTATTACATTTTTAGGAAGTCATTTTGAGTTCGTTTCAAATATACGGATAATCAAAAACACAGCACAATGCAAATTCACAATATGACACAAATATTTACAATGACTTCCAAAAATTGTACAACATAGAAGTCAAATTGAGGAACAAATATTACAAATAATTGAAATGTAAAGCTTTAAAATGTAGATGTGAAAATGCGCATTTGTCTCTTTTTAACTAAAACCACGCCAAAAGTTTTGACAATTACATAATTAAAATCTCAAAAGACTAAAATACATACAAGAATACACGAAGAAGTCAAAAATAGTAAAACACGAAAATAAGAAAGCTTCTGAAAAACGAACTCTACTAAAAAGGACGCGAAAAGTTTTTTTTTTATGAAGAGGTGAGGAAGCAATAGAACAAATACTCAGTGATATTCTAACTCAGTGTTGCACTAATTAATATGAACATTATAATTAATAATCAGTCCGTAGAAATTGAAGGAAATAATATTCAAGGGAAGCACCGTGAAAGAAATCACCCGCCGTTCTCCTCGCTTCTCTCAATGTACCCATCTATTAACACTTGTGACCTTCAGCAGGTGACAGGGTCGCGCAGGAAGCGGCGGAAATCTCCGCTCCGCACCCGCTAAGTGTGTCTTTGCCCATAAGATGGAACGTGCTGTCTCCCCGGCGGTCCGCAGAAATGAGCGGAGATCTCTCTGCAAGCAACGGGCGAAATATCGCTCCGCGCCCGCTAGGTGTGTCTTCCAAATCCTCTTTGCCCTTGTCGCCTTGATTTGTCTTTTAAAATTCTATAAATTACATAACACTGTATGGGATGAGTGGACGCAAACCAACAGTTCCAGATGATAAAATGGCGATAGGATGGGATTCTACGGTAGTCCATATTTCATTTGATTAATCTGACTGCTTTCTCTTCAATTGAAATTCCCGGTATCATTCTATGTTTAACGATTATTATTTATATTTATATATTATTTATATTTATATATAACGATTATTAAGACGGAATATTGATTTTATCGAGAAAAGCAGATTTTAACATGCTCACCATATTTTAGTCACTTATTGACACTTGGCCACTTTTCGTTAACGGATGTGAGAAATAATCGCCATATTTTTTCATGACATTCGTCACATAAATTAAACTATGTATACGGAGCGGGATCACTCCAATGAAATCGATATTAACATTTTATTTTAATGTTACAAATTTTTTCTTTTTTTGTGCTAAATAATTAAATTTTGCAAAGAAACAATAACAAATAAGATAAAAACAACTTCATCTCATTTGCTGCCGCCAATTAAAAGTACAGCTAGTTGCATTCTTTAAATACAAATTTTTTTTTTTAATTATTATTATTATTATTGCGTATCATATTGCTGTAAATTACTATAGAAAAATGCCAATAGTAGGTATTACTCTTATAAAAATAATCTTATAAAAATTAATAATTTTACAAAATATAATTGTGTATAAAATAATCATTTTAATTTTTAAAGATCAGAAAGTTAATCAAGCCATTAGACAGTTCCTCGAATTACAAATAAAAAATGTCACGAATTAAAAACTAACATCGCGAATAAAAACAAAATTTTGAACTTATTTTGCTGCATTTGAAACTGCAATTTTTTATATAACAAAAGATCATTGTATGCTTTTAGTGACATAAATTATTAGTACAAACTTATGGACTGATAAATATTACCAATGTATTACTACTTGAAGGAGACGCATTATTTTCTGTATGTAGTCCCACTTGTATCAGTAATTTTTAGCATGAAGGTGAAACACTCAGATCTTGTTTTACTTAGAACTATGTCCAAATCTTTCATACTTATGCCATTGTCACTCAATATGGACTGATGAGTATATTCTGACATGAGCGCATTTTTATGTTTAAAACTATTCTATGGATAGCTAAGAAGAGCATATATTTTACATTCATTAACGAATGAAAATCTGATTTATAGTTTTGCTTCTAAGATTTGCGTTTACCTATGTCGGTTGTTTTGAATGAGTATTTTCAGTGTGATAACTATGTTTACAGTATAAACTTTTATGAGATGTATGTCTTCGTGCATTTATTCACGTATATTAGCCCTCTCAAAACGTAGTTGATCTTTAGAAACCCAATGTCAAATAGAAAAATCTTTATGATTGACCTCCAGCCTCTAGCGGAAGTATAGAATGGTGAATCATGCAGAGGAAACCTCTTGTTTGTTTTTGCAAAACACATACCGTGGTTTAAATCTCCAGCGTTCTTCACGTTCGACCCATTGTCTTAGGGAGCAAACAAAATTGTTCTTCAATTAATCGTTGTCAGATGTTTTCAAAGAGTTTTTGTTCTAAGAATGATAAAAAGAACATTCTCTAAATCTTCTGTGAAAGTGTAACTTTCACATCACTCCACTAGTCACTTGCTGTTGAGAATGTCTGTTGGAAGGGCAATCTCTTGTTCTCGACTCTTTATAATAGCAGATTGCAGTTACTTTCACTACAGATATCTCAGCTTTGGAAGATAAAATCCCTTTAAGTTGTTACGCATCCAGAAATTTCAATAAATTTAACACCCAGAATTAGGGTATAATGATACACCAAGTGTATAGTTTTTCTTAAGAAACGAAGCAAGGGAATGTGTCTCGAGTGTATTAAAACAATAGGGTGATTACTGCTTGATTGAAGTTTGAAAAATTTAGAAGACAGTGGTCCCGCCTAGTATAGTGTATTCACCGTTATACTTAAGGCAAATAATGATATGTTGAACGTAGAAATTTCATTTTGGTGACTTTGCTTTCCGCCAATATCGTAGCGAGAAATCTCGCCTAGTTACCTTATATACGATGGTTTATCAAGTTTTGAAGCAAAAAAGGATTTAAATATTTAATACGGTCTCAACCAAAATAGAGGTACTATTTCTCATATAACACAAAAATGTTTTCTCATAAAGGATGTGCAAATTTTGTAGGCATTGCCTCTAATTTGATTTACGTGTGTCACCTCGAGGGGAATATACCCTTCAGTTAGTAAATAGAAACTGGAAGCGATGGATTGAGATAGTGCTCTGAGGTTATTGATAATATAACATGACGTACATTTAATAACTGTAAATTCGAACCTTCCCTGAAGAAACTAGTTATTTATGTAATTTACATCAAACATTTAAAACATTTTTTATCAATATCTAATATTATTTTCGTAGCAATTGGGAACGAAGGGATAGACGTACTGGTCAAAATTTAACCTCCTTTGATAACTCAGCATAGACAAATTAAATGTTTATGTCTAGTTTGTACACTGGTCAAAAACTGAAATTATTTGGCAGTATTACATTTATAAATTACTCAATACTAAGCGATTATTAACTAGTCTATGCTCTTACGAAAACCTTTAATAAATTGGATATAAAATTATATTTGAGACAATACAACTTCAGTCTTAGAAGTAATGCAAATTAATTGCGGTTCTCTCCTCTCATGAAACCCCTAATAAAATTTCAGTGCAATTTATATCGCCTAGAGACGGGAAAACTAGTATTGGACAGTGGCGTTACTGGATTCATTAACTAACAGGTAATAGAAACGCTCGAATTTCAGTAGAACGCGCCAATTTATTTATTGTTTAGCTATTGGGAATTTTTTTTGTACTGTTAATATCGAGCCAAATCTTCCAAATTTCTATCAATTCAGATTCAAATTGTTGATTAAATAGACGATTACACAATTTCTGATCTAAAATACAAGCATATCATATTTTCAATTTTTCAAAATACACTAGTTTACAATATATTGTTATTATTAAATGCAAGAAGCAACTTAACTATTCGTTATTTTACTAGGAGCTATGCAAACCCCTATTTTGTGTTATGAGGAATTATTTTAATTTATTATGATCATTTTATTGGCTAAAATACGTTGCGTGGCATTCATAATATTGAAACATAATTGGAATTTAAAAATGAATAATCATAATTAGCGTTCATCGCAAATTCTTGCTAAATCGATAAATTATAATACTCAAAGCATTATGGGCATGCCACATTTAAAAAAATTTCATAAACGAATTTCTTTTTATTTTATTCACTTTGATGACTTTTCTCTCATAATGTCGACGATTACGTAAATAACCATTGATTCGTTTACACAAGCTATTGAAAATATTTATTCAAGTATTGACAAATGAAACAATACAGTTTGCTGCCCTGAAAACGTTAATTAAAATGTACATATAAAATGCATATAGAAGTATATAATTGCTTCATTATTGTCGCACGGTTTAACATTGGATACATTGTGATAATTACTACGTAATAGCCTGTTATACTCGACAATACATGTTCACGTTCACTCGCCTTGTTTCCGAATTATGTCTATTTTCTTTCGGATAATGCCATTTAATGAGTAATTCTATATATTGTTGTACTATTGAGGATCATAAAATAAAAGATTAATTAATTATTCTAACGTTTCGGTTATTTTATTTAACCATTTTTAGGGATATAAAAAATCAGAAATTCAAATTATTTGTTGATAAATGTGACGAAATAAACTATTGCGATCATAAAAAGCATATAGAAGTATATATTTGCTGATTCTTAAAAAAGTAATGAATTAGACAATTCTGAATTTCTATTTGGGAGTAATATGTCGAAATCTATAACTTTTAATATCTTTAGGTTCTACTTAAAATTGTTTCACTATTTTCTTATAATTCACGCAAGTAACTATTCCGGCGGGCATTCTTACTGCTCTCATTGTATGTTCGCCGATAATTGAAAAAGATTTTTCCTGATAATATCACTCAAATTTATGACCTTGTAAATCGGAATATTATTTACCTTGTTTTTTCTATGGAGTTACCTGTAATGTATTACTATTCATAAATCCACCAATATCACATTGTTGGATGTGCAGAGTCAAAATTTTGGTCAAAGAAATCAAATATCACTTCAATAAAAATGACCCATACACACTAGTGCCATGGAATAGTGAGTTCTGGAATTGGGACATTAGGTACTTTCACTTGCTTACTTCAAAAGAAAGTGCGCTAATGACCTTGACGAGCCCTAAAGCCTCAAGAAAAAATACTTCAAAAGAACAAACTAGTAGATAGCATAAGTAAGAAAAGTAGAGATGTCTTCATCAAATTAAACATGCATAAACTACAACACCATATATTATTGTACCACCATTCATATAACCTTATTTTATTACTGAGACCTTAGTTTAACCTAAAGAAGCTCATGTCTCAAAAATACTTATGTATTGTCACGAATACAATATGCCAGAATTATTGTATTCGTCACAAATTTAGCTTTCGAAAATTTGACAAATTGAAAATATCACTTTACCTAAATAAATACATGACTTTTACAATATATCTTCCATAGTATAGATATAGAATACTCTTTCTTACGAAAAGGAATATGTTTTTGAAATGTCTTATAGAATGATTTCTTAGAAGATGACTTCTGAAAATGCAATGAACATTGTAGTGATGAAAGGCTGTATCTGAGCTTCAGTTTCAGTTATCAGTATCATGCATTTCACGTTTATTTGTAGATTTTTATTATGTTATCTTAATAAAAAATTTAAATAATGGATATTTTAATATTTCATTTTATATTATATATTTCTCTGAAAGATTTATCATATTCATTTCTATTATATCCGACATGGAGTCGGATCTTTGTTGAAAAAATGAAATTGATAAACCATTTACCCTACTATTTTTTAGTATCATGTTTTTCCTGCCTCCCTTCATAATCATTGTTTTAAAATCCTTAGAAATATTTTTGCTGGTTTGCTTTTATAGATGTTCTGTATACCCGTGTTCTGGAATGGCGGAAGAGTTGATCTGGTGATGAGAGTTACTATTGTCAAGTAAATTTATGTACTTGCTAAACCGAGCGGAAAATTGAATATAACATAACATTCTGGTCCGACCTTCTATCATCTGTGAGGAGGGGGAAGGGACCCCTTCAGTGAGTAGCGACAGCTATTATACTGGAGGCTAAAGGGGTAGTGTTGAAGTTCAGGAGGACCTTATAGATCATGATTGGCTCAACAATGTCACAATCATAATATTCTGTATAATAATACAAACTTTAACTTCATTTAGCAAGACATATTGAAATGTAGGATCATATTTAGCGTGTAAACGGGACATCAGGAAAGTTATGAATAGTATACAATACAGCACTACGAATGTACAATTCTCTACAAATATTGTATATTACTAACCAGACGCATCAGAAATGTCATTTGTTAGGACTCATGTAGTCAAGTAACATCCAAATAAATGAGTGCATCTTCTTTTCTTAATGTAATTTTTGAAATGCTATTGTCTCGAAAAGGGAAAGAAAAATATGAAATAATAAAATAGTGAACACATCTTTTAGTGCTCTAAAGTATTATACTTAATTTGTGATTTATTTCAGTTACTCATGAAAGAAACTAATTTTTTCTTGGGTATATGTGTATAATTTTCTGGGGTATTTGATTATAATTGTTATCATGAAATGATTTATATTACAAATAAGAGATGAATAACTTGCGAAATGAAAAAATGAGAGGAACTCTAATTCGTTGCTGTCACTTTACGCAAACTTTTTATTGAAATGATATTATTATTAGATACATCGAAGAAAATGAAGCGTATGGCACAGCAGTAGTTTGAATGAAATAGCTATAATATCCTCTTGATTTGATCAATACGGATGACCAACCAGTGAAGATTGATAAGTCGTGTTATTATGTTGAACGTTCAATGTAGAAAAGATCTTTGAAAGTGTTCCTCGGCAAATGAAGTGAATCGTGCAGTCCGCTGCTCTTGAGCCCTCGTGAGTGGAATCGGTGAAAGGCGAACATCCTTTCTGATTGGACGGAATCGTGAGTACAAATCCATATCGCAGTAAAAGGATCTTCCATCGATCTTCATACAATGACACGCATCTACAACTCATTCTGTATATATTATTGTCTACCTCAAAAATTGAATCATTTACATACCAATTTTATGTTACGTTGACAGATACATTGAGCAGGAAAGGCACACATTTCTCATGGAACATTACATCCTGTAATATTAAATGAAATGTTCTTGAATGTGTAAGTCTATCCATTTAACAAAAACATTCTCAAAATATTTAAAAAAATATCGGATTAGAAATTTAATGGTGTTCAATGGAGGGTTGTTTTCATTTTTGGGAAAATAACTCAAAACCTTTCTAACTTCCTAGTATGTTTGTATGTGAAATACTTTCCAAACAGTTTTGTATTACGAAGTGACAAACCATAAAATTTCAAGTTATGTCCCCATCTATTGGAATGGATCCACTTCTGATATGAATACAATGATATTGAAAATCATTGTACAATATGTCGTAGATAAAATACAATGAAACGACTCTGATATCTTGGGAAGAAATTTGTTAGTGGAATCTTATGTATACTTATTCGAGCAAAGTTAACTATTTCATGCCCTTACTGACACCAACTGTTGACATAAATGTTATGATGGAATAGAACTCGAATCGATATGCACTGAAATCCAGGGAATATACACTTTTCTTCCTCATATTTTTTCAAATGTGCAGCAATTTGTGAAACTTTACAAAAACCCCAACCTTTGAAACTTTTATTGGGGTACGAAATACACGCATTAATACGTATAATAAGATGAATAACGTACATCAATCATGGTACATCGTCATTTGAAAAATTATAATAGATTTATAATATTTACATTTTCTCCGAAATTTCTACTTTGTCAATTTCCCATTGATCAGATAACATTACTAACCTAGAAAACAGTCGTTCAATGTGATGAGATAAGATTGGTGCATATTTAATAGTAGAGACGTCAGCTGGAGTAAGATCTTAGAAATTATAGGAGCATTTGCAGGATCCTAGCGATGTACTGAATTGTAGGTTAGCCAGAATTTAATATGACACTGCATCCATTTCATTAAAATAAAAAAATTAATTGATGAAATCCATCGGTCAGCCTTGAGGCTATGCAAAATGGTAGAATAGTTTGCAGTGATCCAGGAGAAATACATAGGCCGGGGAAGCCATTCGGCACATCCCACGAACTATTTAATGATTCAGATGAAGTGTACGAGCCACTAGGAGAGCAACTAGGAAAGAAAGGTCGGTGTGGTCACCTGATGTCGGAAAAACAGGAGAACGAAATATGCATTGGGAATCTATTATTAAAACGGAGGAATATCGGTTCCAACGGTTCCAACGGTTCCAACGGTTCCAACGGTTCCAACGGTTCCAACGGTTCCAACGGTTCATGCTGTTGGAGGAACACCTATGTCTGAATTTCTGATGCCATGTCGTTCTCTGAAGTGTTCCCGACAAACACTTGTCAGTTCCTTGTGGAGAGCCACAACCTTGGTAACTTCCATGCCGGAAGTCTCAATTTATTATATTAAATCTGGAAGATCAACGAAGTACTCTCGGTAGGCGGTGGGACACATTGGAGTCATTCAAGTCCCTTCTTGCTTTCGGAATGGGGAAATCGGTCGGATCTTACTTTCGGTCTGAATCAAAGGGAAGCGTATAAAATGTGGATATTTATGGAAACTTCCCCCGAATACATGCACTAACGTCAAAATTATTTTTCAGTTATACTAATAACCAAATCATTCAAAAATACTACAGAATGTTTTACATTTGACATAAAAGTAATTCTGAACCTTCAAAACATAATTTGCGCTGAGTACTAAAAATAATTTAAAAAGTTGTATGAATAATATGCATAATCCGAATTCTAAAGGAAGATCAGTTGGATAGTAAAAATGAAGGGTGTGATTACTTTACTGTATCTTAGGCTCATTATAATGTTTTGTGAAACGACAATCTTTTGTCCTAGAGGTCTTAATTTCTTAAACGACCAGATACGGATGAATTGAAGAATACGGTCATAGAACAACATAAACAAGGTCTCTGTCATGATGAACCATGGCTCCTAATGTTGATTGGAATTATCTTTCTGTTTTTTCTCGAGCATTGAAGGTAATTTGTAGTTGTTAATCACATTCAAGTTTCTTAATTCAACAACTAAAATAATTGTAATGAATTTTTAATTTCGTGGGTTTAAAAATAAACGTGTTCTTGTTAATATCGTGATGTAAGCACAAAATGAAAAGATTAAGATATAATTGAATTGACATTGAATTGATTTCCTTTATGAAATCACAATTATTTTTCCTTCCCTTCTCACATTTTACTCCACCACTGAAGCTCAAAATCAACTCCAACATGAACTGAGATTTATCCATTTGAACGTCGCTCCTGACGCCAATCCACGAAAGAGAAAGAACAGTGGGAAGAGAATACAGGGTTCATAACCTGTTTAACAATGTATTTCTATAACCTTCTTCCGGGTATCATCGAGAAGATCGCGGCCAGATTTGCTGTCTTAAGGTGGCTCCATACATTCGTTATTCAGCGAACCCCGAGCAACCCCACAGCGAATCCCGAGAAATAGCGACTTACTCGGTATACTTCCCGAGTATTTGCCTCGTGGCGAGCACACTGATCCAGACAAAATCAATTTGCGGAGCACGTGCTAGCTCTGGACGAATATTCGTGTTAGTCATTAGAGGTTATGGAGAGAGATTGTGAAGTGAACACACATTCTTCTGCGTATGTATTTATGTCTTGTAAAATGTTAAGTAAAGTAAATGGGTCTTATCTAATCTTCATTCAATCAATGAAATTAAATCATTAATAAGCTATTTTTATTGCATATGGATTTAGCTATGGTAATCGGTATTCTCGAATTTAAGATCCTTATAATCTTTATAGTTTTTATACATTCTAAAAGTATCAATAGTGTATCTTAATTTGTGTCTCCACAACATCCCAACATTTATTACAAATAATTAGTTTTTCAGCGATTACTTACTCGAAATAACTTGAAATCGTATTACTGGCTATCCTTGATATTCGTAAAAGCACGAATATGTTGACTACCTCGAACAGGTCACTCGCGAATATTCACATATGCTCGGCTTCCTTGGATGTGTTTCAAAAGACCGACAAGCTGCGGGAAATCGATATTTCATGCAGTCCAGTAAAATATTTATTTATCAAATAACTGTCTGTGAACAGAAGACTAACGAAGTCCCTGATTGGATAAAACAGATCTCTTGTTATTTTAGTAATTAATGTCTCTGCGTAGCACGTTGCGTGAAAGTTTCTGGAAGTTGATAATGCAAATGTGGTTGAAACAGAATCAAAAGGGGGAGCGGCAGTTGAGTACTCTGGCATGCAACTGCTTGCTCTGCGAAAGTTCCTTGTCATCGTGTCCCGCGGCTTTGGAGCGATATGGCCAGGTCTCGCCAGGGAAGAGTTATAATGAAGGAAGGGGAGCGGCTAAGCTTCGTAATTTAGGCTCGGTAGGCAGCGACAGTTTCATCTTTCGAGGTTGACACTTAAAGTAACGAAGCTGGGATGCAAAACGAGATCGTGTGTAGACATCAACACACATCCCGGAGAGAGAAATAAAAACTTTGCTCGGTATAATAAAAAGGTAACAGCATGTGTTCGTTAAATAATTTCTTTTAGAAAAATTATTTTCACAATTGTCTTTGGGTCCATGATCGGAATTTATGGGATGGTCCTTTGCTTGATTCCGGAGAGTAAAATAGTTGATTGCCTCTCCCAGCTGGTCATACGCAGTTTATAGTTGCTTTTTCACTACTTATTTATTTTTGTATTTATACCCTTCGAAGTCCAGGTAGGACTTATCTACTATTCAACTCATTTACTTTGAGGAATTATGTTCTGAAAGCAAAAAAAGTAATATTTCGCTAGTACGGTACTTTCACATGAAATATGACAATAGTTTCTTTGGTTAAGCTTATGGAATTTCTTTTGGAAATAAGAAATCGTAAATACGTTCGGACTTGCAATATTCGAAGTAGGAATATCATTTAAGTTGGAAACTTAATTCATTTAATGTCAAATACTATGAAGTACTGGACGTCTCTTCGTCTTTTTTATTCTCAATAGAATGTATGAGGTTTGGTTGTATTTTTTAATTAAGTAATGTTAATTTTGAAATAATTTTACGCATAGAATGTTCGATTTCTCTGAATTTATATTATTTACGCAGCGAATCATTCGATGTAAAAACTATACAAATGAACAATATCAAATAGAAATCATGTAAAAGAGTTAAAATCGTCATTTATTACAAACGCAGGAGTAGCATGTCACAATCTATTTACAATCACGACAACGCAATAAAAGAACAATTTGCAATGAAAATTTTATTACGAAAAAAGGCTATGACATATATACAGCAAATGGAAATCAAACTTAACACAGTCAAAACAAACAAACAGTCATCAACAACAAGAACACTAAATTGTACAGAGTTGCACCATATGGAAGCGAACAGAAGCGATGAGTGGCGTTAATGCCACCCCCCGTGTCCTCCGCCGCCACCTCCGCCCCCGTGGCCGCCCCCGCTACCTCCGCCATGGCTGACGCTGCCCTTCGGTACGTGGTACACGTGCTTGTACACGGGAACGTACACAGGGAAGGGCTTAGGTACTTCAATCGGTACGTGCTTTTCCACTGTGACAGGATAAGGCTTATCAACGTGATAAGGCACTTTCTTCTCTACTGTGACGGGATACGGTTTTTCCACTTCGACGTAGGTTGCCTTCAAGATGGGTACATGAACTGGCACTGGCGTCTGTGGGGCACAAGTATATTAATTACGCTTGGCTATGATTTATGGTTCAATAAAACATGCATAATTCAGACTCTACGAAATAAATGATGTCAAGACAGTCGAATAATAAATATACAGAGTATAAAATTAATTCATCAAAGACGCTGTAGGACTAAAATTTTGAAAAATGTATTCTAAAATCGTTAGCAACTCGTAGAAGAAATAAATTTGAGATAAAATCGCTCTCCACGAAATAATACGCTCGTCACAGTTTTTCTGAGATTTACTGGCTAGTAAAGTATAATATAAGTCAATTCCACAATTCGTATTAAATAAATTTGAATCTTCGAAATTAAATAAGGATTTTATTTCAGGATGAAACATAAATGAGGTTATAATGGTTCATGTTATTAATTTTAGCCCACACGCTTCGGCATTCATATTCCATAATTTCGATGAAAGAAAAAAATCTTCCACGTTTCCAAAATATACCTGCGTATGTATATTAACCTGAAATGCTCCAGGAAGTTTATCTTATCTACGATATTATGTTTCAAGTAACATTAAGGCAAACAGAATTGAAACTGTTGCGATCAGAGAGAAACAACACGGACTCTGATGATGCGAAAGATTCGTGAAACCTATGTGATTAGAATAAATGTTCTTGGTAACATTGGAAAATTATCTGACTCTCGCTGCTTTTTATGAATTAAATAAGCATAGGTATTATTAAATTAAAGATATGCGTATTTATCATTAACCAGTTTTCAAACGTTGCGTGCTTTATTTGTCAAGATTTGATTCTCAGATACTTCGATAAGCACTAGAGTCTAATAAGTACCAAATTAAACTGAAATGTGCTGCGTGAATAAATCATCCATTGTAGAGATATGAAAGTTTAGTTTACTCTGAATAATGTCTTGAAGGTTTTTAGGTATATTTTATTAATTTTTTTTTTTAAGTTCGCAGATTTTTTAAATTTCCGATGGGACACTCACGATAAGCAAACTTGAAGGAGGTCTCTAACGATTAAAAATACAACGTGAACTATAGTAAAAGTCACCATACTTGGCTTCAGGAAATTAAATTTAAGAAGAAAAACATGAACGGAAATGCAGTGTTTATTAGCTTATTTTGTATCAGTCGCAGTAAATTACTTTGTTGTCCTCACTGTGGTCATAAGCAGTTTGGAACAGCTCTCTTGCCCGTAAATTATTTATATATTTATTTATATATTGTCAGTCTAACTGGCTTGATGTTGCTACAGAACCTGTACACAATGTAACCTTCGCTTTTACTTAGCCATCGTTCATAAGAGTAATGATAAGGGTACCTTGCGTTCAGTTGGCAAGATATTCGAAGTTGAATTCATAGCCAACTTCGGACAACAATCAATTCACCTGCACCTATTCTGTTCTTTCTGCATGGAGCGTGTGGAACCAATACGTTGTGTCTTTGTGTGTTGTGTTATTAAGAAGTATTTCTTTACAGCAAATGTCGCATTTGTGACTACTATTTGGACTACTAATTTATTTGGATATTACTTAAATTCTTTGTGACCATCCTTCTCCTGAAATTTTCCTACCTCGATTTCCTTGAAATTTCGCGAGTGTTACAAGGATTTGTTTCGTAGAGGTTGGCATTTTGTTTAAGGCAACCATATTGAATAATATTAGCCAAAGTATCGTGACTTTGAGCATATATTCACAATCCACTAAGTTCATAAACATCAACACACCCTAAACGCTTTAATTGTAAATAGGGAATTAGGACATACCTTCACATGGATGACTACAGGCTGCGGCACGGGTACGGGTATCTGCTTGGGAACAGCGACCGGGATGGGTTTTGGATACGGCACCTTCACCACTTTAATCTGCGGCTGCGGGTAATGTTTGATGACATTTGATGCGCCTCCGTCGACGGCGTGAAACCCACCGAAGGAACTGCCTCCGAAGCCATAACCTGCGTGTCCTCCGCCGCCGCCGCCCCCATGTCCACCTCCAATTGAGTGAGCGGCCAACGCCGCCAGAGCGTGTCCGTCAGCGTGACCCGCACCGTGACCAGCTCCACCACTGTGGTCCCCACCGCCGCCGCCACCTCCACTGGCAGCGTAGCCGCTGCCTCCGCCGCCATTGCCCAGCGACACGTGAGAATCAAAGCTGCAGGAATAATGTTTCTTAAAATCAAACACAATAACTGATTTGAGTCATCAAGGCCATTTTCTGCTTTATATTTCTTCCGCGGAAAAAAACACATGGAAAAGATGTAACTTTCGGTGAGGTGAAAATGTTGACGAACCGGAAATCGAACGCGGAATTTCTGCTTGGATTGTAGGGATGCTAACCACTACACCACCCATAACATTAATTTTCTGTCTCACTTATATGCTCTCACTTTTTGAAAACTAGTCAGCCTGTTACTACTGCTACATTTATATTTCTTCCCATCAAAAGTTTTATCTCTGCATACTGGCAATAAAATGGTGGAATATGAAGTAGTTAATGGATATTAATATTTTAGCAGACAAGTGAGAGATGAGTACGTCGTCTTCATCATCAAACTTTTATTTCAAAGGAATTATTTTCAAATGAAATTTTCTTACCCTTGTGCTGCATCGTGTCCGTGGGCTATGTTAACAGTACCAGCAACTGCGTAGCCACCCGTGGGGGCGTAGCCTCCATAACCTCCATATCCACCTCCGTAAGCTCCGTAGCCTCCCTCTCCATAGCCTCCTCCACCGTTGGCCACCTGACTCTCAAGTGCCGCCGCGGCCGCGTAGCCAGCACTCAGATCGTGGTTCGTGACGTCGCCGTGACTGCCACCCAAGCCGCTGCTAGCACCACCGTCGCTTCCGCCGCCACCGCCGTGACCTCCACCATGACCGCCGCCACCGCCGCCCGAGGCTGTGGCCGCTGCAGCGTAGTCGCCCCCGCTGGCGCTCGAGCCGCTAGCGGAGTAGTCGCTCCCCGCAGCGGCGAGCTCGCGTTTGTCCTTGTCGACGTCTGCGACATTGCCGGCAGCGATCTCAGTGCTGGACAAAGCGACTAGCGTCACGGCGGCGACGAGAATAGAACGCATCTGCAAGACAAAAAAAAAGGAAACGTGAGTACTGAATATTAGATCAATGGTTGAAATGATCAGGATCTGCCAAAAGATGTATTGGTTGTGAATTTTACACACACGTGTGTGTGTTTATATCTTATGGCGGCGTTCAGGCCATGAGACCTGCCCTTCCGCCACACTGAACTGTGACTTCGGTGAGGGAATTGGGAAGGAAAGATAATAGATGACCGTGGAACTGAACCGTTTATTTGGAAAAGGCGAGGGAAACCACAGTAAAAAGAACCCCACCTCTTTCAACCGAGCAGGGTTTAACTCCGCGCTCCACCGCTCAACGTTGTGGTGGAAGACGCTACCACTAGAACATCGCAGTCGGTCGACCGTAAAAGTACGAGTCAACTGTTCGAAAAGACGTGATGAATCAACAATGTCTACAGTTAATGGGGAAATTCACTTAGAAAAAAACAGACGTTATTTGAGGACTCAAATGATAGTGATATGAGTTGATGTAGAATCGTATTCATGTACGATTTAATTAATCTAAAGCGTACATTTTGCTATGGGAGGGACACCCACACTTCCATTGAACGCCAATAATGAGAAACTTGCGGTAAGCTATAATATCCGAAAAAAAGGAGGATTCCAAGAAAGACAAAAGAAAAGTAAAGAATTTTCCAGTTAAGTAATGTATTTTACATGTAAAAGTTGAAGCGTCATGTAAAATTTGTAGTATCTTATTAACCATTACATCTAGCGAAAAATAAAAACTTTAAAATATTTCGATAGTTGATTTGTCTTCAAATTTTATTTTACTTCCATTACAGTATTACCTGCACCGGGTATATCGTAAAACGCATTTTTTTTTCAATTTCGAATTTTGGTTTCTCTTTCATGAGAGATTTTTAACATATCTTTCTCAAATTTTACTTATGTTTCATCTGTATCATGTACATCCTAGCAACGATGATTCATTGAATTTCTGTTAGTTGAGGTTGCGAGCGAAGCAATGTCTACAGCCCGCGCAGCAAAACGAAAAATAACGAGATGTAACCAATGGAACGAAAGCGCGGTGTTGTCACATGTCTGCTGAGGGGGGATGGCCTAATGTAGCTACTCCTAACAACATGCCACGGTACCCGCACGGAGGCTTCTCTAAACTTACTTCATGCACTGTTCTTTCAGCCAAAGGTTAATGATCAAGCCCTCGCAGTTGGCATTACTGCTGGTACTACGAATCGGTTGATATTGGATCCTGACGGAATTTCACTAAGGTTCTGTCGACACGAATAGAACGCCCATATGTGTACAGCGAAAGGAAGAGTCGACAATCTCGCAAAACCTACATTGTCGTCTTTAAACTCCTCGCTCGTTCCTTTTCTTTCGCTGCGACCACTGTGAGTAAATTTTCAATGAAAATTTTGAATAATTCAGAAGGATTAAACGGAGTGCAGATTATAGACAATCAAAAACTTCAAAAATTCACAGAGAAAATAATTTATTTATTTTATTAAATACTCGATGGTCTTAAAATAGCGGTCAACGTTTCGATGTCTATGTCATTTTCAGGACCTATACAACTTTACATTTATTTAATTAACAGGTGTTGTTTAGCATTCAACAGTCAATAAATAAGTAAAATTACCTAATATATTAAAATAGGACAAGTAATAAAAAAGAGGTATCAAAACCTTACTAATTTGAAGTTTTTGATTGTCTATAATCTGTACTCTGTTTAATACTTCTGAAAGTTATATAAGACAATCAGAGAAAGTTTGGTGTTTTATGCTTTTGAATATTTGTAATTCTTGGATTCCTACTCCTTCAGGTACTTGGGTATCCAACAATAAAACCGAACATTAACAGACACATCCTCATTGTCACAATATAACTCTTCTAAGATATTGCATATTTCTTCTACTATCAAATTTGACGTGATAAAGAATAAACACTATACCGAATAATAACAATATATGTAGTAGGGCTTTAGGGCTCCTTAACGGCAAGGTCATTAGAGCCCTTTAACTGAATATAAGTGTCATGTAACTAATAATAACTATCAACAGAATTTGACATAAGAAACATCACTGAGGCAGTGATTCAGTATTTTCAGATAAAATATTTTGGTAGTATCTCCTTTTCAACAATATTTTATAATAAATCGAATATGTTTAGGGTTTATGTTTTTTCATGTGTTTAAAGTGTCATCCTAAAAATACGACACTGGTTGAAAATATATAAATTAAAACAGTGAAAAAAGCAGATTTTAATCGGACATCGGAGTAAAGTTGTCGTTTACAAAGTTTCAAACTGGAGTTATTAAATATCTTCTACTCATGAGAATCAAATTTCTCCCAAAATCATAATCGAAGGTGAACTAGTTTAGAGAGGTTACAAGAATCAATTCTAATGAGGTTAATTTTGTTCATTGTTTGTGTACAAGATCTTATCTGACGGTTCCTTCTGGTCTCAAGAGATTAGCCTTCCCAAGGCCTTTGCTTTCCCTTGCCCTGAGGAAATAAGAGTACTTGCTCCATGACAGTAATAGGCCATGTACTGAGCACAACTTTCTTCCTCACTTTTCCATCCCCTTCACTCACGTGGTGCGCATTATAAAGAAAAGAAAACGCCCAATTCTGTTGTTCGTTTCCTGCGGCAAAGATTTAATGAAACGTATTACGACAAAGAGACTTCATAAAACGGATTAAGAGCTGCGTTTAAGAATGCATAATATATAATGTGGGTGTTTGGAATATCGTTGACGAAGAACCTTTGTATACCAAATGTAAACATGGATATAAGAAAATAACTGAATAAGATGTGATAAGGAAATATCAGGATGCACAGTCGAAAAATGGTATAGTGCACACGTCACAGTTGGCATTCTTTCTTACCCTGACCATCTCCTCTCATCATATCTCCCTTTGCTACATGCTTACGTCATCGTATCTGCGATTATTTGTGTGATGAGTGTGAAATCTAGCAATAAGCATTATGAAAAATTTCTCACTCAGGAATAATTGGTACCGTGTATAAAGATTATATAAATTTTACTCATTCTTTGAGTTTCAAAATTATTTGTTATCAAATCTAGTTACTAATTTTGAGCCACACCAAACTTGTATTAAGTAAAACTAACTTAAGTTTTTTGTATCATATTTTAAAAGAACTGTTTTACGTCTTAACCTATCAGCTCTAATATGCCAATATGATTAAATGTGGAGGACACGTAGTTAATGTTTCTTCGTACAAAATATGACCTTGATAGGAATATCAATTTTCTGTTTCCTGATTAAAGAATTGTGCTAGTTTCAGCGCGCATATTTCAAGCAACCTCTCCGGTGAAGCATGAGCGGAAATTTCGTGCGATGAGTATCAAGACTCTCTTCGAAAAAGAAAAAAATTGTGATACACTTCAGTGATTGATAATGTCCATCAATTTTGAGAAAGTGATTGTGATAAAAATTAGCAGTTTTCGCATTAAATATAGTGCAGCAATTAGTAATTATATCTATCTTTACAAGAAAACCTGTACGGTTCAGTTTTGGAATTTGGTTTCGTACGCCAATGTCTGATGACATAAAATGAAAATTAGTTATCTTATTCCCAATGAACTAACTCCAAGGAATACGGCAGTGAAAGTTTTGTTTCAATTCGTTCCGTAAATCCGTCAAGCGTGATGCGAGTTCAAACTAAGTTTTTGTTGGAGTCGCTGGTAAAGATATCATCTTTATTAAACCATTGAAAAGAAAGGAGTAAGAAAATTAACTACAATAAGCAAATTACACACAAACACTAGAAAAACACCATTAGTTAAAACATTTTTACAATGTATCAATTTTAGAAACTAGTCATGCAATATCTTTCTATTAACACTCTTGACACTGCTAGTCTTATTTGGAAAATAAAAATTAATGTGTGTTGTACTTTCTCTTGAGAATACATTAGTAAAGAATAAAATAAATGTAATCGGTTGTATATGATTTAAAATATTTAGAAGTGTTGTCAGGGAAACTAGAAGTAGGTGACTGCATGGAATAAAATCGTATGAAAATTGAATTATCCAGATTATTGAAATTCGAAGTTACTATATGGTTACTCAATTTTTACTAACACAGTACAAAACTAAATTTGTTCAACCTGGTGACAAATTTTCTTTGAAAAAAAAATCACAAACTAATTTCACTTCCTCCAGTTAGTGAAAAAAAGTATTAAAATAGTTGTAACGCTTTCGAGTAAAGGTTCATGGAATATATTGCTCTTAAATTTCTTATACGTTGTAGTTGGTATTCTTGTACATGAAGTTGTCAATGTTGTCATGAAATATTGGAATTATCTTATTTCACGGTTTATATAAAGACTCTTGTATTTCTAAAGAACAAAGGTAATTGTACATGCGAGGGGTAATTGTAAACAGACGAATTTAAGTGTGGAATTTCATTGTTCGAATCTTTGTTGCATGAAATATATGAAGTAGGAGAGTATCAGTGTGCTTAAAAGCATTTTTTTTTGAGTTGCGACATTGAAATGGAGGTGTGAAAGAGAAACATTGAGAACTTGATTAAGATTGCTGCGTTGGACCCAAACTGAGAGGAAATTGATAAACGAACATAATCGTAATTACTATTTCCTTTACAAAACACTAAAAACTATGATTTTATGAGAGCATAAATTAAAAAAAATCTTTATTGCAAAGGTGTTAAGATAACAGTAATAAATTTTATATCTTTTTCTTTCGTAAAATAAAACTATCATTATATTAGTGATTTCTAAGGATTTAAAATCGTTGTGATAATTACAAGTTAACAAAAAAGAAACTTTCTATTTTTGATCTTGCTGACAAATATTAACTAGTGAATTTTATTGACGTTTAAATTTAATGATTCGTTTGGTAAACATTATAGAAATATTATTTAACCCATTAAACACTTCATTTGTCTTGCTTTCCGCATGCGTCACTTTATTATGATTGCGGACATTTGCTCTAAATTTGCGAATGAAAATGTAAGATGGTTTTCTTCTTCTTGGGAATGAAACGAAGCCTATCACAATTCAGTCGCAAAATTATGACTGAATGATGATTTTTATAGCTATTTACGATTCACAAATAATAAAATTTCTTTTTCCTAAACTGGAAAGTTTTATTCTATCCGTCTTTATCATTCCGTTTTTTAAGCACAATAATATAACAATCCATTTTTTCTGTTTTCCATAGTCATCATTATTCTGGTTTTCTGATGCGAATTCTTTCTTGTGATTGTTTCTAACTATATTCTATTAAGCAACTATATCTCACTAGCTAATTAAAATATCATTCTAATTTTTGAACGTTAACTTGGATAATTTGAATATGTTTTTGACTTTTTCAATAATTCATTTTTAATGGGTGAAAAGGGGTGGAGATATTTTTTCAGGTTTCTGTCATTCGCGCTTGAGTTATATTATTTTTACAATATTTTACGAACTAAACATGGTATTTTAATCGTACATATATTTATGTGTTCTTAAATTAAATATTTAAAAACAACTTTTGGAATTCTTTTAAATCAGCGAAAAGGATTTTGGTTAGTTGTCTTGACTGACCGACCCTTTTCTCAAAGCAGAAAGATAATATTAAATATATGAACTTGAAATTTCAACTGCTTTCGTGTGTTCGTATTGGAGAGACTCGCCATGAAATGTTTCGACATTCCAATTTTAATGGGGCATATAAGGGTAAAAAGTGATATTTTTGACTTTTCACCATTTTCACTACGTATTATTAATTGATTATCATCTAGGCTTTTGTATTTTTCCGTTTTGCTTATTATTTCTCACGAGTTAATCGAGGTATTGCCATGTATTTTAATGTGTGCGTGCAATTTTTGTCCACACGAAATCACAACGAATTGTAAACCTTGTCATATCCAAAACTCCCGGCCAGAAACTTTCATTGCTATTGAAAAGGCAAGACGAGGAAAAGAATATTTTTATTCGTATATTTTCAGTTTTGTATGCCCATCAAAGGCATATAATGGGCATATAGTTAGACGGCACTGAGCATTTGTGTGCTCTTTTTATCTAACAGGATAGTGTAGTTTCTCTCAGTAGAATGATTCAAAGTTCTTTTCAGTTTCATAAAATTGTGTTGTTTGATATGATTTATTGTAATTCTGTAGCAAGTTTTACATATTAGTAAGGAAATCTGAAGATGTAATGTAAAAGGATTATTTACTATGTATTCGTTTCTAATAAGAATTGGGTCACCAAAGCGAGGTGTGGAATAAATGTAGGGATATCGTAAGACTGGTGGTAGCAGTCACCAGAACCCCCACTTTTTTAAAAGTTGGAGTGCAAACATAAGTGTTCAACAAAATTGATGAGATAAAATTTGATGACCTTTGAAATGAGAAGAAAAACGTGAAGCGATGATAAAATGTTTAAAATCCCATGATCATTGCAATAAATATAAATCTTTTAATGCAAAGTTGTAACATAGACGTTCCTTCTTAAAATATTAAGAAGCGACATGAGTTCAAATAAATCAATTTTGTGCTCATAAAAAATAATAGTATTTTTTAATGATTTAATAATAGACAAAATTTTCGTGTGTTTGTTAGATGATTTGTAACTCTTTTCTGATTATTAATTATTGTATTATCACATAAATTAGTTAAAGAAAAACATTTAGTATACTTTGTTACCTCTAGGTATATTTGAAAAAAAAATTGATGTCACAGTTAAGTTTTTTTGGCACAAACTATTCAAAGAAATTCGAGTGAATTTTTGCAATGTGCAGTCAAAACCATTCATAAAAAATAATTTACTTATTTTCATCGGCCGGGAGCAACAGTATGTGCGCTTTTAGAGCGGAAAGCGAGCATGCATTAAGCAGATAGGCAGCACTTACCAGGTGAGCCATGGTGCTGCAAAGAACAGGAGCGGAGAGGAAGCCAAAGGCCCAAGCGATGGCCCACTGCTGTGCGGCGGTGGCGGCGGGCAGCGGCTAATATAACGGCGATGCGATGGTGAAAGGCTGCAGCCACTGTCGCCATGGGAGGGGACAAAAGGAGGAGGTTGGTAGGCGGAGATGGAGGAGCAGGAGGAGATCAAAAAAAGCGAAGGGGATGAGAGTCCCTTGTGTTGCTGCTGCCACAGTAGACACCGCCCATGTCCGTCTCCTCTCACGTCTTGGCTCTCACCGTCACCAAGTACACGCACGGACAAAGTTTCGTGTATCTCACACTTGTGCACTAAATATGCAAATACTATCCACCCAATTCTCATCTTGTATTTTAAAATGTAAATGTTTAAATGGTTAAGCGGAAAAGCTGACCTTATGGTCTGAGTCTCGCCAAAATAAAGGCACTTTATTATTATTATTATTATTATTATTATTATTATTATTATTATTATTATAAAATGTGTCTTTCAAAATTTTATTTGAAATGTAAACTCGATTTAATACAAAAAAAAAAAAGTTTCAAAGTGCTAAAAGAATGTTTTCGTTACTTCTCATAAGAATTAAAGCTCATCTACACAGAATATTGGATGAATTTTCATTATAAATTGTTTACTGTGCGATGAGCGTGATGCGAAAGTCATTATCGGTCCTTTTACGAGTTTTGTTTCTATTCGGCATTTTTTCATACTATAATTTGTCGGCACAAAATTCGGTAGTTTTTCTCCCCGCGCTCAAGAAATAGGTACGCGATATTCGTGAAACAAGCTACATATTTTCTTAGCAAAGAAGAAATGTTATTTTATACTTTTTAATGGAGGGAACCAAATCTATTTTTATAGACCAAAGTTACCTATGAATTATATACAAAAATAATCGAAATTTTAGAAAAAATTGAATGTTTGTTATCATTTTGTTTATGCTTCATTAAGCTACATTCTGTTTAAAATGCGACACAATATAATTAAGTAAATGGATAAAATTCTTATATAATTTTGTAATTATTGGGAAGAAAAGATATTTTTCCCTACTCCAATACTGCCAGTCGTTTCCCACAGCTTATATTACTGTTGGTTAGTGGTAACGTAAAAAAAACAAAACTTTATAGCTTTGTATCTCTTTGCAATATAGTTTTCTAATTTGTGTTCCATCTGGTCGATCTTTGTTTCAATATTTAGTGTTTTAGATCTTTATAAAGTTACCAGCGCTAATCTTCCTTATCTTCTGGGTTTCTAGATCAAAATCAAATTGTTATATCCGCATTTACTATCCCACAAACGGTTATTTTACATACCTGTAAGGGGGGGGGGGAGTTATATTATACATAACAAGCTACTAACTAATGCATAAAATATTCAACATCATTAATTTTGATTTGTAATTCAATAGCCTAAATAAAATTAAGTATTGAGTGGTATGAAATAAACCAATTTTTTATGCAGACCATTGTTGAAATAAGTTCAGTTCGTTTTGTAATTATTACACAGAACACAAAAAAGTACATTTTCGTTCGTCGTCGACTTCTCAACTACCATCTCCCTTATCACCAACTGTGGTGTGCTTTATATTATCACCCACATCGATACGTTCCGCTTCATCACCAATTCCGCAGTCACCAGCGAAACAACCCATTGGTTGCTTTACGTCTGACATCGCGTCAGCTTTCCTTATCTTCTTATTGCAATTTTGTTAATGAAATAGGTAAACAAGAAAATATTTGCGAAGTCTAATGCTACAAAATATAAAAACGTATTACAAGAGTCAAACGCTGGGTTTCACAAACATCAATCATTCTGAACTAGTACACCCTCAGAAACCTAATCTTCCCTGAGATTTCTCGGCATCGCAACTTCCTTAGTCACCATTTTCTCCACGGTCACCGTCTCTACCATCACCACCTGCTTCATTACCGCCATTTCTCCTCCCGCACCGCCACGTGATTGAGTTTGCGAAGGAGAACGGTCGGTCGGTTGCGTCCGGCGCGGCGCGGCGCGGCGCGGCGCCGCCCATCGCCTCCTTCCTCAGCAGCCGTCAGCCGCGGCAACGACAGAGACCGTCGTTGCTCGCTCGCTTTCTAGGTTCCTTGACGGTGCTGTCCGTCCATCCGACCATCCGGAGAGCGAACGAACGGTCAGACACTGCTTCCGCTACTCCTCTTTGAACCCACTCAGCCTTGGCCTTGGGCTTCCTCCCCGCCAACCGTCATCCTCTCGAAAACAATCACTGCTGATCACGGTAACACTGCCTCAAACGCACTTTCCTTGCGACCAACCGTTCGGATGAAAGTAAAATTTAATCGAAAGCCATCGACTGGAGAGCGTGCGAATCGTTTTAATGGATTGAGGGACAGAACGGTGAGGAGACTTGTTACCACATTACAAGAGTTATATTTCTCATGTTCAGTACTCTTTTTCAGTTCTTTACGGATTCATTACACTTAGTGTTCACGCATCGGAACATAGATAAACAATAATATTAAAATATGTTAAGAATTAATAATAGATGCCATAATGGATTCAAGGGCATTTAGACTCAAACCATTCCCCTCAAAATTATTAAAAAATTAAAATTTTATTGGATTTGTCAATAATTTATAATTATTAAAAAATAATTTATGTTTATACAAAAAGTAGGTATTTGCATTATATAGTAAAAATGTATTTCTACAGAATCTTAAATTGCTTTAAATGTACGTTCTATTCTATCAAATTCTATATCCTACCCCGAATATCACAACACATACACCACAACAAAATCCTACATCCATCACTGGTTTCATGTATTGTATTTAAATATTCTGTTAGTATTCATAATATTAAAAGTTTAATGGCTACATAATAAGTAACATCACAATCATTTAAATGCATTAATAAAAAGGGAAGAGGCGTACTTTTTAGCATAATATTTAACTGAAAGTATGCATGTTCCCTTTTCATTCATTTGATAGTAATGACACAAATTTCAATGCGCGAGAAAGATTGTGTGAATGCATTCCATAATTTCCTCACAAAATGGAGACGTTAAATGACCTAGCGTAGATTCTACACTTAGACGACACCGATACAACTCTTATGACGTATCTTCGAAGCAAAATCTTCACTGGGAATGAAAACATCGTGTGTACGAATTACACTTGACAATTACGTAAATAATTTAGATGGTAATTATTCACAATTTTAATGTTTTGAAGTTACATAAACTGTTAAATTTATATTTACTATTTATATTCTCTCTCATTTTCATAAAGAATACTTTAGAAACCTTAAGACATTAAAAATCTTAAAGAAAGATCAATATTTGCTATAGTGCGAGTGTTTCAAACTCTTAAGACAGATGGGAATAATGTATACCTTAAAGTAATTCAATTCAAGCATAAGATCTACTGCTAATATTTACATAATGAAATGTCCCTCCTGATGCATGAAATGAATTCCTAATACCGTTGACACAATTCGTACATTTGTTACAATTCGTGCCAAAGTGAACATTTGCATTGAGTCACTTCATGACTGTTTTATGCTACACGTATTATCTAGTGATAAAATGGTATTTTTGTAAAGTAGGACAATAAATATTTTAGTTTCTGAAAAGTAGAAGCTATAAAATATAAATTATTTTATTATATCGATGCTAGATATAAAAAGCTTTCCAAAATGTTCTTTAAAATTCAGCCATCCCCAACCCAATGTGGTTATTAATATAACAAAACATTTTTAATTTTCAAATAATAAATTAAGTTACATCGTAATACATATTTTTAAAGATTTAGTTCATAAGAGTTGATACAATAAAAGTCCTTTTTAAATTTTATTTATTTCTTATTTGCAATTCTTTGAAATATTATAGTTGTTAATTTAATTTATGTATCCTTGAACATTACATTTACGAATTCAGTATATATTTTTCTGAAAAACTGCAGAGTAAAGAATAATAAAGACATTAATACATATTATTCATCAATAAAATCAATATTTGACTAGATGTCGAATGAAAAGTATTACATGTCCTCACATTCGTATTGTCAATGACTTAATATGCATCTAAATTTAGTTGTTTCGGTGAAACTAGATATAGATGTTAATATATTATAGCGTAAAAACGTTTTAAGAAAAGATGAATATTCTATTTTTTTTATTTTCGTACTATTTTACACTGTTATATAACTACCAGAGAACTGATTGGAACCAATGCAATGTCATTTGTATGCGCAACTGTTACATTAGTAAAGCGAAGAGAAAATGATAATGAGAACTATTAATTAACACATAATATAAACTAGCAATTCATGTAGATTCTCAGCTCATAGTAAATACTTATATTTAATTCTTGTTGTAAATAACGTAATACTATTATATTGCCCATTTTGATTTTAGAGAAATTTGTCGCGGTTAATTGTGAGTCTCTTTGTAATTCGTCACGTTACTATCGTAAAACATATTAAGTTCTTGGACATTTAGATCTCGCTTCAGTTTCCTGTTTTTACATGTATACGTCTCGTAATTCCAGTTTTCCGAAGCATATACTCCTTGCTTCGTATATTTACATAGATAAATGGTTCTCGAACCTAGAATATCGGAGGTAGCATATCTTAGCTGATTGTTTTTAAAATAACAGGTAGTCATCCAGAACTAATGTTTGAATAAGTATACTACAAGAACCTCTGAAATTAACAGCTTTATAGTACTACCTACCAATTATGTATTGGACGTTTAACCGAAGTGTAATAAAACTTCTGAATGAACATTCACGAGTCCAAGTACCTTACCCATAATACTGTATTACGTTGTGTAATAATAGTCTACCGCAGACCGTCTCTGTAGTCACTCCCTTGCTTCGTATGAGAAAATGAACGTCTTAACCAGAAGCTATAAGTGAAAAGAGCATGGTCATGGCCAGATTCACAGGTAAAGGACTTTTGTGTCAACCGGAAGACAACTCACGAACTAACGAATGAAAGCATGAAAGAAAGCGTAAAGGTGCCGAGTAAAGAAAAATAAACAATGTGTCTGTGAGAAGGAAGTAATAGACTTTTCGTGAAACTCCAGAGAGATATTTATTTCATTGAGATTTGGTTGTTTGGGTATCAGAATGTGGTTAGAAATTACCACGCAAACAACGATTGTATTGCGGTACCTTCAAATATTTCCCTTTCCATCTTGACTGTTGCGTCGCTGTGGATAACATCCAATAAATGGCGTCTCCATTGACGGAGGATTGATCAAAATTTATGTGTTTACCTAACTTTTCAAAACATATCCTAAAGACTTTTATAAAGATTAGTTTTTTTTCCCTCCACGTGGTCATACGCAGTTTGTACTGTTTTTTGACAATAAATTTATTATTATTAAAGAAACATGGGACAATTTATTGAATACAATTTCAAAGATGCCTTTAGTATTTTTACAGTGAAAAGTGTATTAACGTTGTTTAACAGTGATTTTGATTATTGGCGATAGTCGAGCGAGTAATTATTACCGTAAATTGAGAGTCAACTGTAAGTGAATTCATTAATTTTCACGTCAAGAAGAAAAGACTGTAACCCTTGAGGCAAGGCCGTACATACATCTATGACCCTGCCTTCGCATAACTATAGTCACATCTATCTCTGGCTCTATCTCGAGGTGCTAAACCTAACCTACAAACGAAGTTGGTAAAATAACGAACTCATATATATCCAAATCAATGTCCTCCAATTATATCCACCCACGTACCCAATTCTATGTTCACTTCCGAAACTAACGCCAGTGAAGTCATGAGAATCATCAGCTCATTACAAAACAAATTTTCAAGAGGCGTAGATGATATACCTGAGTTTATTGTTAAATTTTCGTCCCATGCTATATTAAATCCACTCATAAATATTTTTAATAGTTCTTTATCGGAAGGGGTGTTTCCTAACATATTTAAGAGAGCTAAAGTGAAACCTTTACACAAGAAAGGAAACAAACTTAATATTGGAAATTACCGACCAATATCTCTACTACCCACTTTCTCAAAAATCCTAGAAAAATTGTTCTATAAGCGTCTTCTAGATTTTTTATCAAAATATAACATTCTCTCTGACGATCAACACGGTTTTAGGAAATCCTTTTCCACTACAAGCGCCATATTTTCCTTCTTAAACGATGTTACCACATCTCTAGACAGTGGAGAAAATCCTCAGGGTGTTTTTCTTGACTTATCCAAAGCATTCGATGTCATCGATCACGGAATTCTCCTTACCAAATTGCATTCTTTAGGCATTCGTGGACTTCCACATCAATGGCTAACTTCTTATTTAAAAGATAGATATCAACAAGTAGAAATATCCTATACTAAAAATAAAATACTTGAGCGTTGTCTTTCAGAAACAAAGCCACTTACTTGCGGAGTACCCCAAGGATCAATTCTCGGCCCTATACTCTTTTTATTGTATGTGAACGACATGTCATCATCCACATCAGATTGCAAAATGGTTCTTTTTGCTGATGACACTAATTTACTATGTAAACACGCCAATGCTCAAAAAGTTTTGTCTAACCTTTCGACTTGGTTCCATGCAAATCGTCTCATTGTAAACACTGACAAAACAGTGTCTATGTCATTTCACAATAGTAATACAAAATCTTTACCCCAGGTTTCTCTTTCTTTAAACGGAATACGATTAAAAACTGTTGCAAATACAAAATTCTTAGGTCTCCATATTCAAGACAACCTCAAATGGAATTGTCACATTGACAATCTTAATTCCCAATTAAGCAAATTGTGTTACGCATTCCGAATCTTAGTTAACGCAGTTAGTCCACGTATTTCCCGTTGCGTATATTTTGCAAACGTTTACTCCCATTTACGTTACGGCATTACCTTCTGGGGTAATTCCGGTCAGAGTATTCAAACTTTCAGAATTCAGAAGAGGATAGTTCGGATAATTTGTAAATCTCACCCCCGAAACTCTTGTAAACCTTTATTCAAGGAATTATATATCTTAACCCTTCCCTGCATTTATATTTATGAAACGGTCTTGTTTGTTAAGTCCGAATTACTGA
>NNCF01130032.1:279702-354197 GCA_002313205.1 Laupala kohalensis | reverse complement strand
TTATCAATAGAAGTATCCAAAATTATATGTCTTGAGAACGAGACTATTGGGACACTTATTTGCTTATCTGAGAAGCAGATTTAATGACGTTTGCACTATAAACTGTTTGATTTATTATCCTTTTCTGCAGTTCCCCTTGGTCTATATTAACTTGTGTGCTGGTGTAACATTAATACTTTAAACATGTTTAGAGCTTTTTTCTCTTTCTCAAGCTCATAATAGAGTAATAATTATAGTTGGCTCCTGATTTTCCTTGTATTTAAGAATCAAATTAAAAAACTATACATTACTAGTATATCATATGAACTGTTTTTAAAATGGAACATTTGTTTCGTAAAACATAAAAACTCATTTTTTTAAATGGAATATATGTTTCATAAACATTAGGAAGTTCAAGCGGATGACAAGAATTTCTTTTTTATTAACAGATCTTAATTTCGATGAAATATATGCGGAAGAAAGTTACCGTAGAGCTAGTGACAGGAGCAGGTGTGCTCCGTGGGAGGTTTCGCGTCTAAGTCTTGTGGTTTGCTCGAAAGTGGAGAAATCCGGTAGAGTTTAGTGAAAAGAGCTAACGAACTGCGTAATAAAATTAGTATGCAACATTGTTTGCATCTCTTTTGTTATTTAAAAGCATTCACGCTGACTGCAGAAGTAGACAATATTCTCCAAGAGTTGCTTCCCCATTCTTTGTAATTGTGGCTGCAGCATAGGAAGTTGGTATCACTCTTAAGATTTGTTTATTTTTTCTCTCTGTTCCCTGGGGTTTCCAGAACAGCGTACGACTCACCCATGTTCTCAAGAATTAATTCAAAACTAACCTTGATAATGAGCGAAATTCTCTGAAATTGTAGTAAATATTAAATTAATTATGCTTTTGTTCATAAAATAGTTTTAAAAAACTACAACAAAGTGTTCAAATAACGTGTAATATGATCCTGACACGTTCTGTTCATTTTATTGGAATTAAATTTAAAAAATATTGTAGTCTTTTAACCTTATGTTGAAGTTGTAAAAGATTGTTTTTCTTTTAGAGGATTTAATGCAACTGCTGGAATTTAAAAAATCTTGTTCGTTGTAAACGAGTATTGGTTTTTGGAGCTATTGTTAAGTGATGAATATTGATTAAATATCAAAATAAAAGAAATACCTTTATGATGAGGACTTATGAGTAAGATATAAGATAAATGTTGAATTAAAATCTAAAATACTTGTCACACATGATAGGTTCATACTGACACGAAAATTTTCCCGCAACAAAGATATTTAATTCAACATAATCTCATAACTTATATTTATTTCAGAGATAACGTTATTAGTTCTTTTATTAGAATTATCCCATACGAACCATATTCACATACCACATCAAAATTTATCATTTCTTCAATAACATTTATTTGCTATTTTTTTTCTTTTTTGTATATTTTTTATTCATTGTGTTAGATGAAAGTAGAAGATAGTTTTAAAAAATTATTTATATTTTGTTTGTCTTATTCAAATTCCTCTTAATCTTTACATTTCTGATAATAATTGTTCTTCGATACTTTAATTACCATCCCTATACCAACATTTAAAACATGACTTAAATGAAGCAATAATATTTCAGACCAAATTCGTAATAAAGCAGGCGCCTTTCCTCTTGATTTGTGTCTCACCTTTGTAAATCGAAAATCCAATTCTCTTGTTATGTAAACTTCATTCTCAACCAAAGCATTATGAGGGACTCTGCAAAGCACATAAAGGCTTTTAAATTGCTATCTTCAATGCTTCGAGACCCTTATCCCCCTAACAATGCGATCTACTCCAAGGACGAGGTGCGGCGAGCGCCAGCAATTTCTCCCCAGAGCAATTACTATTAGGGCGCCCGTGCGATAAGCCCAACAGAGCTCAGGAGGGCTACGAAGCAGTGAATAAGCTTGTCTAATAAATGTGGATGACATTGTCCACTTATAAGACTCGTCTTTCAGTACAATAACCGCAGCTACGATATCACAAAAGAACTGTTTCTACTGCAATCCTTGTAGGTTGGTTTTCACGACAAAGGTGGCTTATGAATCCTGTATATTGTTTGTAATTCGAGGTCACATCTTTCAGTGTTTCTGGAAAGGAACGAACAGGAAATCCTTTTACCAAGGGCGGTGGTTCGTACATTGTTGGATTTGCGAAGGTTTTGAAATAAATGGGATTGTTACATTAGACCACTTCAAACACTTCAAAATTATTTTTATCTAGGACAAAAATATAATACACATTTGTTGAGTCGCGCAAAACCTTACATTATTTAAAATTGTCAGTAGCAAAATTTTATTTGCAGAAATTTTATTTGTATTCATCGACCTCAAATGTTACCTAAGAGTAGATCATAATTATGGAAGAGAATAAAAATGTTAGAAAGAATATAGAAAGATTGTAGTGTTACAAGTAAATAACATAACGTTTAAAAATGAAACATGTGGAAAAATATTTCGATAAGTAAAGTACTCAAAATAAGTCAAAAAATAAACTTTCAAAAGGTTAGATTATTGCTTAAGATACAAGCATTTTTCAAATAGTAAATTTTGCTAAATGAAATATAATTAAAATGCCACCTGCAACTCTCCTCAGATTTGTTTTTTGGTGGCGTACTTAAATATTTACATCAGAATTTTGCTCTTCGTAAAGTGAACATTCCCCTTCTTGTTTTCTGCTCGCTTCTGATTCCTCTTCGTTGAATTCACAAGCAACGCCTCGGGCATCAAGCGCATAGACTAGAGGAATTCTCAGAAACGGCAGAAGAGAGTGTTTTCAAAACGTTTCTCTCTCACACAAATGGGAGGTACAATCTTTTGACGTTTTGTTGTATCATTAATAATAATAATAATAATATAATAATAAAATAATGATACAATAAGGATATGATAATAATAAAATAATAATAATATTTAATTAACTGCAAATGGGAAAATAGCACCCACTTACAGAATATAAGGAAATACAAATAAACATACAAAAATTCATATTACAGAGAACTGAAGTTAAAAATTGTTAAAAAATAATTAAACTCTATGATTAAATTAATATTAAAAGAATTAACTCTAAAAACATGAGACGCTGAAACGACAAAAAAGTTAATAATTACTTATTGCACATTTTATTGCACAAATGACCCGAACATTTGATTTATCCCTTTAGTGCACATCACATTTCCCTTCCCTCTTTTTCTAACTCACGCATTTCCCTCGTATCACTTCACTATCACTAAATCTTCACAGCTCGAATGCTTTTCCATATCCGACGCAGACATTAATTTTTAATCGTTCTATTGAGAAATGAGAATTTTCCAACGTCGGTTTTTTGTTTCCTAATTCTAATGTTTAAAATATGACCTTTTCTACCTATCCGAGAATGATTTTTCAATTTTTCCGTTGTTTTTTTTTATTTGTGCGGGATTGTCCGTAAATGTTCACGAAACCTATATTTACTTCCATAGTGAGAGTAATAGTATTAAACCTGTTATTTCAAAGTTCATTCAATTTCTTTAGTTGATTACGTAATTACAAATTTGAAACATCAGCAGAATATTTGAACGGACAGTTTCAAAATGTTTTGAAATGTAATAATACATGAATGAATTTGAAATTTTTTTAACTTTTAGACATATATTATTATGGAGATAATATATTTAACTGTAATTACAAAATAACATTTTTTCCAGATGCTTTGTTTACTATATCATGGAATTTACTGTTAGAGATTGAAATGTAGTTATAAATGTGACATTTTATGTCCGTAGTAAATAAATTTTATTAGTCAGTAAACATAAAGAGTGCAAGTTTTTACATAGTTTCTTACGGTACTTTCTTGAGAGATATGAAGAAATTTTTTTGCGAGAGGCGAGAGAATAATATATAAACTTCCGTTTGTTTTCGGACATGGTAAATTGCATTAATCTGGATAGGTTTCCCTCTACATTATAAGCGAATATTTTTCTGTGGGTGGCAGTGAACATCAAGGCGCCTCGTTTGCATCGGTAAAATATAAATTTGATTTTTAGACCTGAGAGATGGAGCATTCTACTCAGGTCACTGATTGCTCCACTACAATCGAGAGAGAGAGAGAGAGAGAGGGCAATTAACATCTTTTATCTGTAGCCCCCGGTTCACATGAACTGTTCTATTTCCATAATTGGCAAATATCTCTATTGGACCTGCGCGTAATTTCTACAAGAAAATACTTAATAAAAAGTATTTTACACTGCATTAATTTCAATTAAATAAATTATAAAATAAGCTGGTTTCTATAATATATCTATGAGTGGAGTAAAGGCCCGATATATAAGAATTTTTGACAACGGTTTAAACAGTCATGTACAAACCATTGAGAGTCATAGAGTAAACTCAAAACAAACAAAAAAATGTCTGAAAAATGTAATATTCGAATACTCTAGTGTGATACTATGTAAATCAATTGATTTTTGGAATTATGCATATTTAATATCTGTAACCAAAGTTCATATGATTATTCCTTCGTTACACATGAGATAATCAGATTTTGAGGTGAAAAATAATACAAATGTATGTTTTCCTGGGTTTTTAGGCTGTAAGCACCTTCGTGACTACTTCACTGATATATACAATAATGTTGCATCGAAATATCCCTGGAACTCGTGATAATTTTCGGAATTATGCACGAAATGTTTTAACAAAAAAGAAAAAAAAAATTGACTCATCGAAACTCAATTTCTTGGCGCCAATTCAATTTTGTATATTTTTTAGTCTTAATACCATTTAATTTGAGTCTAGTATGTTGGAATTATCGATATTTTATCACCAATATTAAAAAGCGTAGAATATTTAACTCGTAAATGAGATTAGAGAGAATTTTTAAGTACCGACTGTACATTTAGACTATCATAATAAATGCAGTGTGAATACTTAAAGTATGATGTATTAGAACGTCGATCGTAGACCATTCCAAAAACATACGAATTCAATTTTTTTTTCAGATAAGTGATAGGTTAAACCCACTTTACTTATAACCAAGAGGCTTTCGACTGTAAATCTCCAAAAGAGACTCAGTAATTCGGCCCTTAATGGTTAATTCTGAGATATAATCATCCTGGGACAGATCCAACCGCAAAGTGGATTAAGGTTTATCTCGCGGCGCTACGGATTGGAGAACTGAGTAAAGAGATTTCATTGGCTCCGACACAATTCACTCTTATTATTTCATCTCTTCGGGTACAAATTGTGATTTTGTCGGAGAGTTTAAATAAAGTTAGTTCGACGTTCCACACAGAAAGGATTTAGCAATGCAACGTACGATATATATTACGAATGCTAAAAAAGAGAATCTAAAACGTAGCCACCATATTGTTAATTATAAAAAGAAATATTTAATTTAATTCTGGAGCAAAATATGATGTAGAAAGTAGCAGAATAAAATATAGTAATTATAAATTATACCCTATGGACCTCAATTGAAGTATGTAATAATATAAAAATGTCTGTTTATAAAAAAACCTTAATGAAACTTTTTATAACAATATTGTGAAATTGATTTTATATGACATAACACTCCTCCGAGAACGGTTAAACATTACTCTTCAAACTACGAAAATCTTGTATCGCCTGACTATGTAGGCAACACATACTACACTACTGTGAATCGTTGCCTACATTGCCAGGGGCCTTTAATAATATCCTTGCGTTTCACTTTTCGAAGTAGTTTCTTTATATTTTTTAATGTTATATAGTTCTTGACCACTGCAGTTACGTGAGTATTATCGTGAGGAATATGTCAAAATAAGTAAAAAGAAACCACTTCATAACTCGCTAAAGTTTTGTATATATTGTACACATCTTCTGGGCTAGTTACACCATTTCTACAACGTCACCACCACTTATCTACAACTCCAACCTGAAGACATGAACACACGGTACATCCTACTTACTTACTTACTGCATAAAGAAAACTTGTATTTTTTTCTCTTGATATATTCCTCAAGATAATACTAGTGTATTTCCATTTTTTTTGTGAACCTGTATTTTTATATGCCTGAGTTCCGAAAACTGCTTTTAGATGAATGTTTTATTTGCTCCTACAAACGACAATTTTGAATCCATAGGAGAATACTCTCGTTTTATTGAAGCGCTTCTTCAAAATACGTAATGCTCTCAAAATTGGTGTGATAGTAAAGAACGTTGTATGTGTACACAGCAGTCGATGATGACTAATCTTCCTGATTGCTTTTCTATTTGTGTGGGCTCACAATGGGTGATCTCATGCACGATTACATGTGCATTCATATGAATGGAAACTGGAAAACAGCATCCAGATGAAGGTTCATCACAATAAGCAGTATGTGATGCAAATTTGAATCAATATAGCGATAATAGGTTATTGATAGTCAGAATATCTGGGATTTCTCATTTTCATTAATATATTACGTGTATCAGGTCGAACATGTATATGTAACTTCACTTCTCTGAAACGTGCATTAATAATCATTTTAATGTACATCTTGAAAAAGGAAATATCATGATTTTTTTATTAATGTGTGTATAAAATTTTACTTCAAACGTATTTCAAATTTACTTGGTATTCAAACTTAAATATAATTAATATATAATTTATAATTAGAAACGGGTGGATGTACTACTGTTTGCGTCTAGCTCTAAAACACCATTTTGTTTGTTTGTTTCTCTTGTTGTTTAATTGTATTTTAATTTCTAAAACACTACCATTATGTTGAAAATTTGATATTGAAGTGAATGTTTTTATAACCAACAAATGAATGTGTGTTCTTAGAAATGGCGAGCGAATAATTATTGTGGGTTGCATACCGAACAGGGGAATCATATTTTTGTATTCTTAAGTCACGCTCCCTAGTCGTTTTCAGTCCCCATGAGTCCGTTTTGTTAACCGTTCCGATTCCCACAAATTTGGTCTGCAATCGCATCAAGGGAATCCACAACCATCACATCCTGATTTCCTTCCTCAATCCTACAGGAAGGGGAAGGGATGGTGATGTTGACACTCCCTCAACGAGAGTGGTCATGTAGTAGGCTCGATATTTTTAATAAAATATATTCACTAAATATATTAATTAAAAGGAATTGCTTTTGGACGCAATTCAAATAATTAAATATTAGGGAAGCAAATTCAAATATGTGGAATTGTTTGAATGGGTGACTATCGTTATTATTCTCAGGAGATGAAATACTTGAGTCAGTTATGACCATTCTTGTATTACAGCCATTATTATATAACAAAGTCCTAAAAATTACCCCAATGAAGTTTTATTTCGAAATTTTAACGTGTAGCCATATATTATATCCGTTAGTTTGAAAAACATAAATGTTATTTTGTAAAACTTCTTAAGTTTGCATTAATTATTACTTGTTTTCATGCATTGTATAATAATTTACGAATAAATTCTGTTATGAGTCAAGTATGTTCTTATTTCCGTTTTGCTAACAATCTATCCTTTCCTGGCAAAACTCTTCTCTTACGTGTGTGGCACGTTGCATTTAATTGACAGTGGTAGGAGGTAAACTTTCGTTACTAAGAAATGTTCGGCAACAAAACCAGCAAATGAATAACATTATATGCATCAGCATTTCCATTGGTATTTGTTTCCATTACTTGCACTCACTTGTGCTAGGCTCTTTCCTTTTTCTTTCCTGACCTTTATTGGTCACCTCTTGTTCTATTCGATCCCGACGCTATTAGGGCTAGGGTATCATTCATTTTCCCCATTTTTTGTAATGTTTTGATTTTTGGTTTTGAGATATGTTTTGATATATTGTAATTCAGGTTTTTTTAGTGGGTATGGTCGAGTCATTCGGTGAGTCCCACACGCGGGGAGAGTCATGTTGGCTCTCCTTAGTGCGGAACTGTATTTTCCCTACCTGTACAGAATTTTAGGACTCTAATGATCTCGATGTCGACTAGCCGTAAAGCCCCGCAAAAGGAAAGAAGTATTTGTTTCGTCAGAATATACATGGCGAAACGTAGAACTTACATTGAAATCTGAAGCGGAAAGAAAATTAATACGAGTTATGTTGTAATTCATACTTTTTTCAAACAAAAGAAATTGTTGTATATTTGTAATAAAAAACGGATTTATTTATTAGCGCTCATTAAAAAATATAACAAATTCATATAAATAGTATTATTGACATAAACTACACTGCATTAAGTCATAAATTCAAGTCATTTATTATGAATGTATAATTTATTTGAAATACATTTTGTGTTATTTAGTGAGTATTTAGTTTCTTTGAAAGAATTTTAATGTAGAATTAAAATTTAAAATAACACACCGATTTATTGATCATACGTCATGACACTAATCTGGAACGGATCTTCATCTACCAATGGCAAATACTAGCCGATCATGCTTACTTATGAGTCGCTGCAGATTTGAACATCGCAAATCTGAAAATGCTTATTTATAAAAATAATTGCCATGTGCACATTAAATACATTTTGAAGATAATGTTTTAGAAAGTTAAAATATATTTGCTTTCAGTTTAAGTGTCATTCCGGAGTTTCGCTTGCGGCTAGGAGATTGTAAGTTTTACCCAGTATTGGTTGTTATGTATATACGTCGTAAAAATATACTTCATTTTCCACTTATCATTTCTGGCGTTTATAATTTAGACATTTGTTTTAGCACCAATTATTTATGCATTATATTGTGTATTGATTGAAACTGTTGATATATTGTCTGTTTCCTTTAAACGTTATGTTAAGAAAAAATATTTTGTGCAACGAACTTCCCAAAAAAACGTGCGCCTAATCGACCTGTTAAATGGTTCTACTAATCTAATTACACTTCACATTACGGTTTAATAATTTAAAAAATGCTCCTCGTTCTTTTCATTATATGGAACTCGTAAAATGTTTTTGGGAAACGTCTTCGGGTTCCCTATAACTTATTTTATTTTATTATTCGTCTTCGTCTGCATATTAATATAATGTAAGTGATTATTAACGACCAATTAAGGCAGACAGACTATATTATCACGAATTAAAGCTAATCTTAATGAAAATACATAAATATTTCACTAATTAGAAAATAATACACTTCAGAAAATCACATAGAACAATTTAAAACTTGTTAAAATTATCACGACGTCACATTGGCACCATCATAAACTGGAACACAACATCTCAGAGCGAAAGTTCATGTCAAACTGAATGTCTCACGGAGACAAGACATAATTGGTACATTCGAGGTTTTTGCTAACAAGTCCATCAAAATAATTAAAATATTGTGACTAATATTGTATTAGCTAATTTTTTCCCGTTAATTTTCATTAACAAACATATACATCGTAGAAACCATTGACATAAACTGAAAATTTAATTGCAATAAATCTACTAATAATAATTCAATTTCTGATTTTAATTCAAAAAACATCGTAATTTTTCCTCCTCATAGATATTGGGCTGCCCCGAAACTTCAATTGTTTTACAATTTTAATATTAATGCTTTTTAAAGATTTATAACAATATTCAATTGGTCCGTAGAGGTAAAGGTAAGGTGAATTGATTTGGTTACCATGTTGTTCACCAGATCGAATACAAAGAATATAAATGTAATTACACTGGACAAACTAAAAGATTACTAACGACGAGAATTTGAGAACATAAGGCTAATATAAATAATATTTCTCTTGTCTGTCACCATGATTTAGATAATATTGATTAATTTGATTGAAAAAAAAGAACTAAAATATTTTGTATTGAAGGAAATTATTACAAACGTGATATTTATGAGATGTTATACGTAAAAAGTACAATAAATCCTATACGTGTATATAATGTCACCCCAAAGTTACCTAACATTTATAACATATTCTCATCGTGTTTTCTGTACTATTTTTTGACATTTTTTATAACTCCCTGTAAATGTGTTTGCTCTTTGGGTTCTTACCCCTTCCACAACCTTGAATGTACCAGAATGTATCGAGAACACGGAATGAATATCCTGTGTATCCGGTGCCTAATAACTTATAAATAATTCTACTTATTACTTCACACAATACTACACATTACGGTTACTAGACAAATATGATTAGACCCTTCAAATAGTAATTTGTGTGAACAGGGTCAAATAATAATGAGGATCTGAGAATTTTAACTACCCTGACGCTCCTCATCGACCAAATAGGCTCGCATATAATTCTTTAAAATGAGCCAAAAATCGGTTTATTTTCCGTCAAAAAACCCGTTTCCTTTTACGTAACAATATTTGTGTGACAATTAAATGTCCTAATCAACAATACCTGTAAAGTATTGCTTGTCTCCTAGTAATTGCATAGATCGGATGATAAAAAATAGGTTAATTACTTACTAGACAAATCATTGTTTTGCTTCCAATCTACTTGGCTGGAGTTTCAGGTTTCAACGCTAAGTCTAGACTACACTGCATCCTGCACTAAATTAGCCACCAATGAATTCATCAAGTGACATATTTTCCAGTAACGTTTTAGCTTTTAACTAAATAATAAAACATTTTTAATCATGAAGAACAATAATGGGTTAGAAAAAATATACCATTACAATGATTGCTCGTAGAAGTCTGATACATTTTGAATTTCAACATTAAGACTTTCTCTTTCATTTTTTTGCATTAGTTATAATCTATTTTGGACTAATTTCTCATTGAATGACTTACAACATAATAGTGCATCTGAAAGCTTATGAAACAATAACAGAATATTTATAGTATTTCGTTGCAACGAAGGAAAAGTAAAAAAGATGTCATATAGCTTGTTTGGTTGTTATCTCGCGAAAGAAGAGGTATTTGCACTTTAGATTAACTCGTCTATATATTCATGTAGGTCTGCCCATTATCATTCAACGAAACCTTTCATGTCACTTTGTAATTACGAGTCCAGCTATTACAAAGGGCCTTTCCCCACAATTTGCAAAACAAAAGTGGTAGTATTCTACTAATTCGCTAATACCATAATTTTTTATTGTATTGAATAAACACGATCTTTTGTAAAGCACGATTTATGAGGATTCTTTGTTTTCCAATTTTTTCACATCAGATATTTTTAGTACTTTTATTTATGAGTCTTTTCCAATGTTGTTAAAGAGCACTATGCTATCAATAAATATTGATGCCTTGAAATATAGATCAACACATTTATTTGTTGATTTATACTGGTCATGTATTTGTCTGTAAAATGATCCTAAGATATTAGTAAAATTTTAACTTAATTGGAATATTTCTTTCCGAACTCTATGGTCCGATAAATCTAATGTATCACTTTTTCTCCAATCGTACACATTAAAATCCCAAAATTGATATAAAATTACAAAGATTTTGTTGGATTCTAAAGGAATAGTAATCTTACATTTTAACTGTACTCAAAGTCCTGTATTTTAACTCGGACAAAATGTAATCTGAGGAAAGAAAACGGGACCGGGAACTCATTGTCTATCAGTTTATAGTAATAGAATAACAGTAAAGTAATTAAATATCCACAACATGGTCACATGCTCTATCTGCGCTCTAAAAAAAGAATTATTCATTTATTTATTCATTTATTGCCAGTCTTACTGGCTTGCTGTTAGTACAGGATTTCTACACAGCGCAGCCAACACTTTTACTTCGCCATCGGTCCTAAGGATAATAACTGTACCTCATGTTATGTTGGCAGTTCTCTCGCGTTTCTTTAAACTTAAATCTATTTCCATTAATTCAATTTACTTCCTCTCGTGGTGCTATTCTGTTATTTCTCCATCGAGCGTGTGGAACGAATATTACCTTGTGTCTTTTTTGCGTTATTAACCTGTTTTTTCTTACAGGAAATAGTCGCTTTTGTGACTGCTATTAATATTTATTTGGATATTTATTAAATTCGTAGAAGTTGGCAATTCGTGTTAGGCAGCCATCTTACTTTATTTCCAATACATTTTACATGGTTTTGAGTATAGTATGTACCATTCATCTTTAATTTGCTTTAATATTCAGATTAAATTCTAATTGTTGTATGTTGGTGACTCTCAACTCATATCTGTCTACCGCTCATGTAAAAGACTCCATAGCTCTACATTTTAAAATTCAACGTCGTGACGTTGTTTGTGTAAATTTTGAAGGTGAAATGACACTTGATCGTAGACATCAAAGTGAACCTGTAGCTTTTTACATAAAGCATGTGATTATCCAAGACAAAATTTGCGGGCATTAAACCGATATAACAGGTATCAAGCATTGTTCTGAAAATGTGAAGTTTGTAGTAACAAATAGTTTACTAGTAATTTGGTACAGCCGAAAAGCTTTGTATTTTCGTTTATTTAACAAAGTGAGTGAATTATTCGCCGTGGTTTCATTAACAAGTTATTTTACTCAAAACGAAGAGAATAATAATTCGAGATTCATTATTCGTATAATGAAAGGAGTGGATCAATAAAATACATTAATAAATTTTCTTGTTTTTTATTAAAGAAAATAATAATAACAATAATAATAAAAACAAACAAAAATTTTCTAACGCATCACAGATTTGCCTATTTTTTTACATGAGATTGGTATATTTTACAAATATTATTATTTTATACAAAAGAGATATAAGCTCCAAAAGTGATTGATATCATGAATTTAATCCGTCAGCAATATGACTGAACCGGCATGACGAAATTTATATGAAAATAAAATTAACTTAGGAACGTTCAAAAAAAATGATTTAAATTATTTCAGTGATGCTTGTGAACATGTTTGTGGTGGTAAATATGTTTGTAGACGGGCACATGTACAGGGTATGGCTTAGGCACTGGTACGGGTACATGTTTGTCGACATGCACCGGGTACGGCTTGTTGACCGCGTATGGTACGTGCTTCTCGATGGTGATAGGCACACGTTTCTCCACCTCTACGTGCACTGGACGCAGAATAGGAACAGGAACGTGAATGGGCACCTTGACCTCCACGGGAACTGGTTGAGGTACAGCGACCGCCACGGGCTGAGGCACTGGTACCGGAATGGGCTGAGGGACCGGAATGCTCACAACCTGTAAAGAGATTCGTGTATTACACATTAAATTACGTCTTCACTTTTGAAAGTGTTCGGAAGCAACTTTTTCCCTGAAATAAATAATTTTATCCGATCAGACTTAACAAACAACTGATTTTTATTAAAACACGTCACAAGTGGACGTAAATCCTAAAAAAAACACACGAAACATATTAAAATATTAAAACGTGTGCACAACATTTCGATACTACTTTTGTACCATCTTCACGTGAACATGTATCACATTAGTAAGTCACACCAAAGTGGGTAAAAATACTAGAGTATCTCAACTGAACTATCAAGGAAATAAGTGGAGGTATCAGTACAATGCGTAAATACAAATAAAACATGAACCTGAAAAAAAATTACAAATAAATTAGAATCTAAGACATGTTCGAGGTGTATACAAAAATCAATATTAAATAATAATATCATAATTTTTTTAATGAGCTGTAGAGGGTAGGAATTAGCTAATAATATATTTGTCACTAATTGTTTCTATGTAATTTGATGTCTGAGAGTAAAATAACTTTATCAACTAAATTGAACACAATGGAACTTTTTTGTTGAACTTCACAACTCTATATGAGCAAGTAGACTTCTGAAACCAGTTAAAATGAAGTTTATGTTGCCACGAAAAACAGTAATATTTAACGAAATACAGCATGTTGGGAGAAGTTTTCCCTAAATTATATAATAATTGAAAAAAAATAACAACAACAACAACGTAAGAATCGACAATAAATAAAATTGATAACTCTGTAAATTTGCAAACAAATTAGATCTTGTTTGAAAAAGATGCTAAAATATAGACAAATACTTGTATGAAACGTATAAAATAATATTTCTGTTTTGTAATAATTTTGTGTGATTGAAATGTTTACATTCTGCGACTGACCACCGCAGTTGTAATACTTGGATACGGCAATCTAGATTTTATCTACACGCTGTTACCTCCAAAATGTTTCACGATGTGTCTAGTGAGTAAACTGACTTACAGTAGTGTCTTACTAGCAATCGTCATCGTGGTTCTTAGTCGGCCGAAACAAGAAATATATACATACAATTGTGATTTGAATGAAGAAAACGAATTTTAGTCAATGTGAACTCGTACAGAAATACTGTTCCAAGAAAGAATGAATACTTCAGATAGTCAATACCCATTTTAAATCAATATCTATTTGAAAACACAAAAAGCGGAGAGTATTATCAGGTTGATTATGAACACACACGGTCTACTAATTTTTCCGGTAATGTTGAATCACAATCCTTCCGTTTCAAACCAAATAGTTAATTTACATGCATTATAAATATTAATAGTTAAATGATCAGATTGACTCACTCTCCCGATTCCTTTGTAATTATATTCAACTGTCAAAACATTTGTCAATCAAATCACGCGTGATAAACAAAGCAAAGAAATTTACATAGAAACAGACTGGCCAATAAATGGAAATGCGTGTTCATTGCAGGAACGTAAGAACAGAAAAATACTATGAAAGATAGTTGGCCATCCGATCACCAGGAATCTCGCTCATATTTAGATACCAAATTAATTCTCTTTCATAGATTTATCCAATCATTGCTCTTCTCTAAACATGTGGTAAACCATTACATATGATATAATTTGTAATATTCAGGATTATGTTGAAGAAGAGTATTGATTAGAAAACTCCAGATACCAGTTCATGTTACAGTCACATTGCTTAGTGATATTAATTTTATACTACATAACTCCCACAAAATACCCTCCCCCCAAACATAAATAGTTTAAACAAAATTATTAGATGCCAAATCAAACAAGTAAGTTTCAAGGAAATTCATGTGAGTTTTCTTAGGCTCGGTTCAACTGCAATGTTAATAACTAACAAAGATTCAATAAATTTTAAAATACGTAAGTATATAACATAGTACTAATGCAACGAATTGTATGTGAGTGATTCGAGTGGTTGAATGAGCAAAATCTATCGACTGGTTCTGGAAGTTATACTCTACCATGGCGACTACAGAAAAATAAAGTTATTTAGAGCAGTGCTCTAGTCTCTAAAAAATATTCATAAATCTAGATCACTAATACAAATGGAATGAAATTCATGGCAAAGCAGCATAATTACCTTTAGTAAATTTGTGCCAAATTGTTTGTTCCCGGATATGGTTTTATTTTATGTTTACCCTTTTGAATTTTTAAAAATTTATTTAGTAGTATTGTGACGATTGCTTTATTAATTTTCAGTTATACAGTATGTACGTATTAGTATAGAGTATGTAAGCTTATGTGTAATCGTCTCTAGTATTATATTATTTTGTAAGTATAGAGAAAAATTGTAATCGTTTGAAAAAAAAAGTTCGTTATCTCTTAGGATTTTTACGAAATGCCTCCATGAGAGACTATTTTAAAATTTTTACGATGTCCAGTATCGTATGCGTACATATGTTTGTGTGTGTTTAGAATGTTGTTATCCCGATAACCCGGGGAGAAATCGTTGCATTGTAACCAACCTTGGGAAATAAATTTGGGAATAGAAGTCTATTTCTGGACAGCTCGTTTTGACTTCATATACACGCCACGCTCCACTTCCGATTGCTAAAAATTCAAAATTTTGAAACATACCTTAATCATTGGTACTGGCACGTGCTTAACGTGCTCAATATGTTTGACGGGAACATGGTGGTGCTCCGCGTGGACGTGGTTCTCCACATGTTGCGATCCGTAGTTTTCCCCATGTTGCGATCCGTAGTTCCCCCCATGTTGCGATCCGTAGTTTTCCCCATGTTGCGATCCGTAGTTTTCCCCATGTTGCGATCCGTAGTTCTCCACATGTTGCGATCCGTAGTTCTCCACATGTTGCGATCCGTAGTGCTCTTGCTGCGGAGCCTCGTAAGCAACCGACTGCCCCTCGTGCGCATTCTGTTGCTGATGCTGGTATTCATCGATGGACGGCTGTTGCACGTGTTCAGCGTATGATATCTGCAAGAGATGGACAAACAATATTAATTGAAATAATTGTTTTCAGTATCTGCCTCGTGTGAACGATCACTTTCAGTTACAAAAATTTCCTGCATTTTCCACTAGTATTCATGATTTGATCTATTTTCCGCAAATATTCAAGTGTCTCATGATTCGATTAATCCCAGAGTAATGTAGTATAATATGGTTCATTATATGACATTAAAGATCGCACATGAGGTCCGGTCAAGAACAAACCTAGTTGGTATTCTTTTTTTAAGTAGATTTTAACTAATATTTATTATAATAATAAAATTAACACTTCCCACTCATGATCTTTAAATTTCATAAAGCATACGGTAAAAAAAGATAAAAAGACTGGGAATATAAACATCACAAGTTTTACGTCATGTGAATTTTAACAGGGGTAACTGCAAAAATTAACACATTTCTCAGAAAAAGTGATTCACTCTCCACTAACACAAAAGCAAGGTTCAATTGATAAAATTAAAGCATACCTTAAGAAAAATTCATTTAGGCAAAATTAACGCAAAAAATATTTCGTATTTTATGCCTGTCAGTTAGGCGTTAAATTAAACTTTCCCAACGTTCCTCTTGTAACAATTTAATCTTACGCCGGTAATGTTAGAAAATGCAAAGAATAACATGAAATATGTTTGTTGGGGTCTTTCACAGAGCTTGCTCATTTTGCGCTCGCACAGAATCTTCTAGTTCCAGTAGTTCAGGAAACTGTCGACAGATGGCGTTTACGTATAGGTGAGTACGATCAATGGCCATCATGAAGACTATGAAGTCGTTTAGAAATTATACATGTACATATTAATTGAGAAATAACAGTACAAAATATTTGTTTGTTTTGTATTTTAACCGAGGGGAGGACACAATTTTCAGTATTCGACTATTAGGCGCGCCCACCTAGGTTTCTCCAGTTAAGTTCGTAGAAGGGGTAAATGAAAGGGTGGAAGGTAGGGGGTTGTTGGACTATCTCAAGTACCGATCCGACATTGGTCTGGAGTGGATGAGGGTGACCCCAGAAGAAACCTCACACAATTTGACCGAGCGTCGTAAAAGGCGGAGACGTGATCACCGTGCTGTTTTCAGTAACAGTATACTTATCACACTCGTTTGTATGCTCAAATGCCGTATTTCCCGTTATTAAAAAATGGTGCAGTTACGGCGTTATAAACGGTCGTGGCACCTACAAACGATACATTTCTCCTTCCATTTTGTATGTTATTTGGTAGTATTTTTTCATTTTATTTTACAGTCTACAACGCCGTCACGAACATTATGAAAACTAGAATATTAGCTTGTCTTAGTGTTATCTCGTAACTTAATTTCATGTTTTTCTCGTTTCGTTTCTACTCTCTTTTACACCCTTTAGGGTTACGTACCGGTGAAACCCCCGGGTCCATTTCGAGTTTAGATCTGCCTTTCACAATTTGCTATTTTCTACTTGTATTCTTCGTTCGGTCCAATTAACTTTGTAAAACCACTAGTTAACTGTTTCCAAATGTTTTTAGTTCCCCTATATAATCTCTTTTTCTGACTGTATACTTCACTATCCCGTAATATACGTTCGACTGTCTCAACTTCTTTCCTGCAAAAGTCCTTGTTTATCACTGATCTTTGATATTAATATAAGTAAATTTCGTTATTGTTTGAAGGAGTGTTTATTTCGTGAGGATTGATAAAAAATTAATCATATAATTAACTTTCAACCATTCATTTTGACAAAATTGAAATAAGCACAAAATTGTGTATTTTCGAGGTTTTAGAATCCCCGTTGAAGGCAAGATAAATTTCCGAAACGATGGCGTGTAAAATGTTTAATTTTTGACCAAACCTCATGAAATAACACACCGTTATGAATATTTCAATTTCAATGCAGCGTTTTATTTACAAGAATATTAATTATGTACAATATATGATAAAATTTTTGGTTGTACACCTTTCTAATGTTTGTTTTTGAACTTTAAATGATTGTAATTTTATTTATTTGTGATTTGTTATCATAATATTATTTTTTAGCATCATTTAATGTTTGTTTATTATTTCATTTAGTTGTGTAGTATCTTTTAAGTATATCGCAACTATCGATACATTGAGCACCGTTGGGAACCACGGGAAACCAAGTCAGGACACGCATGTACACAATAGATTGACGTAATCATTTACTAGAACTGTGATAAAGAAGAGAAAGAAATTATTAAAGTAATATAAGCTTTGCACAGTGGCAATATCGGAAACAATGAAGTTTATCTCGTGTGTGATTGTTGCTAGTGTATTTTATGAATATATTTGTCAAGATCATTATCTGAATTTAATTATTTTGTTCGCATACACACCCGTACCTGCGCAATGGCGTGCCCATGCCCCGCTGCATCACCGTGGTGCACATTGGTTCCGTAGCTGACAGGGCCGTGGTAGGAGTGCGAGTAGCTCACAGCGCCTCCGCCGTGTCCTAGTGATCCACCGCCACCTCCTGCCGAGGCAGCTGCACTGCGCTTCTCTTGGAGCACTGCCGCCGCCGCCTGGAGGTCTGGATCCGAAGCGAAGTGGTGCATCCTGTCGATCCTCGGCACCTCCGCCTTCGCCGCCAACGAGACGCAGGCGCTCAGCGCCAATATCTAAAAACACCAGCATTCCTTATTGGAGTACGAAGTGAATTGGATAATTACGCAAGCACACAAAACAAAACAAAACAAAACAAAAAACAAAAAAATGGAGTGTGCCATACTCAACTTTCCAATGATAATTTTCCAGCCTGCATAGCGAAAATGCTAAATGGGAAAATAATTTGTACATGCGAAGTGAAACATGAATAATACAAAAAATAACACAAACAGATTAATATGTATTGATTGTGAATATAATGCCGAAGAACGAAGAGAATTGACTGAATTACTGAAGAAAGTTGGAATCGATCAAAAAGGAACCTAGAAGAATGTATTAAAAACGAAAGAATATTTCCAAGACTTCCAAAATATAATAACACAAATCTTACATGTTAGGAAAGTGATACGGAAACGGGGATGAAACATCTTTGCAAAGAGACACAATAAAGAATGGAAAAAATAAAGATAAATAACTTAGAGAATCTTAGATAAGCAAATCATATAAGCAGATCATACTATTAAAGAAGTTTACAATCCTGGTAGTGTCATATTGATATGGTACTGGATTTCCAAAGAAATAAATGAAAAAGGAAAAAGATTAAAATGTATAAAAATCTTTATCCCCTCACCATAAACGGTTTGCTGTCTAGCTTCATATCAGCTCATTCAACTACAGATATATCTTCCACCCTAAACTCATAGGAATTGCCGTGGGTGATCTGAACAAGGCAATAATTTTCAGATAACCCTTATTTGTATAATAACTTTTCGACGTATTTCAAAAACGGTTTGACGTACGGAAATACTGTTTAGCAATGTGTACGCACAATTTAATGTACAAGAAAAATGTTTATATTCATTTTTCAAAATTTTTATTTTTAAGAAACCAGATGTGGAGCGTAAATGAGAGTGTAAATGAAGTCGGAATGAGCTATCCAGAAATTGATTTCTATTCCCAATGCATTGAAAGTCAGTTCTCTGCTTTGGTTTGATTTTATGAATTGTTCGTGAGTTATCGAATAAAAAACAATTTTAACACGCACACGACATTGAAAATAATCACGTAAATTTGAAAATACTCTCCTGGAGCCAATCCGTAAAGATATGAAGAGATCCCGAATTACTTTTTCGTTCGATTTCCATCCTTTCCTTATACATACTCTATAATTGGAGACTAAAAATTATCAGTTCCAAAGACTAGACCTATTACGTATCCTCGTCTATTTTGTCGCCCTGAATCCTAATCCGGGGCGTGAATTGCTCCATCATCCTCCATTATTTTTAAATCAAGAAAAACGGTCCTGAAATAAAGCAAATATGGATTAAAAGACTGGGGGACGTTGGTGCAAAATTTTGAATTCTTCTTGAGATTGAGTGCGTCAAAATACATTAGGATACATAGGTTTGGAACAAACTTTTTTTGTTTTGTGTGCCTATGTAATTAATCAATATCTCGACCCTTAAAGAAGACAAATGTGTTTTCAAGATTGACAAACACGTTGTTTTAACTTATATTTAGGCTATTCTCATATAATAATAACAATAAGCCAAACTCAAGTTTTTGTAAGTTGATATGGTTTCCGTAATCCATTTTTCATTTATACGTATTTTATGTATACATCATTAATACCTGAGAACGACCGATGCACAGTTGGAAACGTCGTGTTTGTTAATCTTATAAAGGATTAACTTTCAGAATCACTAAGTTATTCTATTATCAGTAGCATAACGGTGGATGAAAATATTTGCATTATTCATTTTTATGGGAAGTTTGAGTATCTTATTGCCATAATATTTATTAGTGGAGAATTATTGTTCGTATGATTCATAAACAAAAATGCTTTTATTATCTGTGCAGTATATTGTTATCATTTAAAGACAGGAAAATAAAGTTTTATTGACCCTCTTATTTCTATGTATGATATGACTTAAACCTTTTTTTATTTTTTTGCGTGGGACTTTACGGCTCGTCGACATCGAGATCATTAGAGTCCTAAAATTCTGTACAGGTAGGGAAAATGCAGTTACGCACTAAGGAGAGCCAACATGACTCTCCCCGCGTGTGGGACTCGCCGAAAGACTTAAGCATACCCACTAAAAACCCTCCTGAATTACAACATACCAAAGCATATCTCAAAACATACAAATCCACAACATTACAACGAAGAAAATGAAAAAACCCTCGCAACCTACTAGCGTCGGGATCGAAAAGAACGAAGAAGTGACTNGAAAATGAAAAAACCCTCGCAACCTACTAGCGTCGGGATCGAAAAGAACGAAGAAGTGACCAAGGAAGGTCAGGAAAGAGAAAGGAAGGAGCCAAGCACAAGTAAGTGGAAGTAATGCCAGACTCAGCTCGGGGTCCCGTGTTTGCCAAACACGTACTTAAGTCCCGTGGGGGGACTTAAACCTTATTTTACTGAACGCATATATAATTGATTTTTTTAAATTGGGGCTTTAGGGCTCGGAAACGTCTAGGTCATTAAAGCACTTTAAAAAAATTACAATTGTAAATACTAATATGTAACGAAAACTATTCAATTACAATATTTGCTTAAAATATTCATCAAGAGCAACAAAACTTGTGCTCTACATCATATAATTCTCAGCCCCATACCCAAGAAATACACAGTGAAACTTCTCTATAACGAACACTCATGAGACCTGAAAATTTATCCGCTACTGAGAGGTATCCGTTAGGGGAAGATTCAAAGTAGTTCCAATTTCCTTTTGAAATCGATGCTGGCCAATCATTGGTTCAGAATACTGCTCAATACAGTTTCCTGTCGTCAGACACGTCATATAACCTAAGCAACTGCGCCATTCGCCGCAAAACCCACTCATTAATTATTCTAACAAATAGGTGTGATAAGTTCGCAGTTTAAATTCTATGGTGGCCTGAATAACGCGTCGCGTTTATCTCGCCTGGAGTGTGGTGCTTTGGAAATTAATAACTGAAGCGAGTGCGCAGCAGGTGGGTGCACTGATGGAGGGGACAGAGGATTCGCAGGAGAACGAGACGGGATAGGGATGGGTTGCATGTTTAGGCATAATCATGTTACACGCCATTTGGTCGCAAAACTCAAAGCGACACGGGAATTCGTTTAGTGGAATTTTTCTGATGGCCCACTAAAATTGAGATGAGTTAGTTCTTTTCAGAATGTGAAATGTAATGGATCAGAAATAATAATTTATTTGGAGGTTGCATCGTATTTCCTTACTAATATAATTCAATGGCATAGTGACCACGAGGAAAAATTATTAATATTGAGAATATTTTACCTCATACATTGCACACGACCAACATTTCGTCCCATGTGTTGGGACCTTATCAGAGCTATTGTAATAAATTGCTTCAAATATACGAGCATTTGCTGACAACAGATCTGATGAGGTTCCAACACATGGGACAAGAGTAAAGAGTATATAATATGAGTTAAAACAGTCTCGAAATGTATACTTTTTCCTCGTGGGCACTACCCATTAAATTGTAATATATCAGTATGTATTGGAAGTATTGTATCAATATAATAATAATTTTTTAAATTTATTTTATTAAATTTTTGTGATGTGAAACATTGTACGTAAAAATATATTGTCCCTTAAAAGGTCCGATGAATCCGTAATATGATGTGCGACTATATATCAGTTAACAAATAGAACTGCAAATCGTTTTCATGTGTTAAACAAATGAATTAACATTACACACACAATACCTTTCTAACAGGTTTTTATATATTTCGCTTTATATATTAATCAATTAAAAAAATATTTCCAACAAAATTAAGAAACGGCTCGTTAATCGCATACTAATGAATACTAGATTAAGAGTAGCTGAAAACGTACTGCTATAATTGTTTCGTGAATTTCAATTCCACATTTCACTGTATAAATGTTAGTAGACCAATGTGAATGGACACGGCTGAAATAGCACTTAAAATTCTTGACCATGGATGAATCAGCGCATTGATGTGTTTTCAATTCCTTGAATTGGCACTTCATATGGTGACGATTTGAATTCGAGTTGTGTTCTGATGGTGAATTTCACTGAGCGAAAGTTGTTGAAGGAATTTCAACTCGTTACAGAACAGTTTCAAAGTTTTATCGAGATGTTCTACGAAGAGTACTCAATGGTAATTTGCTACATTCACATCTCACTTTATAAAGTTGAATGAATGTTGAAAATGTCTTATTTTGTTGTAAAAGCGTGAAAGTTATTGAGGTAATAAGTTTATGCACTTAACATTTATATGCAATATCTTAAAATTGACAATTTTCATTGTGTTTCTAATTTCAAAATTTCTCATTAAATAATGAAGAATCAAGGAAAAAGAGATTATGATATATATCATAGTAGAATTTATTAAATTTAATTAAATCCTAAATATAGTATTTACAAATATTTGTTAACACATAGAAATATATCCGTTCCTGGAATATCAGTGCATGCTGCAGGAGTAAAATATATGTTTGTAAATATAAATGGGAGAATTGCAATAGCGTGATAGCTGGAACGATGCTCTGAATATGGGTCTAGGAGAACGCCCACACCCTCGCGAGATATGTGTAAGGTTTAAAAAATATAAGATTGATAGAACATTTCTAGTTTTATAGTATAAAAGTAATAAAAATGTCACTAATTTGCAAGTAATCATCTTTTATAATATACAATAATTCAATAAGAGTGTTCATCTCAAATATCTCCTAAACAAATAAATATACCGAAGAACGGTTTTCGCTCAGATTTGTGTGTGTGTGTGTATGCAACAGAGATTTTGACCCTTCATGTGTGTAGTTTATTCTAAGTAGATTTGTAGCTTTAAATTTCACGAAAAAACAACAACAAATATAACGAATGAATTTGGTAGAACGGCATCCGCATAAAAACGCTTTAATTATTTTAACATTTGGTGATACCGACAACAAGTATGAACACATTATTGAACAACCGGAAGACATCGCTCTGTTGTTGTTCGCCTGTGATGCGTTGAAATTCAGTAAATGCTATGTGTTGGTATTTTTATTTTCTCGAAAATAGTTCCTTTTGAAAATATATACGAAAGTGTCGATAGACTCGGATCTTTTATTTACTTCGCGTCGATGATCGGTAAATCATTGCTGAACTGAAGAATTTGCTTTCTGTGCAGTAATCGTAGTTCTGTGCAATCGTGCTATATTCAGTTGTACAAATACGAGAAAATTTCAAAATATCAATATATATTTACCATCAGATGCTATTTGATTTGTCCTTCGTCAGGCGATACACAAATAGTGCAGTATCCCTGGCAGATACGTTGTGAGTGGTGTATTTTTATTTGTCCATAAAAAGGGTAGTAGAAGTTTGTTATAATTCGGAAAAAAAAATTCCCGAATTTCGTTGTCACCATTCAGAAAAGAATGATCAAGTGACAACAACGAACGCTTATCACCTGCGAATGTAACAAAGTAGGATGACAGCACTCATGTATGAATCGCATTCAGTTCTTACTTGGTTAATTCAACCAACAAGTAATTCGAGTACGTTGTATTTTGTGTATCTTGGCTGTCCGTGAATCACCACTTCGAGGTGAAGATTGCCTACACATTGCCATCTTGCTGAGGGCTTCCTCAGGAGTGTACTAATACCCTGAAGAAGGACTCAGTAAGATGGCTGACAATCAGTCTTCGACACCTCGACGCGGCGATTCCTGAACAGCCAATATACATGTGACTCCGGCCGCTCCACTTCGTTTCTTTTCAATTATCATCTAATTTATTTATATTGTACAAGTGTTCTAAAGTAAAATGAATTGAAGTATATAATATTCATGCTGGAATCAGTAACGTACGCATGGGAGACGAAGAGAGAGGTCATGGAAATCAACCCTATCTCCGAATCACAAATTATTCATATTAATTTAAAAAAAGGCTTTCGTATGAATATGAAATACTAACTGGCATAGGTACAATAGATTATTTTACACTAAGCGGTTTGATATATTAACTTTTGAGGTCCATGAAAAGTCCTCCACATAGAGGCAAACTTTCCATTTTTTTCACAGAAGGGATTGGTAATCTGGACTTAACTGTTTTGGTCATGATATACTTAAAAAAACAACCAACATGGATGTTTCGAAATTAAAAAATGAAAGAAACGCCTCCTATTAGAAGTATTCGCGATCATAAATAAAATGAAATTAAAATATTTTACAACATTGTTAAAGAAATGAAACAATAAATATTATTATGTATCAATATATTACTTTTTATTCAAAAATTTAAAATATCATGTGGAATATCCAAGCGATCCACGTGGTATTGAAGGTTTGACTTTGTGGTCCGCAAGTGTGAAAAGGTTACCGAACCGCACTTTATAGAATTTATTTTTTCGTGTGTACGCTACCAAAAAAGAGCACTGAAAATTTCTAAGATAACGCGCATTTAACTGCCCAATTATTCTGTTTTTTAAAACAAAAGTGGTAATTACATATTTTCCTCCAACACAGAAGTGTGAACAAAGGAGAAAAATACTTGGTACTCATTAGATACCAACATCTCTGAGTAAATAGATTTCGCGAGAGATTATCGTGCTGCGTTAATTATACCTTGACATTCGCGTGCCAGTACTTCCAATAGAGAGCGCAAAAGCTCTCTTTGTACAATGCTCTCGTGTTTACTCGTTCATAGAAATCTTGTATTGTCCAAGCGTGCTGTTGATAGCACATTTAATAACACAAACATGTTTGCGGGTAAACTCAATTTGACTGATACACGTGAGTAAAAGTTTCTAGTAGAAAAACACATTCAATCCAATATATTGTAACTTATGTTTGAACGATATATTCACTACTTTATTTTTAATTCTTCACTATAAAACAATAAACGTTCCCTCCCTGAAATACTGGAACAAATAAAACTATTTGGTAATTAAGACTAGATATGTGCGTAATGAAATTTTTGCTATGTTTTCTTTCTTGATAAGTTCGTGTTTCTCCATTCAATTAAAATTAGTTGTATAAAAACTGTTCAGAAATACGATTTTCGACATAGCAAACAATAAAATACTTTACTTTTGGAATGCGAACGTAAGAGAATCCCGTCAATCCGATCAAAGTGCTTGAGAGAAACTTTCTATTAGAAACAAGCAGTGAAGATGCGTCATTGATATATGCACTTCCAAAATCAGTGCAAATATTTTTTTTCAATATTATTTGAAAGGTGTTTGAGATATACAATTATGACATAATTGAATATTAATACATGGGAAATAAACCACCACACGTGTGGTGAGATGGTTGTTCGGTAGTAGTAATCTCGACGTAACTTCTAATAGCGCAAGGTGTTATGTTAAAAATGTAGACTCCTTTTGTACGAGAACAACAAAATCTTCACCCTCAGGTCTTTCCAGTGTAACAACGTCAATATGTAATTTTGAAATTATGTTAATAATCAAACGAGCTAAGAAAAAATGTTACGTAGGATTCAATACGTTATTGGTCTCAAATATGTCTTTCACTTCAGAGAGGTCAGTAAAGTTCCTGAAAGACGTGTATCTTGTAGAAAATTCCACTTCTTCTAAGTCTTCAAAAGCGGATCAAAACTTGCATCTAGGTTGCGAACGGGAATGAATACATTTCCGGCTTGATACATGGGGAAATAAATTTTAAAGATTCCTAGCTCAGCCATAAACTAACTTCACTAGATTTGCATGATTTAAAAAAAAACTGTACAGCTTCTGATATCTTATTTGAAAGAACTGGTAAATGGGAACTTTTCGCATTAAAAGAAGTATTATCATTATCAGGGTTAGTTCCAATATTTATGGTAACAGATCCTTTGCCTTCACTAACACATACCAAAATATATTTACGAATAATAAAATTATTGAGATTTTCAAACCTTGAGGTTCATAGTAAGTTTAGGAAAATACTTGGCCCCAAACAAGAAATTTATCTGATGTTATAGATAATAAAACATTCAGTGGTATGTTCTTGAAATATTTCATGTAATTACAAAATATTTTCAAGTGTAGAAATTTAAAATCAATCAATACTCAAACATTTATTTGTGTAATGTTAAGAAGCTGTTGGTTAAACTTTATTTTGATAGTTTTCATTTTACAATCTACAATTGTAAATTACATTTGTTTTGGTGGTTTTTGTATATAACAATTGTTTTCGTAGTTGGTAGTCATGAAATGTTATAAAAAATGTTTAAGAGATACCAAAACGTTTCTGAGGTCTTCAAGATTGCCCTTAAAAGAGTCGTTAATATTATGTAGGTTGCTAGAATTTAAATAACATTTCTCTCGTAAGGCATTTGACATAATACCAATTTATTACTCTGAAATTTGAAATATGATATATAATATTTACTATAAAGACGGTTGAAATATTGCCGATAACTGAATGAAATTCGTGACTCGTGTGTATGGCGTGATATGTTTTTCATTGTCACGATAGAATTGTCTTGCTTTTATGGATGAGAGACAGCTAACGCCTTTGGAGGTAGTACCGCAAGGAGCATGTTTTAGATTGTACTAGTAGTGAACTAGCTCTGTGTTCTGGTAGCGTGAGATGGCAGTGAAAGCTATTCGCGGTACATAGAGACATTATTAATGATATCAGTTTTAACATCGCGTTTGTAAACAACGTAAGATTTCACATTGACAGGAAGTTATGAAATGCGTTGCACCGAGACGTAACAACTGCAATTATCGAAGCATTTAAAATTTATTATATATTAATTCATTATTTATTATTATTATTATTATTATCATTACAGTGTTTACAAATGTTATAAAACAAGGAACATTATGGTATTTTTAGAGAGTATGATTCAGAGTGAGGAACATTCAGACACATTCTTAAAAATGAGACGCAAATTCATAGTGCGACGATGATCACGATGAGGAACCTCACTAATTCTTTGACGAATTGGATCTGAAATGACAGTAGAAATTGCATGTAGTAGGTGAAGGTTATATTGAAGTTGGGGAAGTAATTTTCAGGATTGGGAAAAAACTTAAACGCTGATTATGTATATATCTTTTTAATATATTGTAGTTCTGTTTATGTAATCAAGAAAAATAATAATGTAAGCTATTGATGTAGTCATGTGCCTTGTAATGACGATGTGATAAGCAAGGTGGTCCATAAGATCAATGACCAAATAAAAATAAAAATAAAAAATAGAACAACCACATAAAACTTCATTAAAATCTGTGATCGTTCGTTACATCGCTGGATGATTTGACGTGGAATTACCTTATGCAAAAGGTCCGTTTGCATAGGTAACAAGTGTTCATTTCAATGTAATCGCGTGACTCATTTCGCTTTCATCATTTCTATTTACAATTCATGATTTCATAGAAGTTCAACTACTTTTGTTAACACGAAATATTTAATTTTTGCCACTTCAACCTAATCAAAATTAGTCAAAACTATATGAATAATAATAAACTACAAAAATATGTAATTTGTGGAATACACTGGAATAACTATAATTATTCTTGATACAGTCATATTTCACAGCAGTTTCATAATTAATAATACTAGAAATCGTAGGTTGATAGTCTAATCCACTTATTCATTTTGTAATATTTACATAATTATGTCTGTTAATGTTTCAAAGTCATTTTTTACTTCATTTTCAATGCAACTTTCAGTGAAATTTCTAGAAACATTTTGTGAGAGATAACATAAAAAAATGTAAAAATGTTTCTAGAAATTTTATAAACTTTAAGTATGCAGGTTGTCAACAAATATAAATATACTGAGAATAACTCATTGAAAGTTGCCTTGAAAGTGAAGTAAAATCTGACTTCGAAACGTTAACAAACATAATTATGTAAATATTACAAAATGAATATATGGATTAGATTATCAATCTATCTAGTATTATTAATTATGAAACTTATGTGAAATTTGACTGTCTTTAATAAATATGCGCATAATTTAGAATCAAGAATAATTCTGAAACAGATAGTCCAATTGTATCTTCCTAACTATAATATTAATAAACCACGAAATCATGTATAATTGGAATATATAGGAAGGAAACAACAGTGTAGTGTTTGGTTTTACTCCATTTCCGTTCGTTACTGTTTGCAAAGATTAATATGTTACCTCAGTGTTCCAGAGATCGTTAAACAGAGTTTTCAGAGAGCAGAGAGGTTTAGAATACACTTGTTCAACTGTTCGGGAGATCTCCCCTCGTTGCGACACTTGATTCCTCGGGCGTCGTTCGCGAAAGGGAGAGACAAGTGGGGAGCAGAAAGCAGAAGGGTGAGATTGTTGGGGAATGTTCACTTTGAGGGTGGTAAAGTTGTAATGGAGAATTTGTGTTCCAAACGTTTAAATCTTGTATAGCGCACTCTTCAGTCTGTACTAAAGACAAAAGAATGCACCTCAAGTATCTGAATCAACCAAGAAATAATATTCACTGTAGCAATTTCGTTGTTGCACGTTCAAATATGATTATTATATTTTAATATATTTAATGAAATATCAGTATTGCTTTCTGAATTACACCAAATAAAAATTAAACATTCCATTTATCTATATTCGCTGTATACAGCTTTCAAATTCGGAACTACTTATGCTTGGTGGTTATGCATGGACTCCTTCCTTCTAGCGTCCCCTAACACTTCGTAATTTTTCCGTCCGGGCTAATTACCAAGTAAATTGTCTAAGCGCCCGCTAAAATGCATTATAAAAAAAGAATGAAAAATTAGAATGACATTTTTTTACTAGCAGAGTATATATTTCTTTGGTCGCGTATTTCTGATTTTCATACTACTGTTTGTTTCTAAATAGTAATCGATATATGTTATAATAGAACATAGTGTTGAATACTGAATAAATGGGACGTAATGTCTATTTACTATCTCAAGGAAAAACATTCTACAAACACGGAAGACTATTTGTAAAATATGCGTAGTATAATGATTTTCAATATTTATAATACAGTTCTTTTATTGTTTGTGATGAACAATCTGTCGACATCAGACCTATTTCTACAATGTATGCAATAGTTTGCACAAATTATCAGCACTTCACCCGTTTGATGCTTTTTTACATTTTTTTATTTTTCAATAAATATGATATAGAAGTAAAGACGGCCAGTTTAATACCATGTTAGTCGTGCCAAAGCGGTTTTTGACTATTTAAGTTGTTGTCTTAAGTAATCTTTACCTCTTTGGCATATTTAATAAACTATTTGGTATTGACTATTACTTTTATTTCAAGTTTAATCATAAGCCAACCAATGTATCTCCAATATTGTTGGAGAAAAACATTTTTAGAGGAAACTCAGATGACTCGCACATTAATGTTTCATATTCCCAGATATTGGATGCTATATTTTTGTGTATTGCGTAATAGTCAAGAGGAAACCACATTACGTCACGGGCTGCATCAGAATGATTGAGAACGAAACATCTGAAAATTGAGAAATGAAAGGTACAAAAGTGATGTGATTGAATTAGTCGTTATCCGTTCGTTGAAAACACTTCTACGAAATCTCATGAAAAGGGATCAGATCTACTGAAACTTTTTAAATCGTAAAGAGGAATCCGATAAGATAATAGGGAAATGTTGCCAGTGAAAAGGAAACATCTTGACACTTTTGTGGAACTAATATTTTTTGTGTATGATTGGAAAAGGAGTGAACTATATTTTACTCTGTCATTTCTTGAGTTATTTCACGTACAATAATAAAATTATAAATTTTATAGCAAGTCATTCACTAACTTATTATTACAAAGTAGGTATAAAGAGTTTCTTTCTCTTTTACAATACTTCTGTGAATATATCCGAAATTGCATGAAACGTTGCCTATACTCACTGAGGCAATCACTTCTAAGTAAGTCATATTTCGGCTTCGGCAAACCAAAGGAGAATTCGGCGATCGGAGGAGCAATGCAAAGGAGTGAGGAAACGGTGAAACTTGGGGTGGGGTCGAATGACGGTGCATCTGCAAGGTTGTGAGGAATTGAGTAGTAGTGTATTGAAAAGGTTCGTTTTAGGGTAGAGGTGACGGTAGATCTGGTTAACGGTTTGATGGAGAACGATTGTGAAAAAGGGGTGCTGGAATTGAGTGGACAATAAACGTGGATGAGAGGAGGACTGTGCGACGATTGGTAGGGGTGCGGGGGCGAATTAGTACAGGAGGATAGAACAAATAACAACGTAAAATAATCGAGATTTGGACCGAGGTGAAAACCCAAAGCGGGCTTGGAGGAGTCTTGGAAGAGTGAGTTGAAATGGAACGGGTTGAGACTACCAAACTAGCTTCTGCACTCGGGGAAACCCCGAAAGTAAGGCGCCATGAGAAACATGTTTGATCCGCATCTCCAACAGCTGCGTCCGCGCCAACACGTTCGTTCTCTCGCATCACGGCGCTCTTTTCTTCGATGGAAATGTCAAGTAAATCGCACAACAAGAGTTATTGTGGGAGGAGAAATTGAAAGGCAACTGGTTCGCTCTGCAGAGGTCAGGTTGATACGAAGCCAGGGAAGATGACGGAAATAGAGTGACTCCCTTCGCTGATATGTGAAGGACGGATATAATGAAATATTGCTACGTCATATTTCTAATTTGTAACTTTTTATTAACATCAGATTTTACCTTCCATCATTCTAAATGATGGAAGGATCATTTCCCGAACTCTGGACTTACATTATTTAATTAAAATGTAACATTACTGTTTCTTCTAAAATACGCTTTAAAATATAAATTAATTACAAAACGTTGTCTGTCGTTAGAGAGTATAGGATGAAAAAAGACGATACACAAATAATCAAAGAAGATATTTACTGTTTGTGTAGATACTATAATTTGTTAAAATATAATATGGTGAGTTTGAAATTCATTACGTGAATGTTCGGGAGGTCAATATTACGTAATTTGTTTTTGTAGCATTGCATTGAAAGTATGTGCATTCACACTTTCTTAATTTTTTTCCTTCGGTTCTGTAATTTATCATTATTTGCTATGGAATTATTGCATTATATTAGGAAATGTTACTGAAACAAATAGGTTCAAATATACAGGTTTTGGTTAAGTGCATCATTTATTACTTCGTAAATTCTAATTTTCTCCTTGTAAATTATGAAAGCCAACATTTCTTCAAACATAAATAATTCATAGGTTTTATATATCCGAAGCGAGAAATTTGAGCATATTTATATTAAACAAAAGTAGTCTGGCGAATGTTCTTATCCTAATTATTTATTAATTTGAGTGAATAAGATATACTGTGATGTATTTAAATACGCTTGAATAAGGAGCAATTCCCCGGCGTTCGACAAAGTTGAGGACATTTCTTACTGGGAGGTATGAAAGCGAAGCTCGACGAATTTGAGCTTAGAAATAGCAGCGCATTTGTTTACCAGTCCGATAATTCTGTTGCTCTTTAACAATTGCCGTTTGAAGTAGTACAGATACTCGAATTTCTTTAAACTTGAGCACTTCGTTTTCGTCAGGTTACGGGCTGCAATGCTAAAGGGATGCTATTTAATTTTCTTATTTAAAAGCTAAGTATACGAGGTTTATAATTTATCAAAACAAGTATTTAACTTGTGCTTCGTATTCAACATCAACCTCACTCCAGTTTAACCTCCGAAACAATATCGAGGATACTGTAAGTCATTTTCAGTGTTACGTTTAACGAAATAAATAATCTGCACATTTCGTACGTAATTTTGTATACAATTATTAACACACATACTTATTAGTGTACTTGTTAGGCTCATTGATATTCCATTTCTGTATTTCATTCCGTTTCATGTTTACAACTGTTACGAATTTGAGAACAGGATTCTTAAATGAAAAGTACGTACTATTTTCAGTTCTTAAGACGTTACTTAACACTCATCTTATTATATACTATATATTTCATAGTATAAAAAGAGTCGCGTTTTCGTGCGTAAGTATTTAATGTACGTATAGATATATGGGTCGTTTCTTGCAATACGAATGTATACGATATATCACACACACAAAGATCACACGAATCTCTTCACATTGATTCCTCTTTACGAATCCGCGTTTCCGATTCCACCTCCGAATCGCACATCTGACCAACATCGCGAATTCAAGCAACCTCTTTGGCATTGACCTTTGATGTATTCACAGTACCCAAACCCATTCGATCTCTCACGTGCTTCAACCGATTTACGCAACGTATCCGCAAATACGGATCTGTAATAATACAGATGGAAGTATTGAAGCTCTAGTGAAACCAAGCGAAGTACTCACCCAGAGCAGAGCCATGTGGGTTTGAATGGTGGCAGCGACTGCGGCCGCGACGTGCGCCTCTGGCAGGCGCGGGCGCCCTCGCCGCCTTTATAGCGACGCGCTTTCTCCGCACATCGCTCACACTGGCCGCACGCGGCGAGATGGCGATGGTGGAGGTGGTTGCAGATGGAGGAGGAACCTCTGGAGGAGTGGAAGAGGATGCACTGCGAAGAAGAAGACGCGGTAGAAACGGGATGGATAGCGAAGGATTGAAGAGTAGGACAACGATAAAGGGGCAGAACGAAGTGACAGCAACCGACAACGGAGGTCTAGAGGTAGCGTCATCGCTTTCACGATTCCGCAGCGCGGGTTCAAACCCTGCTCGGCCAAACTAGCTGAGGCTTTCAGCTGGGGTGTCCCTCACCCATTCCAGACAAATGTCGGTTCGGTACCTTCATTTCCCCGGCAACCGAACATCTCTTCTTCCCGATTCTTATACAGGTTCTCTAGGCTTTGTCTAGGGGCGTGTTTATTGTAACAATAAATCGTGAATTTAGCGTTGTTTCAATTCTTATGATTTTTAAACACTATATTTAGAATAATCTATAGTTCGATAATAATTTGTACATGTAAAATAAATTTTATATGTTAAATTACAAACGTATTGACATTCTATTAGTATTACAACTCGCAGCTACCTTTTCATCTCATCTAGGAATTTTTGCTGTAATTTTTGAAACCGCCTCTGCCTTAGGGCCCTTGATCGGAATTGATGGGATGGTCCCTTGCTTGCTTCCGGAGAGAAAATTAGTTTATTGTCCTCCACGTGGTCATACGCAGTCTGTACTGCTTTTCTTGACAATAAATGTATTATTATTATTATTATTATTATCATCATGGTTGGGTGCCTCACGACCTGAACCTCTACAAAAGACACATAATAAATAAATGGTGGAGGAAGTGGTGGAGATACTTCCGATACTGACGTAGGAACTCAAGGAAGTGACTATGGTGGAAGGTTGTTTTGTTGTCGTCATGAAGGAAATACAAAATAAATGGTGATGGAGACGTGGGGTAGTGATGGATAAAAGTGGTGGAGATAATGTTGGGAGAGACATTGGGGATGAAGGAAATAACCATAATGGAAGGTTATTTTGTTGAGTCATTACAAAGGAAATGCAATGCAATGTAGACGGAGGCGTTGGTAGTGATAGTAACTGCTAAAGCACTAAGTGGTGGTGGAAAGAACATTCGCTGAAGGAAATGTGACTTCACCATCTAAAAAGATGATGCATCAAAAAAGGGCAGGAATGTTCAGAAGGCAGTTGTATCCAGGAAATAACTGAGATGGAGTTTGTAGTGATGGATGAATGGAGAAGAAAAGGAAGATGTCCTTTTAACAAAACACAGTTATCGGTTATTCTAACATTCGGTTGATATATAATAATAGGACGTATCGATATAAGCCGTTCTTGATGTGAACTATGCAGTGCTGAAGGTCATAAGTGCTAAGTGTATGGATTGATGTAAGACGAGGATGCACAATGGTTATTGACCTACATCCAATAATCCTTAGATCCATCCAAGTATATTGAGGAAAGAGGATGATGAATCAATAGTTTGTGACAGGTAGATGACACCATTAATAAGATACATGACGAACAGACAAACTCAACTGATATTTTACTTAAATCCGGAGGAAGAGAATACTTTATGACCAGTTTAGTTATTAAGTAGTAATTTTTGTGTTCTGTAAATGTATTTTAAAGAAATTTCTTCATAATTTTATGAGAATCAGACAAAGTAATGACGAAATTTTATGAATACTCGTAATTGGAGGAAGTTTTGAAGATGATTTCCTTGTAAAGTATCGTAAATTCTTTTGTGAAAGTGCGTGGATTGGACACTGGTTATTTCCCTTGTGTTAAAATATGACTGAGCTCGTGATTCAAACAGATTAATCTCATAATTACTGGCACGTCAAAGACCACCGTGGGATACAAACGGCCTTGGTGATGGCGCTGAATCCTACGTTGGAAGCTGTTTATGGACAATGGCTGCGTCATTGGAAGCGAAGGTTATGATGTGAGCAGATGGAGGATGGCGTTTGAGGTAATGCGTCCGTCATAGAGGCAAATAAGCAGCACGACGTGCTGCCATCGCACTTTCGCTCAGCGATTCCAGTGAGCCGAGGAAGAAGAAAGGGGAGGCTCAACGGACGGTTCTGTGAGCCATCGAAGACGAGCAGGCGGTCACTGTGACATAAGGCCACTTTGCTTCCAAAGGTAGATGCCGATATTGACCTCTGCGATCAGTCCCATACGGGTTCTGCTTGCATTCAAATGCGAGTCTTTGATGCAGTGCGGTGCATTACTTTGAATACAAGTGCAACCCTAGTGTACGATTTGAAGTCGACGCGAACTATTTTAAAATATTGATTGATGTACTACTCGCTTATTCCACTTGAAGATATTCTAGAATTTTTTTAATTTATTAATATTTTTGATGCCCTTTCTTTGTTGCTATATTTAAACATTTTAGTCGGATTATGATATTACAAAAAGCATATATTTTTCATTTAACTGAATATTACCTAGTGATGATAAAATTTGTAGAAGGGAAAGTAAAATTACGAATACTTGACCAAAGTACTGTTAACCTCGCTCTGTTCTTTTGAAGTAATTTGGTTGAGGAAAGAGGAAACCTTTACTAGTTCTCCAAGACAAAATAATTAGAATTCTTGTTTATGATCTTATTTTATATTATTTCTCAGCTGACAGTAATATGTGGTAAGGACACGATGCCATCTCTTTGAAGTTGACTGAGGAAAATCCCTATATTGGTAGTTTGAAGTAGGGCTATGTTTGCCCCACGCTATGCTAATGGTATGCTAAGTCCTCTAAATTAAACTTATATTTATTATAATGAATTTTTTCATTGTAATTTATTTACAACCCCTTTATTCGTATTGATGTCTTCGTGTTTTATTAATCAAAGGATGAATTTAAAACACTTGAATCCGAAAATATCCATTATTTGTTTGTGTAAATGTCTGAGAGAATGCATGAAGTTGATTCTTACTTCCAAATTAATAAATGATCATTTTACAATTTGCCAAAAACAATAAATTATTTTTCAAAAATCATTTATACAATGCATTGTGACCAAGAATCTGCAGTTCTTGTGGAATAAGATACTGTTGATTACAGAAGATGAGAACTATGAACGACTCTGCAACTATTTATATGAGAAGGAGAGGGGGTGTGCAACATGAATTTTCATTCACGAGTATTTTATACGCGTAAGAAATACAACGATACAAACAATTGAGGCATGAAGCTGAAATAGGTTTCAAGTGCCGAAAACATTTTTTACGGCAGACAAAAACTTATTAAACGCCATAATTGTGTGGAAAATTATAATACTTGTTTGATGTTGAAACTAATAGTACTAAAACATAAATTATCTCCTAGTTAACAGTGTTCTGATGACATCATTGAAAGGACAAAATAACTAAAATATGGAGAACGTTCTAAGTATTGATGTATGGATAATGTTCAAAGTGCCACATCTGATTTTCAAAACCGCTCAAAGTACCATGGATAGACCCAAGAGTGTACGTGTCACGTCTAATAACCATCATTTTGCTGGGTGTTACCGCAAATTATTCAAAAAGTAAAAAATCTATCGTAATATCTTAGACATTCACAATTCTGTGTAAACCTGTGACTATAATGGACTGGCAAAACGCTATAAAATAAATATCTCAAGGAGTATCCTTATAAAATCTACCGCGTGATGTAAACAGCAGACGCCCCAAGTGTGAACAAAAACGGTACATCTTATGGGCGGCTCCAAACATTCGCCATTCGGCGAATCCCGAATGGCGAGCATCGCTCGCCAATGCTCGCTACTGCTCGGTTTTCTTTGATGTGTCCAAAAGACCGACACGCTGCGGGTAGCGGAACACCGGTATTCTGACGTGGCAAGGAGCGAGCAACCCATCCACACTATTCGCTATTTGGTGAATCGTCAGCGATTCGCCTGATGACGCACGTTTGGAGCAGTCTTTAGCCTCGCGATGATGAAGACACTAAAGCGATATTGTGTCCTTCGAAATAATTAAACTATCAACAGAAAGCACTACCGCAGCATTGACGTTCTCACGAAAAATGTATTTCGCGAATTTTTGTCATCTAGAATGTTTTCTATCATATACATGTCTCGTGTTCTTTTCTTCGTTGTACATTAGTGAATAATTATACTTCTCCCTCCACTGCTCGTGAAGTAGAGACGTAATGTTGGCCAAAGGTTTCATTTGTCAAAGCAAAGCATCCGTGGAATCGTGCGGGCCGTAGGCGTGATGAAGGCGTGGCGTGACCAGACGCCGTAAGGCGATGCAGCAGCGGAGAGTGACCGTGGAGGGAGGAGGATAGTCGCACGATATCTGAAGTGAGGACTACATCGTAGAGAAAAAGAAGAAGAAGAAGAAGAAGAAGATGTTGCTTTAGCTTTGGTAGATCACCCGCAAGTTATTGCACCATCTTGAGCACGAACGTTTGTTTTGAGGGAAAAGAAATGTTCTTTTTCTACTCAATAAACAAAACTGATGGGATGAACAGTGTAGGTTAGTGAATTGTTTTTCTTATACTACGAAATAAATTGAAAGTCACAACACGAAAAATGTTAAATCTATGTATGAGTTATTTATTCTTGAATTTAACAATGACCAATTTCCTGGGATTGAAGATTCTCGACCTTTCTCTTTTGTTTTGTTTTTCTCGTAAAGAGAGTTATTTTTATATCTTTTTACCGCGGACTGACTATTATGGATGTATGGATTAGTTTTTTACAATCATTGTTATGATTAGAAATACAAATGCAAAATTTATTGTAATCATACTGATCTTGACAATACGGGCTTCCGCGGTTGGAGCCTTACTTCAAACACGTTAACAGTGGCGTTAACTACTTAGCAAAAATATTTTACTATTATGTATAACGTTTGTAACATTAAATAACTTACATGGCACTCTTGTGCACTTAATACTTACTGAAAAACATTTTCGAATTTTTCCTCTAATTTTCCTCTATTTGAACTATTTGATACCAAGGTTTCCATGCTTGCTCCGGGGTACTGAAGTAGCCATTTCTCCTATTTCTAATTTGAATTACCTCTTTCCGTAAATTTGTCTGGAACTAATATATTAATTCACTGTTTTCGTGTATTTCTTAGTCAGAGGTAGGCAAAAGTTTATTTATCTTTGTCAATCTCTAAACCGTTATAATTATAGTTTGATGTTCGAAATTTATCGGAATTTAAAGTTGACCGTTAAAATTAATTGAATATTCTAAATGTTATATCAGTAAAATTATAAAGGAATCTATAGTTAGTCAAGCGCGCAAAAATTCAATATAACTGCTAGTATGGGTAGACGAGGTAAATAAAACATGAGTTATATTTACAGTGTTTGTTGTTTATTGTATTTGAAGTAGTAAGGTTTTTTGGGGGGGCTCGTCAACATCGAGATCATTAGATCCCTTAAAACTTGTACAGGTAGGGAAAATGCAGTTACGCACTAGGGAGAGCCAACATGACTCTCCCCGCGTGTGGGACTCGCCGAATGACTCAACCATACCCACTAAAAACACTTCTGAATTACAACTCAAAACTCAAATCCCAACATATCTCAAGACTTTACTTAAAACATTTTTAAAAAAGAAGAAGAAAGAGGAAAATGAAAGATACCCTAGCCCTAATAGCGTTGGGATCGAAAAGAACGAGAGGTGACCAAGGGAGGTCAGGAAAGAGAAAGGAAGGAGCCAAGCACAAGTAAGTGGAAGTAATGCCAGACTCAGCTCGGGGAGTAGTAGGAGATGGATGATGAGCCGTATCCCAAAAACACTCTGGAAGCTATTGGAGTGGATGGTATCTTGATTTTAATAATTAAAAGATTTTAAATTGGACGACCACATGGATTACAATGATTTTGTATCCAAAAAAACAAAAACAAAAATATAATTAAACACACAAGAAATCAAGGGACATACACGTAAAATATCTAATACTAAAAGTTACACCTGAACACATGAGATTAATTTAAAGATAAAAGAGGCATGATTATGTTCAACAAGGTTCAGTTAAATGTTATTGAATTCGTCAGTGAAGGCAGGTTAAATTGATCATCAAAGACCATACTGTTGGTTAGATTTTCACTGGCCAGTAAAAGGAATGTCAGTTCATAGTTACGTTCTTGTAGCATTTGACGACGCTCAGTTGGCATACAGCGTCCTAGGCCGTTGGAAGATGCAGGAGGCAGCCACGGTGTGTGAATCCATTATTAGTATTTAAAGTTTATATGATCACACTGTCTCCATGATCACAATTTAACTATATTCACGACAGTTCCAGATAGTCGCATCACATGGTTGAAGGAAATGTATAGTTTTATTTCATGCACAACACGCTTCACAAAATATCCATGACGGACGCAGTTATGACCAGTTGTTGACTCGACGAAGTCTGAAGAGAGAGTGATGATTGAGCTAATGAAGCTATGAGACCTTCCTCACTAATTCGAGGGTACACACTCCCGCGCAAATACATTATTATTGAATTGTTTGTGTTTCAATTGAAAGAATTTGACACAAATTAAAGAATTGATTCAATGTTACATTAAAATTAGAAAATTGACATTCCTATTTTATGTGATGATTCNTATATATATATATATATATATATATATATATATATATATATATATATATATATATATATAATCACGAAATGTCTGGGAGAGAATAGAGCTCTCTAGTGGCAGATTGACGTAGTTAAACTTTTTAGATCTATTGTTAGTATTAGATAATATTATTAACTTATGGTGAAAATGCACCAGGAAATGTAGGAACACCTTGCATAAGATATATTTTGCCCTTTATGAACATTAAAATGTTAATTTTTTTCATCTGAAAGGGATATATGCTGCATAATATATTTTTCAGTAGACGCTGTCAAACGTTCCTATAATGTTTCCTTGCTCGTAATGTTATATAGTTAAGTTACGTTACACTGAAGTACACTGAACGCAAACTCGAGTAGATAGTCAACAAAATAATAGTTATTTCTATTTCTATTAGTTATCGTTCGCTCTGTGGATATTGTGTCCAAGAGCAGTCCACGAGTTGGAGGGTGGGAACAGCAATGGGGAGAGGGCCGCCGCAAACCCTGATACTCAGTCACCGTCTGTTACGGTGTAGATAATATTTCGTTTCGTGCTCACCAATAATATTTAGATCATAGTTGTGGATACCGAATTGCGAAACGTAAAAATTGCAGTGTTTGTACTGCCTAGATATCGTCCGTAGACACCTTCCTTGGATACCGTATCTGTATCTCCCTCCCCTCTTACAGATCTACGTAACGCAGACCCTACTCCTCTTCCCCCGAAAAGGAAACATTTGGTTACTTTTTGGAAAATGTGAGGACACGTTTTATGTACTAGCTTTACTTCCTCATTGTCATATGTTATCTCTGAGTGATTGAGTTTAGAGGAATACAGCGATAAAGTTTTAAGTACCCTTGTAGAAATCTCTTAGATTGCGGTGAACCTCACCGCCAGGTAACAGATTAATTAATTTAAGTACCCTTTAGGATTAATTTAAGTAACACATGACATAAATCCCCAACTCCGCTTAGCGCAGCGAAAGGATTTTAAACGTTTCTGGCATTCTAGATTAAATGTGAGAATACAAATTATAATTCAGTGACTCGGATAAACACTTTTTGTCGTCTAAATGACGTTCCCGCATCACTTTACGTCCCTTTACTCAGCGCACTATGGAAAGGACGTGAAGCACCCCTCGTGGGAACAGCGATGAGACACCGATTGGCACTTGGATCACCATGACCGCACCCACCAACCACTTGCAGTCTAGTGGAGACACGGTTCTCTCTAATGGAGAGCGCGGGCGATCTCACGGACAAACGGACAGACGGACACGGTGGCAGGTTTAGCAGCGACACGCGCGCGTTGGGAATCCTCTCGTCCTCTCATCCTCTCTCACCTCGGGGCTTTGCGGCGGGCAATGCAGGATGGGCGGGAACAATTTTCAGTAGGCAAACGGCAGAGGGCGGGGGCGCTTGCGGTAATGGCGCGATTGGGAGGATGGGTGGAGTCGAGAGGGAAAAACCGCACTGTGTGAACGAAACGGCAAAAACCACGACATTGACATATTTAAATTAAATCCACGTAATTATTTCAGATTTGATGAGTCAGGGTGGTTTTTAGATATCTATGGATTCATGGTTGATGAAAATGCCGATACGTTATTTAGTAATTTTAAGTGCGCGGAAATATGTTTGTGGGGATAATCACCGATTAAATTGTATTGTTTTCCTTCCAATTTTACAAAATAAATTTTTAAATTGCGTTTACTAAATAGTAAATAGGTGAAATACATTCAACATAATTAAAATTTTTTCAATAACTAATAATTATAATTAGTAATACTTTTACTTTTCACAAAAAATTAGTAAAACTTTTAGGTTTAGTAAAACAGCTTTCAAGAGAATAGGTTTTACAACTACCATAAAGTATTATTTTAATTGCATCTACAGAAAAACTATAAAAATTATATGAATGTATCACCCGAAAAAATATATTCAATTTTAATGTTAGGTTTAATATTTTACAATTTGCTTTCCTTCCCTTTAAATGAGTTTTACATTGAAACACATTTTTTGATATGTTTAATTTTAACTGTTATACTGAGCAAATCAATGGCATACTGTGGAAGTACTGTAATTGTGCTTAGAGTGATAAGAATAAATTATTTAATTTCGTTTATAGAATAAAGTACTATCAACATTAATTTTTTTACAAAATTCGAAATATTGTACTGATTCATTAGAACTGATGATTTCCAATTTTGAATGGCGTTTGTCATGTTGTTAGTTGTAGAAATTTTGCCTTTTCTTTCAAATTAATATATCCTGAAATGTTCTAAAGGAAATTGTTATCCCAATATTTAAGAAGTAACTTGATTAGCTTTTTAGGACTTTTGATATCTCTTGAAGCTGTCTTCATTGTGTTCCATGTGTGGGCTCTTACGGTGATCGTTATTATTTGCTTATTCCTTTTAGTAATGTGAATGACTAATTCCCTTAATTATTTTAGGTTATTAATAGGATAATGAGCCATCTTATTCAAGCAATCCAACTGGCAGACAACTTTCCTTATTAACACTATCCGCCCAGCGTTACGAAATAACAAAAAAAAATTCAAAATAAACGTCGAAAAATCTGTTCGTTAGCATTTAGTCTATTTATATCACCTTTGTGAGTGTTATCTAAGCGAGCACATTGTGTTTTGTAAACCCATCGAATAGTCCTATAGTTTGCTTCCTTTGAACCTGCTCAATTACGTTCACAATTATTTTTACTAGCCCAGGTAATAAGCACAACTCTCATCAACTTTCTTGGAAAATATTTCATTCAAAATTTTGGTTTTCTTGACCACACGATTACAACACCTCACCTAGTATGCAAGACGTAATTAAAACATAATTTCTAATGTTATCTGCATTGGCAGTGGTAGGGAGTTTTCTTCACTCATCGCTGTTTCAAAACCGTGTCGGAATACAAATAATTATTACGATGAACTAAGTGAATCAGTGACAGTTTTTGCTATTACCTTTTCATTTGTTAACCCTATCATCCCATTTATTATTTCGTTATTCATAATTATATAGCTCCAAATGAATCTTAAGAACAATGACTCATCATTCTGTGCATGTCACACACTACTTGTATCCGATCATTGGTCGAAGTAGAAGAGTATGCACTAATGCACTCGTTGAATTAATTATCTACAAATTTCACATCCACTTAATTTGAGTTCCTCCCTACATGTTAAACATATTTTATTTTCGAAAATGTTTACGGCTGCAGAAAAGTCCTCAACTCCTCATCCTTTGCAGATGATCATAATATATAGTGTATAATAGCTCACGAACATACACACAAACAAAATAGTCTTTTGAGAGAATGAGTAACAAAAATTAACGTATATCACTTAGGAGCCACAAGCTTGGCGTTTACCTTACAGAATTAACATTTCCTTTGAAATACTATTTACACACGAAAAGGACGGTCACTCTTGCAAATCTACTAACTTCCAAAAATTGGTTCAGATACTTCGTTTTCACACGGTGTGAGTGAAACAACCTATAATAGTCTGTTGAACGAGGTGAATTTATAAACAACTATAATATCGTGGATACATTTAATAAGCAAACGTTAGTAGCACTGATTGAAACAAAAGTAAAATTCGAAATGTTTTGATGAAAATTACCAGTGCAATAACGAATACGTCGTTGATAGCATTCCGTAGGAGATTACCCTAATCCGAGGACACGCTTTCTTGTACGTGATAAACAGTGACAGCGAGGTAGTGTGTATCCTTCTTGGCAAAATCATCCGGGCCATGTTGACACCGAGAACTGAGAAGAAGACNATCCGGGCCATGTTGACACCGAGAACTGAGAAGAAGACCTGGTGATGAAGATGATTGTGGCGACATCTTAAACAAACCTGTGGAATAACGTTAGTGAAGTAATTGTGATGATGTTGCCCAATGATGATGGGAAAGAGTGAACAATAAATGAAGGAAAGAGTTATTCAATACCAGAACTTATTCTATCACCTGTCACAAGTGAACCATCGAAGAAAGTAAACCACCGAATCAATGTTTGATAACGCTGAAGCGTAAAAACTAATCGAAGCGTCACAGTAATTCTATTCCAAAGTGCGGCGTGGCGTGAACACCACAGACCTTCTCTTGGCCTCCGGGTGAATGCTCAAACCCAGCAGAGTGAGGGCGCCTGGAGGGCGGAGGACGGGGTGGGTCGGCGCACCTCTGAGCCAAGCATGCGGTCGGGGACTACCGGAGCAGCAGAGCACGAACCACCCGCGTCCCGCCACCACATCCGCTCACCATACCTCCACAACCCNAGATGTGTATAAGAGACAGACCCTATCCTTTGCCGGGACCAACTCCCTTCCTCCACCTCCTCCAGCGCTGGCCCTGTGGTCTTTGACATACCACCCTTGTCGTTCGCGCTTCGTGCACTTTCCAGACGCTGGAGAACATGCGGTGGGCGGCGGGCCCTGCAGGGTGCTTATGGAGAAAGGAAGGATGAAGCTAACAGAAAATGTCACTGCCACACACAAAGACTCAAGGGCAAGGGTTCATTCAGAGAGTTCTTATTATTCAAAGGTTAAATCAAATTTTAAACAAAGTCTGTCGCGCTGTGTTGTTGAGTTTTGGTCAGGATTATTAGGTATATGATGTATTGATGAGAGCGCTGAGTTTTTGGCTGGATGGCCGGTCGGATTTCGATCCCCAGTGGGGTGGGGATTTTTCATCACACCAAAACATCCAGAATGACACCTAGACCTACTCAGCCTGCTAAAAAATGAGTACCGGGTCTATCCTGAGGTCAAACCGGCCGGTGCGAGCTGCACATCTCCTCCTCCTATTGCCGAGGCCAAGAAATTGCGGAGCTCTACCCACCGTAAAGCCCTTCGGCATCATCGGGGCCCCTTGTGGGATAATTAGACTTTGACTTGATGTATTTGCTAAAACGGTCGGTGTTGTTTAGCTGTAGACAAACAATAGTTGCTACAGTATCAAAAGTTCTCGATAGAATTCATAAAAACTGTATTACTAAGCATCAGATTTTACAGAACAGTCACGATTTTTATTTATATAAACTTGTTGATTATGTCAAACTAAATTAGTTTATTTAATTTGTAACGAATAGAATTAAAATATCACTCATGTAAACTTCTTATGAACCTAATTTTGATTTAACGAATATGGAGTTCACCCTTCATTTCAATATGCCCCATCTAATTTTGTTGTTTCGTATCTTTTGGTCCCGATCCACTTTGTCAATGTCACCCAAATAGCACTCGCAGATAAGGAAGCGAGGATTGAAGAATAGCGGCACCGGCTGAGAGAGAGAGAGAGAGTTGAAGTGAAGACGGAAGAGGTAGTGGTGGCGAGGTTGGGTCATTGGGTACATTACTTTTCCACAGAAACACTCAGGGAAGCGGTTAGATAATACGCAAAGAGGATACCCATTTCTTTTTGTTGAATTTGCAGAATAGTTGTTGATGAGGAGAAACATTGCGAAGAGAACCAAAAATATGAGTTCGTTCTGAACACAAGATGAGTCTGTTATGATAGAGCTGGGGAGCTGCAGTGGACAGAATGATACGAGTAGCAATGTACCAACGTCGACTAATGGCGTTTCGGACCTCTCATCCACCCCTCGTACAAATCACAAATTTATTTCCTAATAATGTGAAGTAAATAAAAGCATATAAGTGAGGGACTGAAAAACTTAAACATAAATATTTGTGCATAATGTAGATATTTTACATACTGTTTACGGGGTGCCGGAGGAGGTTCCGCGGGTCGGTCTCACTTTATTGCACTACTTTTGAGTCAGTTCTATGTATCAGGGATTGAGGAAATCCTCTACTTTGATAATTACATAATCCATTTCTCCATGAAAGAAACGATTAGTTCTTTGCTTGTGACTACCACCTGCTTCTTTTATGCAGCACGAATCGTAAAAATTCGAAAACAAATTTTTGTGTCCTTCTTGAATTTCAGATTGTTGAAGTTTCATGTTTAAAAATGTAATTTAAAAAATTCTAAACATTTTACCTGTCAGTAGCAACAACACTCTTGTATGTGTTTTAACAAAAAAGTACTTAGGGCGTCGCGAATAACAAACCTCAAAACTATTGACTTGGTTGTTTCTTGTTTTTTTTTTGCTTTGACTTCTCTCCAAATAGTATATCAAATTATTCCTTTTTACCTTGGTCACTAATAACTACTTACTTTACATGTCATGTTTCAGTCCCCAAATCGGGGCCATTTTAAGCATTTTTTTGTCTTAATGTAATTCTTAAACTGCTTCCTCCGTGATACCATAAGCAACCTGGGGTGAAAGGTTGAGTACAGAGATAAAAGGCTGCAGCTCATCGGGGAAACGAAAAATATTTTTGACCTAATTCACGTAAAGATTGAAATATTGGTGAACCAAGTTTTGCGTGCTACAACTTTTCATTATCGATCTATATAAATTCCATGGGTGCGCATTCCAGAGCTACTCTAGTTCGTATGGAGTGACATAGTTCTGTAATGAAGTGAGATGTAGTTGCAACAGAAAGTAATTTTCCCTTAGAAGTTGAACGCAACGCTGTCCTAGCATTGTTTACCCGCACTTCGGTTCCTGCCCTGTCTCTGTCGCCCCGTGAGTACTGCGGCTGCCATACGACAACGCAGTGGGATCCCGCACGGCCGGGGGAACGGCAATGAAGCCTCGGGCGCGGAGGGGATTTGCGGGAAGAGGCGCAAGCGGCTGGCTGTACAGGAGAAGGCTCCTGCAGCCGCTGGTGGTGTTGTAGTGGGGCGTGGCTGTGAAGGAGGAGAGTTGTGCTGTGGGAGCGAGTAGTGGTGGGGGTCGCACATCCGCGCGACCGCAGAATCAGCTCGAGCGGTGCCCTTTGATCCTGCTCCACCTTCTAATTAACCTTCCTTTGTGAGTCTCGCGACAGCGGTCGCGCGTTTGCGTAGCTACGCCCCCCCCCCGCCGCCACCAAACTCCTACACTCACCACCATCGCTTCCACTGTGCACCCTACTTCGTTCTCGACACGTTTGCCCGCAGGGACTCAGGGACAGAACAGATTTATTGCGGCGATCAACAGTTTCTGCTATTGCCGCTGATGTATGCGATGAAAATTGTCTATCTCGGGGTTGTGAGCTTTCGACCATATTGGTATTTTTTATTTGAACTTTTTTTCCATTCTTTCATGAAAGTTATTATTTTAAAAATTCTCTTCATTTCGTATGAACCAAAAATTTATGAAACTTCAAATTGACTGATAAATGAAATATTTTTATTTCTATAATTTGAGATGGGTCAATTTGAAAAATAATTAAATATTAATAAAATAAAACTGAATAATTAACATGTTACCTATCTTCCTTTTGTATATGTGACGTAATACGAAGCTTATTTTGAGTTCCTTCAAATGTCTCGGCTTCAACCACCTGGTATAGGAATGAATGATATGTTAATTCCTCAAAACAATATTTTTACTAAATTTCATCGGTGCAATTGTAATCCTCAAAACAATTAATATTTCATCTAGTAATAATTCGTGATGAATCTGAATAAGTTTTACTTAAATGCAGACAATGAACACAAAACCAAGAAATGGATGGGGTGGTTCATAATTTTCCGGAAAAAGTGTACTCGTGGAATAACTTACAATTCGGAACGAAGAAATACGTTCTCATCGCCCTCATTTAAAACTTTCAAGTTGCTTACCGCTCTAGAAAACTATGAGTCACGTCATCAAATTGAGGAAGGAAACGTATCTGAACGAACGCCGCAACAAATGGATGTTGTGTTTGTCCCTGGTTGACTTGAGTAAGATCTCTTTGAAAATAACAACTTACTTTCGTACTCTATAAGAATAAAAGTTGCAAAAACTGCCAGAAAATTAAAAAAAAAGTTTATTCGCATGACTCGTCGGTAAACAGGAAAGTAAAATTACTCATTCTTTTTATTAATCATTCAATTTATTACTCATTTTAAATTATTAATTGTTTTGTAATATTTTAAATTGTTATTTACTATAATTTTATTAAAACAAAATAAAATATTGTTCATTCTCATTTTCATAATTAGTTCTTTTACAACACCAGCAGTGAGGGGGTTGTTTTATCTAATATTTTCAGATCATCTCCGTAAATGCTTATATTATTAGATTACTAATGTTATGACTACAATTCAATTTAAATAAATATAAACAGTTTATTGCAAAGACAGTAAAAACGGAGCATATCCTAATTGAGAAGAATGAACTCCTTTACTAATGAAATGATAATAGAGGATCATGGCATCTTCCGATCTAAATATCGAAGGAAAAATATGAGATCCCCGATAGGGTGAGGGTGGGACTCCAGAGATAATGTACGTTAACGAGACAAGAATGTTACCGATATGAAATATTACTTCTATAAATTATAAAAAATATTTTATTTAACAAAATTGATGCCATCACTTTATATATGTATTTGAACTTAATTACTGTAATCTCTGAAAATACGTGAAATACCCAATTCTATCAAACGACTTAACGACAATCGGATAGTACAAAAGAACTAAATTGTAATCCAATATCGTCGAAATAATGTTGAACATGAGTTCTATGTTGAAATAAGTATTTAAACCTACCATCGGTCGCTCATTATGTTTTTGCATAACATTGCAATAAGGAAACTAGGTAGCTAAATTGATTTGAGTATTAATGAATGTAAATGATGTAATTGTAAACATTATACAATGTTCTTGAAACCAAATATAAGGAAATGCTTATAATAAAATAGTTTTAAAAAACGCGTAACTGGAATTTTATTGACTAATATTCAATTTTACCACAGAAATAACTAGTGGTGCAAAATCATTGCACGTACTTTCTCATTCGCGTTTCTCGGTCTGCACTAGATAGCTGTATTAAAGCATTCTATTAGGAGAGGGTTGTTTTTAGCATCTTACTCTATATTTTGGTCGTCTTCATTACCCTATTTAAAAAGTTTATTTAAGAAATAATTTTAATAGCACTTATATAAAATAATCTGTAATATACAAATTCAGTTCTTTTGTTTTTGAGGGAGATAAGATCAATAAGATTTATATTCTATTTCAAAGATATATTAATAAATATAAAGATAATTAGGATCGCGAGAACCAAAACAAGCAGACCATCAATATTTTTATATAATTTAATTAAAAACTAATAAGTTATTTTCTTTTAAATTTGAAATTGCAAAATTATATTAATAAAACATAATCCTATGTATGATTAATTTTGGTGAAATAGGTGATACAGTTTGTTTGATTTACTTTCTCTTGTTTCGTTACGCTCCTTATATATCTCGTCTGAGAATTCTATAAGTGTTAAAATATATTATTTATATATGTTTTTAACGTTTGAAACTGCTATACAACATTGAATTTAAAAAAAAAACTTGAAAAATAGACACAAAGAATTTTCATTACACGTTACCATCAAGAAAAAAATCTCACCTAGTTAATTCTTCAAACGATAAGAAATAATGTAAAATAACATCCTCACGCATCAAATAATATGCATGAACATGTAAATATGACACAGTATGCACAAGTTAACAACACCCGGCAAGAGAAGCAGTGGATACATCTGATACGTAAGCTTACGCAGCAGAAAGATGCAGCATCACCGCATGAGATGTACGATACCAAGAGACGTAAGATGGAGATACTATAATATGCAGATTCACGATACTAATTGTACTTTACGTACAGAAAATATAAGTAAAATCGTTGGAGCCGTTTATGAGAGACATTCAAAAAAATACTTTTAACTTTATGTGAAGTGCCCTTTGTTTTAAAGCAAAAAAGAAAAAAAATCAGAGCACGTGCATTGACAACAAATAAAATCTATCGTAAATACGAAATGTGAATTAAATTGATTCATCCATCTACTTAGAATCGCTGCGCACAGACAAACGGACGGATGGACGGACGTCGTGGCAAAAACCACTTTTTCGGAATCGGGGGTCTCCAAAACGGATATTTCGTTAAAAATCTCGTTTTCGAATTTTTTCACGATTACAATACTTTCTATATACTACGTATATGAGAAAGTAAAAAAATGGTCTTAAAACCTTCTCTTGTCACTCTTTTCTTACTATTTAAATTTCCAAAATAGCATCATTACCTCAAACAAATTTGTATGTACAATATATGTGAAGACACCTACACACTGAAATATTTCACTAAAAATTTGAAGACTTTGCGTCACACTATCAGAAGCTGCCTACTTTTTAAAACAATGAAACGAACTAACGAAATAATATTTTCTCCTTAATTAATCGTACCTGAATTAACCTGCTCCAGTTGCAATGTCACCCACTTTAAAAGAACCAATCACCAAAAACAAACATATATAGGTAGTTGCTTATTTTATTCTGCCATATTTTAATTGTAATTCGATGAACTTTAAGGAGTAATAATGTTTTTCCAGGACATTTTCACAATTTCTAGAAATTTGATGTCAGTAAATGGTGTGTTTTCAAACCACAAATCTATTAATATTATTGTTCGGCGCTATCTTCCCGATAACAGCCTACTCTACCTACTTTCCTTAGCGACCCTCATGCTCATATTACCCCTAAAGACTGAAAATATCAGGTGATAATGTTTCAGGCCTAAACAACAGGACGCATTTAAGATTGTCATTGAGTTAATTTCATTTTCACACATCACAGTTCGGAGTAAGAATTAAAAACATCAGAAATGGTGATTAGCATTGGGTATAGATTCTCGTATTGGAATTTTGAATATCTCATTCTTTGATGTTGTTAATCTCCTCAGGTGATAACGCATGTACAGTCAAATTGAAGTTTGACGTCAACGTCATAGATCTCCGAGGTACTATTAACACACCTCATAAACATCCGGCGAAACAGTGGCTTTCTCTTTGTGGTACGTATCATTTCATTTTCAATTAGAAACATTGATGAATACTCTTCCGTATTTACAACAGAAATACGGAAATGTGTTACATTTCTAATTGATACGTTGAATCACTACGATAAAATTGCTATTAGATACGTTATCTTGAAACGTGGCAGTTATTATTCACGCACATAAAAGTGAAGCTTAGTTATTCTGTTGAATAGTACTTAGCGAGGTAGTTTCAATTTATTTGAGGAAAGTTGTCAGTAAATGTAATAGGAATATGACATTAACTTTTAGAGAGAGAAAGGTAATAGAGAAATGCTGAAGGTCATTCACACAGAGGTCAGCTATCTTTCTGTCGCTCGCACTGGAGGGCAACGTCCATTTGAACTCATGAACTCTCACAACTCTCTTCGGATCGTAAGTTTCTCTTCCCTATAGTAATTTTTTTCTTGCAATTTATGCATAGAATATAAAAACAATTTCTAAATTTGTTTTCGATTTTTAATTTGTTCATCTTTAATTACTTTTGAAATTATGGAATGTATTGCTATGAAACATGGACTGATGATTAATTTTCTACCCGAATTTCAAATAATAACTTGTATCAATAGTAAGTAATAATTTATATTGATACCAATGCCTTGCTGCAATTTTTTCTTTAAAAAATATGTAAAAAAAATTTAATATCAATTTAACGTTTCCACCAAAATTACACAAATTAATCATTGGCTACGACAATTGACGTCCATTCTATAATCAACTCGAATAAATAATTTAAGACTTACAACCTTTGACGGAAGAACAGTAGATATTTTGTGATTTAAAGCTCACAACTCTTCCACTTTGTTCTTTAATTTGTACCACGTAAAGACGACGACTTCAAGATAAACTCGAAAAGTTGGGAGCTTCAAATCACAAAATGTGTACTGTTCGTCTGTGATAGGTCGATCTTTATTTATTTAATTTGATTGATCCGTAGTATTCGGAAAGAATCTGTCTCTTTGTATTTTAGTAGAAACAATATTTGGAAATTCACTAGGCAGCATAGATAAGGGATTACTGTTGTCTGTGTCATTTCCTTCCATAATTATTTCTTCACCAGTTGCCGCATTTGCCGCAGCATTAACAAGCCCTAGATGTTCGCGAGAAAATATTAATTCACAAATGTTTGACGGACTTGTGGTTCAACATTTTGTGCACGAATTAAAATTTTCGATTAATCTCTTAATGCATAAAAGACGCTGGGATGTACTCGATTTCTGACAGGCAACCTAACGCGTAATTACTCGTAGTAACACCATCAAATAAATATTTTTTAGTTTATATGAGGAGGTGATGTTTCCTATTTTCTCTTTTTACTTAATGATCGTGTTTTCATTTTAAAGCGTAAATGCAAATGAAAACTACTCTCTCCCTTCAAGTAATGACAAATCAGTATTGTGTCGTCTCAACAAACAGAGGGCATCAACACTTTCTTTATTTGTTGAAATTCATGATTTTCCAAGAGACGAAATTTTAGAAACCGTATATTCGTAGTCATCGATAATTAATGCAAATACACTTGAGGCAATGGTTTGACATTCATCTATGAACACAACTCTTCAAATAAGTCATTTCATGTGACAATTAAAATATTCTCAAAATAGTCAGCGCATCAAAGTAATCCAACATTTTACGTCAAAATCTGTAGGATATCAATGTCACAAACATTATTGGTAGTAAGATTGCTTCTTGGCTTTACGTATTCAATTTCGAAAAATTATAAATAATGTCGTTATTATAGGCAGCTGAACTATGTGTGTGTATGTAGCAAAAGCAGTTGAACAATCAAGAATATGAAGGGAAATTGTTTTTTAACGTTTTAGTGATGTTGAGTAATGAATTGAATTAAGTTCAATATTCCAGAACAATTAACAAAAACAGAATAACTTCGTAAAACCCACGATTGTGTTCTTGATCTCTATTCCTCAAAAGCGTTTTTTGTACAAGTTCTCTTTTCCTATACCCTGAAGCGGCGTCTTATAAAATAAGTAGAACACGTTTTAAATGTAAGATTTCAATTCCAGTCCAGAAAATAATATCGGTAATGTAACCTCATTCTATGCCACGCGAAAAAAAGGATAATTCCAAAAAGTAATCTTCCGTAATAATAGAACAAAAAAATAATAATGACATTGATGACAATAATTTATTCAAGTGTATCTTGTGTTCGTATTCGTGATTAACGAGAGAAAGAATCTACGATGAGATTTCGTGAAACGATTTATCCCAATCTTCTTCAATCCAGATCTCCAGGTTCATTCGTTAAACAGTGTGTTTTTATGGTCTACTGAAAGAAGGAAAATACAAAAAACCCAGCAATCTTCTCTCTGTGACAACTCTAGGGTAGTGAATGTGTTTCGGCGTTTACTGAAGGTCGTACAATCTTGCGAAATCTCCTGGGATGTAATCTCATATTCAATAATAATATTTTCGATTTTTTGGATCATACTGTTTCAACTACTTCTCTTCTTAGTGTTAATCATTGTAGCAACGTTTTTGATAAGACTCATGAACATATTTTTTAGTGATTTTATATCTTAATACTTCTGTCATGTCCTTTATTTTAAATAAAAGTTTTCTTGCTCTAAAATTACATTTTGTTTATTTTTCTTTAATTTTTTGTGTAACGGAATACCTTAAGTGCTGCATTTTCTACATGTACCAGTCATAATGACAATTGACATCCCTGCATATCTATAGTTTTATGAGTTAAAACTGACATTTTCCCTAAATTAGTACAAAGTAAATATGTTGAATAGTATTTTCATTTGATCCATTTACTTCATTATCACGACGTGTTTCTTCGGTGTATTTTAGAATGCATTAATAAGTTGTTGTAAAATACGCCAAAGAAGCTATGTTAAAAGAAATACTTCGCGACAAAGTAAAAGAAAATACATTTCTATCTGGAAGATAGAAGAAAATATTTTTTTACCTTCCAGATAGAAATTATGGGAACACGAAGTATCTAGTACAAAAAAGAAACCCAAGAATGCGATTTTCTGCTAGACCATGAGACAGCTCTCTTTTAGGAAGTACTTCTTTTATGACGAAGTATTTCTTTGCAAGATTTACTACTTTCTCACAAAACGTACTCCATAAAATTCTTACATTGGTTGAAAGCTATCGTCATGTAACTATCGAGTTAACTGTTTAATGGTTTACTGAGTGTGGGAATCCTGGTTCACTTTTACTCTTCGCAACTCTACAATAACAGACCAGTCGTTGAATTCCTCTTTTCCTCGAAACAGTCATCTCGGCGGTCCACAAAATTACAGGATTCGATATGTTTAAATTTAGTTTCCGAATGGGTTTCATCTCTGTGAAAATTGCTGTGAAGTGTAATTGGACTACAAATGAGGAAGCTACTATATTTCGACATTAATCAACAAGATCGCTTATAGCGGTTAATACCGAACCAGATATCAAAGAAATGGATTCAAAATGTTATCTGCTTTTTAAAAAATCAAAGGAAGTCAGTGAAGATAATCTGTAAAATTTCTGTTTCTTATTTATCATTTCAACAACTTTATTTCCTTGAAGTCATTTAAACGGTTCAGGGTTTATAAGGAAGATACGGTAGTTCTGCTTTATATTTCCAGGCGTTTAATACAAAAGTGTACTATTTTTCTAATTCTATAAAAAAATATTTAAACCTATTATAAAAATTAATTTTGAGAAATTGTAGTTCATGAAGGAGAGAAATAAAATAGAACCAATAATGTTATTAAGGTACTACAGTGTATTCTATTTGCCCATTTATTGTAGCCAAAATGGGAGGTATTCGCCTTGATACCGGCATAATATAATTCTCCATATAAAATGTACAAAATAAACATAATGAAATGTGACCTCATTATATCAAGCTATTTCGAAACAAATTCATACTTTCATATACATCATCATAAGTTTGTATATTTTCCCATGACTTGTCAAAAATAGCGTTTTGCGAAACATCTGGGTTTTGTATACAATATTATACATTCATATAAAATGAATCACAATTATATGATGTGGTAATATAGTTGTGTAAGACTCGTGTTTGCATTATTTTCGATAATAAAGTGATTCCATTAGAATATTTCTAACCGAAATGTTCTATTAGAATAAATAGTTCTATTTTCACACAAATAATATATATTCGAATATCTTGTTAATAAGGCAATTTTCTGGTCTCAATAAATCTATGAGGTTTCTTTGATCTTGATCTGTGGTCTTGACATGGTTCTGATGATATTTCACGTGCGTACGAACCCGGAATTTTCATGTGCCTGATTAATTGCTTCAGATTGTTGCAGGAAGCAACTACTGATACTAACGACTACTAATGCATGGAAATCTGACCCACATAAATCATGTAATATAATGGCTGTTTTCAACTTTAATGCATATTGATAGAAATGCTTTACATTTCAAATTAGTAATAGCAAACGCTAGCAAATAATTCTAACAGACAATTAAATATTAAGGCACATGAAAATATTACGAGAGATCAATTGTGTCAAAATTCTACAATACTTGACAAAACATGCATACCTCTTTCACGTCGCCGCAAGAGTATTAATTTTTGGCATACATCTCCTGTATGGGGATGTGTCTCACGTCCTCCGGTATACCGGGGTGGAAGGAGAACGGGAAGTGTGGTAATGAATGCCCATGTGATTAAGACAGGGATCTGGAGTTCAGTACCCGGCTCTTAGTGATTTTCACTTAGCCGAAAGTCATTATGTATCTTCTCAACCTGCAGATACACAAAACTGCACACACATAGTGTTTTTTATTTTTTCTTCCACGTGGATCTGCTATACTTTTCAATCTTATTTCCATTGATTGTTCTGGCGTTTCATCATTGATTTCGAGTGTATTGAACATCTATACATAAAATATACCCACAAACATCGTAACTACATTCAGTAAATATATGATTAGAAACGTGTGGAGAATGTACAGAATGAGCTAAGTTGTTAGCAATGTCGGAGCCTGATCAAGAAATTACCGGAATTATTTAATTTGAATTTTAAAACAAATAATAGGTAAGTAGTACATAGTTGAAACGTAAGATCCCGATTCTTCTACAGTCCAAAAAATAATATTTCCAATCGCCAAATATTAGGTATCATTGCGTGAGTACGGCAGGATAAAGAAAGAGAGATTTACAAAATATTTTCAATATACAGATACAGAATTATTTTAATCATATACAACCATCTAATAAGTAACATTTGGGAAAGTTGGTTTATCTGATTAACAATTTTATTTTGATTCCAACTCAATAAAATATCTCGAGCTGTCGGTTCCTGGGAAGGAACTATTAAACTCTGAAAATTGTCGGTCATCGGCAAGAAATTTTAGAGATTTCTGATTTCTTCCATCACGTCCCTAGAATACTAACACCTGAGTAACTATAGTAAGTACTAACTGTACATAAAATTTATATAGAAGCTCTACATGAATGTATCTATATGAAAGAATATCGTAGTTTTGAAAAGTGATACTTGTATTTGGGATTTTTTTGAAATAAAGTACAATGCAAGAATAAGATATAAATATTGAATAAGATTCAAGGTGGAGTATGTAAAAATTACGCTGAGTTACTCTAGGGTTAAATAGAGTTTTCAAACAAAAATAGGGTTTTTTTGTCAAAAACTTTCAAAAATATCTCTTGAACCTCATAAAATGAGAAAAATTTTTTTTTTTTCCATCATTAGATTAAAGTACTTTTGGGGTACAGAAAATAATTGGGTGAAGGGAAGGATCGCTTTGTTTCCATAGCCCTCCGATCGGCAAAGCGAGTGCGGAGTAGAAGTGGGGAGAGAATCGGCTGAGCAGTGTGAAGTGGGGAACGCAGAGAGGAGTGGGGGGTCGAGAAAGCCTTGACAGAGAAAGCAACGAGGCAGGTGTAGTGGCCAGCGCTTGAAGAACGTGGTGTCCCGCGAAGAGATTCACTCTCGGCCGACGAACCGGTTCCGTCACTTTCTCGTGCAATGCGCCACAGCAGAGGAGACGCCACGGGCTGAATCAACGGTCTGAATCTCTACCCGCGTAAATTAGAGGAAGAGAAGAATAGCAAGGTGTCAAACTACTCTTTTTTACCCCAACGTATTGCATTTTCTCTTTACGCGGATGTACTATAAGTTTATTTCCTCTTGGCTACTCGTCTTCAAAGATTTTTTGCCAAGCGTTTGACAAGAACCTCTACTCTTTTCTGTTTCTCGTCCGTGAATTGGGTAGCTCAGATTTTTCTTCACGCTGCACAAAAGCAATTACGAAACATATCCGGGTTAAAAATTCTACTATAATTAACGTCCTTTATATAATCAAATTGAATAAATAATTTAAGATTTACGACTTTGAAGGGACGAACTTTTTATATTTTGTGATTTGAAGCTCACAACGTTTCGACTTGATGTCGAAGTTGTCGTCAGGAGGCGCAAATTTTAATATTATATATTATAATGTTATTATCAGTATTGTTATAATTTGTACCACCTGACAACGACTTCGATATCAAGTCGAAACATTGTGAGCTTCAAATCACAAAATATATACTATTCGTCCGTTAAAGTTAAAGCCGTCAATTATTTATCTCCGGGGTTTCTTTGAGAAGTAGGACAATTTACGTTTGCCAATATTGCCTTATGAATTAAACAACTTGACGATCTTTTATGGACCATGACATACCATTTACCACACAACACTTCAGCTAGAATTTTGCCCTTCACCAGGTGTTTACATACAATAAATATCCCATAATTTCTCCGTATCCCCACGTATTCGGAGAACAGTTTTGTTATAAATTTAAATATAGTTTCTGTTATTTGTATTATTTTGTTACATATTTTTTACTATTTAACTAATTTTTGTTATTAAAATTTTCATAAGAGGTTTTAAGAAGTTTGTCGTTAATTGACCCCAAATTCCGGAAAACGTTTTCTTTATTCTGCCATCTTTGAGAAACTCATGGACTAACAGGTCATGAAGGAAAATAACCCCAAAGTACAGCGGAAGTACTAGTAGTATACAAGGATGCAAATAGAAGGAAAGAAAATTTAAACGTACGTTAATTACGGATGTTATTTCACGGTTAAGTAGGTTACATCCTGCCTACCTATAGATAATAATGTATAATATCTTTGTTTATGAGTGGAAATTAGAACAATAAGCTATAATGATCTCGGAAGATCTTGTGTACAATAATATTGTCGATGGCTTACATTCCGATAGTATACTTTGACGCACAATAAAATATGTGCTTGTGCACAGTTTGTGTACTACGTACAACAAAACATCCTGATATTGTACTGCACGATAATAGATGATAGTATTGTACTGCAGTGCTATTAAGAATAAACTGGTTTTTATTATTCAGAAGTAGAGCTTCCTATATTTGGGCGAGATATTAATGTNTAATAGATGTCACATTATCGTTCTTGGGATTTTAAAATATTAAAAAATTAACGTGTTTTTGAGTAGAATTGACAGTCCTACGGTTCTATGAAATATAAAATTGATTAAAAAGTGAAGAATAAATACAATTTCCCTGCACATTTTTTAATTGTTTTTTCTGACGACATATCATCGTTTTTCGTCCGATGTGACAGCTTCGCGTGTTTTGGTTAAATTATCTTAAACGTGACACACGTACTGTGCATAAGTATTGCCGCTTTGTTTCTAGTTCTTGGAAACGCATCCCTGTTCTATACGATACATTCGTTTGAGATAAATATTATTGTTATGTACCTTTTTTGAACTGCAGAAGCCATATTTATGCATTGGATACACACCTGATATTTCATAGGAAATTATTTGCTCGAAGGTATAGTTAGTTCCGCTGACTTTTTAATGCAGAACGCTACGACTTTTTGCTGAGTCAACGGTCGGAGATCAGTATCTGTATTAGAGAGATCTTGAGACTTGCAAGAAGTCATCTTTTCTTAATTCACATCTTTTCACTCGCACCGGATATATAGAGTTCTTTCTTTTCATCCATGCATTACGTTTGTTTGAAAGTACGAAGTACTTACCATGACTTAAGACGCTCTCAAAATAATTGGAGAAAGGTTATATGCGAGATTCGATTTCACGTGCTTATGGCACTTGTTGTGAGAAATAAATGAACGGAAAGAATGGAATGCTTCAGAAAATGCATTATTTTAAAAATATTTATATTTGTTTAAAAAATACTTAATAAAATATTTAGAATTTAACATTGAACTTGTTCTAATACGATCTTTATGGTGTAATTTAAAAAGAATTTATATCGTGGAATATTTTTTTCACCATTCCTCTTACAAATATATACAACAAAATAAGTAGTGAGATGTTTTTTTCTAAACCAAATATATATCTAGTTCAATCTTTGTTAAGTTAAAAAACATTCAATCGTGTTTCGTGAATATGTAATGAACTGACGAGCACACAGAATCACAAAGTTTGAGTTTTTTTCCTTTGCCGTCATTTCAATGTTCATGAAGGTTGAATGCGCTTTTAACTCGATTTAAAAAGTTTAACCCCATCACCGTACCTCCATTTGCATGGAATTAAAAAAGTTAGCTTCAAGTGGGGACCCGGTGTAGCGCTTCAACAGCGTTCTATTTTTGTTACCCACATGTAAGTAAGAACATTAATTTGGAAAGAGAGAAATTTTGTTAAGGTTTCTACGCTTGGTAACATAGTTCGCATTACCTTTTATTTCACGTTATTAACGAAAAATATACTTTGTTAGTACAGAATTAACGTTGGAAATAATTTTTGTGAAGGTAAACCTTTTAATATCACTGAAGGACAATTTTTCTGTTTTCATAAAAATTATATATTAAACTACCCACAGTAGATATAATATTTAAATAAATTTTTTATTAGAACCAATTTCGTACCGACCAGTTCTAGTTTGGCATTCACAAAAGCAGAATCAAAAGTAGTGAAACTTATTATTTTTATAATTACAATATAGAGATTTAATTAAAGAATTCATATTAAAGTATTTAATTATTCGTCCTTACTTCCACACACTCGATTTATTTTCAATTGTATATTATTTACCATGTTTCGACCCCACTGTGGGTATAATCAGGTAACTTCTGACAAAATTTAGTTACTAAAAGAAACAAAAAAATACTGTTAAAATAATTTTTATCAGTAGATGTCTGATGATGGCCCACTGTGGGGGTCGATGCACTGCAAATAATTTTAATTTATCAAAATTACACAAATGTTAGCTTCGGTTTAGATTTTAAAAGAAAAATTCATAGAGAAATATTTCAACAGTTGTTTGATCATGACTAATATTTATACATTTGTGTTTGATCATGTAGCACCAGAAATACATCAATAAAATAATCTAATTACAACTGGTAAATTTCTCACAAAACAAATTTTATATACCAAAGAAGAGAAAATAATATCATAATTAATATGAAAATATGGGTCAAAACAAATGTAATACGAGTAGAATGAATAATAATAGCAGGAAGTATAATAGTATACTAGTAGAAGGAGGTTATTATTACATTATAACAACAGTTCTAATTCATAAAGATATTTTTTAAATATGGATATTACTGTGAATTACTACTCAAATGACCCATATACACGATTTATGTATACAAAACATATATAAGTGTATGAGTAATCTGAAGTACGTGTAAATGTGATTTTGACAGTAAAAGAAAAGTAAATTAATAATTTTACTAAGTTAATTTTAGTGGATTTGAATTACTACGTCGGTTTCTTCATTCACTGTTATTCAGGAGGGAAAAATAAAAAAGAAAGTGAGACTCAGGAACAAAACGGAATTTACTGCACTATACGCAACGGGGCGTCAAGGATATTGTCACCGGATTAGGGTATACATGGAGATATTACATGGCGAAAATTGGAATTGGACGATACTTCGTGATTAGAGACCAAGGAAAATGGGGAAACATGAAGACCGATATAAGCGGAAGGAATCTTGTTTATCTTAAATGCTCTTGATTGGCTCACACGTTACTACGCATCAATATTATTTATCAGTAAGAGAGACTTGTAGATTATTCAGGTATTCATTTTACTGTTATTTGTTTCGTAAAACTCTTATTAGTTTCTTCAGCGGAAATTTGGAAATACATGGCATGAAAAGAAATTATGAATTTTATTAGTTTTGTCAATCAAAATTCAAACTAGTATATTATGAATATCACCCGCTAACAACTAACAAATGGATGTATTAAGAAGAACATTACTTGACGATTCGGTGAACGAAAGAACGTGAGGACAGAAATGGATATATGTCTTGAAATACCTAGAAGGGGTAGTTTGTTCCAATGAAGAGGTGCGAGAGGATGCAATAACTATTGTGATCAATACTCATTAAATGAAATGTTGAGTACTTTGAATATCATTACACAGAAATAATAATAAGAAATGTTCGTCGGGTAGCCTTAACATACTATTGTTGCCCGCTTAATTGTATTATTTACAGAATAATTTGGAACAAGAATTTTTTCTGGTGGTCTCTCATTTAGAAATATAATAATGTAACGAGACTATTTTATATCTATAAGTTAAATAATAAGACAAAATAAAATGAATATTAATGAAGTAGAACGTGGAAACGAAATATGTTCTCAAATATGAGGGTGTATATTTAGAAACAAATTAACCCAGTTCATAAGATAATATCCATCCAACCACTCAGTTTCATGACGTTAAAACTGATTACAAAGCTTTAGTGTTGAGTTTAAAAAGCACTCACGCTGAATTGTATTTTAGGAGCTCAAGTAGACCGTGCTTTTGATTTCGTGTAATTCACTGAATCTAATTGACGGTGCCTTCGGTCATGTTTGACATTGATTTTGCAAGTGGAAGAGAACATTCCTTTGTATCGCATTAAGAACTTGGCTGATAATATTAGACGAAAGTTCAAGCCACCCACGCATCAAAATGCGCAAGGAATTCAAAGGCGAAACCCACGCAAGAATACGTTGCACTTGTCGCGAATTTCAAATTTTATCAGAATATTCTATGGGTTGTTGGCTTCATAAACGAGAGTACGAATCCCAAAGTAGCAGGCAGATAGTTTTGGTGAAAGATTGTTTTATATCTACCATACCAAATACATCCTCAATTACAATACTGTCGATATGAAGCTTGACCCCTTCGGTGGCTTAGTGCTAGGATGCTTCCTTGCTACAGAATCACTCTGGGTTTAATTCTGGTGGAGCCTGAAAAAATTGTAGGTTTTCACTTGTCTTAGTTCAGTATAGCTGCACCGATTAAAAACCAAACCTTCCTCCTTCATTTCACCTCCTAGTATCACAAACTCTTACTATTACTAACTACTCGTACTAACACCTCCATGTGGGCGAAGTATTTGGTAAACCCAACTACCCGACCAACTTCCTAACAATAGCTTTAATAGCGCGCTTCATTTCTCATTTACTAATATTACATTAATAATAATTATAATAATAACAAATTATTTAGAGACAGAGAAACAAAAATGTTCGTCTTGCCAGGTACCAAAAAAAGCTATTTGCGTAAAACACAAAACCAAGCATTTAAAGAAATCAGGAGAAATTCTACAGCTTAATACGAAACCACGCTGTCCGACAAGTAAATTCGCATTTTTTAAATTACAAAACAGATTGACAATGCAACTTTGAAGAAAACCCAGAACTGGAAAGCTCCAAGAATCGATGGAGTACAAAATTATTGGTGGAAGAAGTTCACCCATGAACAGCTAGCCTCGGCATTTAACCAGATGCTTCAGAAATCCGAGAATGCTCCACAATTCCTTACACAAGATATTACTTACCTCCTCTTCAAAACTGGAAGTCAAGATAACCCTCAAAACTATCGCCCAATCACGTACTTACCTATTTACAAATTACTGACATCAATAGTACCAGATATTATTTTCAATTTTTCGGATGACAATTCAGTACTGACAAAGGAGCAGAAAGGTTACGTTAAGAGATTTATGGGTAGTAAAGAAGAACTTGTTATTGACTCATTTATCTTTAACACAAGTCGAAAAAGATCACGAAATTTATACATAACATTGGCTGTCATAAAGCATTTGATTCAGTGCCTTACTTGTAGTTAATTAAGATTATCAAAATTTATAAGATCATTCCAACAATAGTCAATTTCATGGAGGAAATAATGGAAAACAGGATGACCAAAGTACATCATGCATCTGTACATACCAAATCACACATACCAGTTCGAAGGGTGATTTATCAAGGTGATTTACTAAGTTCGTTTTGGATTTGCCTGGCTTTGAATCCATTGTCGAGACTTCGCAATGAAACACAAATTGGTTACAAATTAGAACCAAAGCTAAGAACATCCCAAATTATCCACTTAAAGTATATGGGCGACATAAAGGTGTTTGCTAACTCTCCAGATAATTTGCACAGCCTTCTGAAAATCATACTATAGTTAGAAATACGTACTATAGAAAATCATTCTGTAGCTCAGACATTAAAATTACCTTTGGATTAGATAAATGAGCTACCATGCACATTAATAGAGGTAAAGTCATGTCAGGAGAAAATTTTTAAGTGTCAACTGATTCATTCATAAAATATCTAGAATCAGATCAAAATTATAAATATCTTGGCCCCCTACAAAATCGCAAATTTGACCACTCAGACCTCAAAAAGTATTTCCAAAACAAGTATGAAAAAAGGCTCATTTCAATATTGAAGACGCAATTAAATGCAAAAAATCTTATTATGGCAATAAATAGTTGGGTAGTTTCCGTTTTTACATATACATTTGGAATTGTTAATTAGCCCCCCTCACATCTACACAACAACAACAGAAAAACGCGCACTCTCACGACAAANCAACAACAACAGAACAACGCGCACTCTCACGACAAAATTTAGAAGACCCATGCCAAGGGATGTGTTGATTGCCTTTACCTGCCAAGGTCAGAAGTGGGAAGCAGGTTGTTAGACGTAGCAAATGTTTGTCATTCGCAGATTACAAAACTAAGAAATTATTTAAAGAGTAGTCACGACCCTCTTCATCAGTTACTTGTTCGTTTAGATAAAGATTACACTCCCCTGAAATTATCGAAAAATTTTGAACTACCAATAAATTATATAAAATCCCGTGGTGCAAAATGGCTTGCTGAACCCTTGTATGGACAATTCTCAAACTCTCTGTAGGATGGCAATGTTGACAAGGAAGAATCAACTTGATGACTGAATCACGGCCAACTCCATGCAAGACTGAATGTGATATACAGGATCAAGCAATCCCAACTCGATATTAAAGAAAAGAAATTCTTCATGAGAATGACGATGGATTGTGTAGAGCATGCCACACTTGCAATGAAACATTCCATCACAATATTTCGGGTTGCCAAGTACTCGTCCCTCTAGACTACACCTGCAGACATAATGAAGAGGCCAAAATAATTCACCAAGAGCTAGCTAAAATCTCTAACTTGGTTGAAACAGTTACCCCCTATTATAAATTCGATCCATCACCTGTCTTGGAAAATAGAAATGCCACATTGTACTGTGATAAGCAAATCATTACAGAGAGAATAGTAGATCATAACAAGACAGATTTAATATTATTAGACAAATCTAAAAGAAAAACTTTTATTATTGATGTAGCTGTTCCTTCCACTAATAAGTTTTAAAAAGACAGAACAAACAAAAATTCAAAAATATCAGACTCGTAAGACAGAAATTCAAAGGAGTTGGAAACAAAATAAAGTATTAATTATTTCAGCAACTGAAGTTATTTCCAAAACATAGAAAGGGCATCTTGCGAAATTGGCATTGACCAGAAATGTACTGCCAGAAATGCAGATCCCCTTATATTACAAACATGTCACCTAACAAGGAAATTTCTTAGTCTCGACTAAGACCAAATTATACTTCCTGCTTGGCGTATAAGCCCGCCCTAACTACCTGTTGGAACAGAGAAAAAGCAAGTGCACAACAACAACAACAATAATAATAATAATAGGCTGTGAATCTGCGGTCGTGCTCTATTTCGCGTAGTTATTCAGGTACAACATACTAAAATACAAATATCTGTGATGAAATTACCAAATCGTATTGCGTACACTATTATTGCAGACACACTCGCCAGCTCAGTTGCTAATTACACACTTGTGTACTTGAGATTGTGTGCAGATTTCGAATACAAGGGGCATGGAAAGCCAGGTAATTTTTCACCTTCTGACTTTTTCCCCACCTTATCTTTATTCCCAACCAGGTGTAGGGACACATTCCTACATATTACAGAAACTTCCCGCATATATGTAGGAGCATTTCTACATATTCATTATACATACCTAATATGTATCGATGAATCTCCCCCATGAGCCGAAAACTACGACGATACGCCATGTTGTTTATACTGGTCGCTATGACGATCGTCAAACATTCAAGCTAGCATCAGCATACGACACCAAAGAATCCTAATATTATACATAGCGGAAGACTCCTTGGTTAACGTGCGTGCCGCGTGCAACGGAAACGTACCTCGTTTATCTCTAAATAGACGAGCCAGTATTACGTCGTCACGATCGTCACTTGTCTTTGATTAGCTTATACCTGGTGGCGACGAAGAATTCATTCTGCTAGCAACTCCCGAGGTGATAACATCGCAAATCCGATCGCTCCTCACGGGAAGCCTAGCCCAGCTGAAGAAAATCTATCTCAGAAACCAGTGACTGAAATATTCTCCGGCCTCAGAAATTCTTCTAAGTTGAAATCAAATGACAGAAAGATTTCACACGTCAAGTGCCGAATAATTTCTATCTTCGAACTTCGTGATTGAAATTATTTCAAGCATCGTCACGAAGCGTCATCTCGAGGCCAGCCCTGGGACACGCTCAGAGACACGAAGACGACTTCGACTGGAGGCGCCATCACGTTACTGAACGTCACACTTCGTCGACCGACACCACCAGCGGTGCCATCTGACAACGAAGAAGGATACTCCTTGTAATTGACCACTGACTAGCCTCAAATGTGCGTTACGAGAACGAGATTCACATTGAACTTTCAACGCTCGCCGTTTGTCGTCTCGTGCTATCCTTTGTTTACGTCACGACGACTTTATTTACATAATAAACCTTGTTATATGAACTTCTTGAATATTTATTTTGGAGAGGAAGAGACTTTATTGTGAAGCAATAAAAAATCTTCCCAGACACAGGGAAAAATAATTCCACTTCTTGTTAATAATAATTGTCCAAAATGAATAACGTGCAAACAGTTTTTAGGTATATTTTTACCTCATTGTAATAAGGCTCTCGAATTAAATTTTGGTGGCGAGGATTAAATTTTGCTCGCTATCGTCTCGGCACTTCTTTCATGCTCTAAGGCTTCCAAGATCCCTTTACATACACTGCTACTCCTTGTTCAGAGGAACACCACCAAGTTCAAAGGAAAGGTTTCCAGTCATCTTATCAATTACATATTACTACTTGCTACTGTACTAGAAATAAAAGATAATATAATAAATAGCTATACTCATGACAGAGCCTGTCAAAAATTTCCAAAAATGTATCTGTAATACTTTCTCCGTTATTAGCATTCAAACGGTGTAAACCCGTCTTGAGACACTCAGTATATAATTAACTCCTAGTTACCTGAATACCCAATATCCTAACTCCTAGTTACATGAATAGATTTTGTTACGAAAAATTTTATGTGAGTTCTTGAGTTATCAGATTCTATGTGAATTTATACGTGAAACAATTAATAGCCATGAAGAGTCTTCGAGTCTAAATATATACTCGCCAATTTGTTAAACTACTTTACGGCTGGACATTATTTACGTCTACTATCATTATTAAATTGGAATTTTAATAGACCTTTTAATGTAGTCTATTTATTTGTATGATTACAACGTTTCAACAGCATGTTGCTGCCATCATCAGGCGAATGCTAGTGAATGGACAAATTTGTTTGTTCCATCTTAGTGACAAGAATAAAAACAAAATTAAATACACATACAAATAAAACAAAGAATAAATAATTTGAAAACACAAACCTTCAAAGCAGAAAAATCATTGCAAACAATTATAAAATTTTTGTCAAGTTTTATGTGTGGGTTTGAAAATTTAATGTGTTATTTGTAAACTTAGCATGTAACATTTCTGACATTATACGTTTATAATAATTTGGCTCCCGATTTAAAATTGAAACATTTTCCCAATCTATTGAATAATCAAAATTTAAACGGTGTAATGAAATAACATTATGTTGTAGCGAGTTTATGTTACGCTGATGTTCTTTGATCCGTGTTTGTAACTTACATTTTGTCCGTCCGATATAGGAAAAACGGACAATTTTTGCAAACAAGTTTGTAGGCGGTATTTTGCGAAGTCATGTTATCAATTTCATCTTTCCCCTTAATTACAAGATAATAATTTTGTTTCGTTTTGTTTTCACCAAACAAATGTTTTCTTGGAGAAAATATCTTCTTAAAATTGGTGATATTATTTTATGATATGGAAAGATAACATAAGATTTACTTCCTATCTGAGACGGAGAATTTTGAGCATTTGGTGTAGGATGTTTCAAATTGGTAAGATCGTGTATTCGTCCCTTGACATATTTCATTATATTAAATTTTAGGGTAATAACTTGCTAATTTTATTGTTTTCACAAATTCAATGTTATCGTAATGGAATCAATTATTAGACAGCAGGATCGCTTTGTCAAATAAATTGTAGATCATTGCCATCTTTTGCACCAAAGGCTTGACCGAATAATAATTAAGTACTCGTCCCGAATAAGTTGTTTTATGATACCAATTAAACAGCAATTTATTATCTGCTTGCAATATTGAGACATTCAAAAATGTTATTTTTCCTTCGGTTTCTTTCCCTAACAAAAATTTTAGTCTTTGATGATATTTTATTTGTATATGTACTTAATTTTTGTTTTTATGCTTGTCGTTTAGATGAAACAAACAAATTTGTTGATATGTCCACACTAGCGTTCGCCTGATGATGGCAGCAACATACTGTTGAAACGTTGTAATCATATAAATAAATAGTCTACATTAAAAGGTCGATAAAATTTCAATTTACATTACGACTTGTGTTTTTGGGGAATATGTTTTTGGAACTGATTTAAGAAATGTGTAAAAGGTGCATTAACGAATGTCGCATGTACTTTAGTANTAAAAGGTCGATAAAATTTCAATTTACATTACGACTTGTGTTTTTGGGGAATATGTTTTTGGAACTGATTTAAGAAATGTGTAAAAGGGCATTAACGAATGTCGCATGTACTTTAGTAGAATTTGGAGATTACTGTTGCATATCTTCCTTCAAAGACAAAATCATGGTGGAAATAGTCAAATATTATGTAGTTTACTACTTCCCAATAAGATTTACTTCATTCTGTTCGTCGTGAAGCATTCAAGAATTTATCGATAGAAGACGTTTTGGCTACGAAGAAACAAAGAGTTAAGATTGTGTGTATATTTGCGTTATGTTATGTAGTGTATCTGTGAGTTTAACGAAGTGACTCCGACATTCCTCTAATTTCCAACACAAATTTCCTTCTAGAGTGCGGATGTCAACGGGTATGGAACGACTTGATAAATAAATTAACGTGGTCGTGATCTTAATGGATGGATCTAATGAGCTCGTTCCGTAGTATTTGTTGAAGGATTTGCTTGTGCATATTCATTCGTGAGTTGTACCGAATGGATACATTGATACAACTCATGTTCGCGAGATTCACTCTATTTGCGAGAAACGTGTATAATATGAGACATGGAGTAAATGGCGATGCTCGCGCAGGTGAGGCATTCGATTCTTCATAGAAGTTCTAGTAACTGAAAGTGTAAACTAAGTTACTAGTTTGCAACGTCAATAGCCAGGTGAAAATTGCGACGGACCGGGACCCGAACCGGGATTCCCGGTCCGTCGCAATTTTCACTTGGCTGTTGACGTTGCAAACACTCCTCCACGAGTGGGTACTTGGAAGTTGAGAGTTAAGTTACTGGTGTTAAACTAACAACTGAAGTAGTGAGGATGCATGCTCCGAAGTAAAGGCCAGATGAGGTGCCAGAGAAGCTTAAGGCATCTGAAGGTCTGTACTTTTACATAGGTTTACATCGACTCTAAACTTTCGTCCAATGCACAGCAACGATTAATTTTCCTAGTTCAAACGCATCCCATGAGAAGAATGAGAATAAAGCTATTTTTTGTCGAAGAAATGAAAATGACAAAGAATTATCTTGGCTAAAAACAGAGTTTGATTTATGGGCAATGTTTAAGAAATATTACTTTCATAATGTGAACACTGCGAAATGAAAACGCAAACCGAATACTAAGCCAATGGACACCGATAATTTAGAATGCTTGTATGTGATAAATTATAATCGTGTATGCCACGTATGTCTTTCTTCCTTTGGATAAAGATATTTTTTATTATTCTTAACGTTGAGGATGTGATGTTAAAAAATATCCATGAATATGAACGCTCAATGGAATCAAGTATAAAATTGCGACCTTTCATTTTACTCATTGCGATAAATTCATGTAAGTGAATTTATGGATATACCACAACAATGTGTAGTCCATATGAAGGTCGTTAAGTATACTAATAATTGTAAATAAAAATGGACGCAAATACACCGTTTCATAGAGGATTGTTTAAATTTTAAACAGTGTACATGAAGTTAATTATTTTGAGTTTGAATAAGTATGGGAAAAATTGTCTATGAGACAGTTAAAAATTATGTTTTCTTTCTCAGATTATCGATTTTAATAAATATCTAATAATAATAATAATAAACAAACAGAATAATTAAAGAAACATAAAGATAAATTTGACCTTAAAGAAAATTGTTCGGTCGTGAGTGAATATATTTGAAAAAAACTTCAGATTTATATTGTAATCTATAGAAGTTATTATATTACAACTCTTTTTCTCTAAAACGTTCCAAGTATATTTCAATATTACAAATATTGCAATTTTTAGAGTTTGAAGTCAAATCAGACTTTTAAATACAGTACATTGTTTCAATGCTTTTTTATTTTACGAGAAAGTTTGTGGGATAAAAACACATACACTGCATATTTAATCACGTGGATATTATTCGGTTTTATTAATGACTCGACACAAATCCGAGTTAATTCAGACATTAATTAGTTTTAGCGGCATTCTTTAAACAGAGATAAAAACTCTCCCCTACCCGAAACAAATAATAAATTTACGAAATAAAAACCACTCCATATGTTAATGAAGATAAAAATGCGTGCGCTTATTTTAATTACACATGTTGCAAAGCATTCTCAGCTTCGTGCCAACAAGCGCTGCTTTTCTCTTCTTTCGCCTCCGGAACGTGAGTCCATCCCGTTGCTGGAGCGAGCGACTGTTTCATCGTGTCTCCAGCCACCATCCTCTTGTCGTTCCGAACACCTCCCTATTTCCCCTTAGGCAACGCTGTCCCTTGCGTCGCTTCCTCGTTGCGTCGACCTTCGTTTAAGGAACTTTCACCTCCCCGCCTTCCACCCACGAGCCGACTTTGCTACGGTTCCCCACCGTCCCTAGCGTCCTTACGACTCCCTCTATTCTTTCCCCACTCTATAATCATCATCCCGCCCCCTCCACCGACTTGACTACCCCATCATTTTTCTCCTCGCATCGTCTCTTCCCTATGTTCGACACCTGTGGTACCCCTCCTCGCATCAGCACCCCTGGCTCCGCCATATTCCACCCACTCGCTATGCAGCTTATCGCGCCATGTCTACCTCGTGTTCCACGGCGCCGCCGTCGCAGACCGCACTCCCCAGTGACCCCATCAGCGTCGCCACTGCCATTAACCCTCTCTAGGGAGATGTATGGAGTAGCATTACGATGCAATAAGTCGCCTAATGGGTACGCAACCCCACGCGCCACGCGGGCGGCAGCTGACCACTGACCCACGCTCTCAGCGCTCGCGATGCATGCTCTAGAGTCCTGGCGATGCGTGTCTCGACGTCGAAGGCTACTCAGGCGAGGAAGAATACGGAAGGCGTTTAAAAAAATTTATTCGGATTACCATAGAAAGGGCTTAGAACGTCCCTATGTTCATATTCTTGCCTCTTTTTCTTTATTTACGGGATAATTTGCATAAAGGAGTGACTGCCTTTTGCATAAAGGAGTGGCACCTGCGGCCAGAGCAGGAGGTCCCTGGTTCGAGTCCCGGTTCGTCGCAATTTTCACCTAACCGTTGGCGATGCAAACCACGAGTAGGTATTCGGAAGTTGCTGATGCGTAGGTACGCGGAAACCGTGTCTAAGTGCTACCAGCATGGAAGCCGCCTAAGGTCAATTATCCCCTGTGAGGGGATGTGGCCCAGGTTCACCGGAACAGGTCGGGTAGATGTTGCGTACGGACTTCGGAGGCGAGGCGGCTGGTGTAGTGTGACAGTGCACCAGCGACCGGAGCAGGATGTCCCAGGTTGGAGTCTCGGTCCGTCGCAAATTGCCCCTAGCCGTAGACGATGCAAATAACAATTGTATTTTTTAAATGCAGGATTTCGATTTGTGGTTTGAAATTTACCATTTACTAATATTTTGTTCACCGAATTTCATCTAACAAGTGAACTTAAGGGCGACGCGGAATGAACTCATTTAGTATTAAAATGAAGACAATAGAAATTGATGATTGGAAGCTGTAGAGAGGGTGTTTTGCAGGGGATAAGAGTTTTTAAGTTATTTTAAGACTGTTCAAGTTCTTGTAAACTCCCTCGAGTTGAAAACTAAATTTTTTTGGAGGTTGGGGGAATTATTAGCTTGCTTTGACAGTGTGTGCTGGGTTGTACCGTTGGTTTCTCTATCCTTTCGTCTTTTTTCATCGGTCCTGGGAGAATAATCGTATTGGCGGTTCTAAAACTATTTTTTTCTCGTCAAAATGTATCAAAAATAACTACTAATGACGTGACAAATATGAATGAAATGTGAATATTACTCAGCGAGATTTGTAATGAGGTGAAATTTGAATCAACCTCCTGATAATGACGAGTGAAGTTATTTTGTTGAAAATTACGTGAATAATGAAATTATGAGCCATATTTTCAAAATTCATATCTTCCCATGTTTATGAACTTTTATAAGACATCAGTTGAATTATTTGATAACTTGTACAAAAAAAAATGGAATGCAACGTTAGACTATATAAACTATTGCAGCATTATTGTAATTAACCTTTCTTACTGCACAAAGTAATCCACTAAAACAATTCATAAAAATACATCTAATGGAACATACGTAGTGCACTTCAAAAAATAATTAATTAGATGTTGTACAATTGGCAAATGATTTGAAATATATTTTGAAGATTTTTTTCAATTATATCCACAATCATTATGTGTGTGTTAATGTTATCTCTTTGATAGTTCAACAAAATTTCATGTTAAAACAAAACAATTGAATCGTTGTTAATACGTTGAAATTGGAACCCTATTTCTCGACAGCTAATGACGTCATCGAGGTATACCATTCATGGTTTCTAACAAGAGAATCTTTCGAACAATTAAATGGAAGAGCTTAATTTTATATTTTTTGTTTTACTCGAAATCATTTTCGATATTTCACTCACTCGTGTATTAGAGTAGGAGACATTTTCCTTTGTCAGTCTGTATGAGTGTCTATATCGAGTGATGTCTATTCAAATGATTTCTTATGGGTGAAAAAGAGAAATTTCCAATTTAAGCGTCATATGGCGTGTGCGGCGTAAATAAATGTAGTTATTGTGCACACATTCGAGTCAAAGGGTACACGATAAAACAATTTTATTTTATTTTATACGGCGGATATGTGTAGGAAAAGTTTTCTAATCTTTGTTCGCGATATTTCGACGAAAACATCCGTTTTGAGTTTATAATATGATACCGGAAATGTGAGGTTTATAATTATTTCTATCTGTTGTCTATCAGTTATTCTAACTACGGATAAGTGAATTTCCTTCACTTATCGTATTTAGTGAAGTAGTCGATACACGTACTGTGAAAATTTCAACACTGTAGCGTAATAGATACTACATATCGTGAGCAATGAAAAGTTTATTTTTTACGTGTCATCTGTATAAATGGTATTTCGCTTGAAAAGGAGATGAATACGACTTGAACTAATGCTCCTTTACCACATCAACTTGCTGTATCTAGAGTCATGTATTTTCTATAGTTTGAGTGTATAAAGTGGTACCCACTTCTTCAGGGTGTACTACACCCACTTTTATTTTATTTTTTTAATATATTTTTTTGCTCTTCGACGATTAAAATGACCATCAACTCCCTGTGTTTTCCAATGGCATTGTGAACCGCGTGAGTGTGGCTAGAACGTCGCTTCAGTTGAAAATATGCAGATTACACATTAGCATTCTGATGAACTCATCACACCCATACAATACAAAGTGTTTTATTGCTCATAAACTCTGTATTGACTTCGTTGGGTGAAGCAATATGAGGAACGACAGTTACATCACATCACTTTCGAATTAGCAGCTTGTGCAAGCCTGTGCTTCGGGGTTGTGTTCCAAGCAGCCAGCCGTAAGAGTAGATTCAACGGCAAATCACCTCGTACGTGCCTCGTTAAACTTCCGAGATGCGACGGGAAACGTCTTGCGACGCTATTTGGATTTATGGCAGGCGTTTAAGTGAAATGCGGAACGTTAAATGTATTTAGAGGATCGGAAACGATCTGGTTGGCAGAGCCATTTAAGAGAAGTGCTTCGAGACACTTGTAGCAGGTAGAAGTTTCTTTTATTACCATCCAGTCACTTTTAAGGAAAATGTTTATGATTGGCTCAATTTTATAGATTTTCTATATCTTTTTTATACCGGTTAGTAGTCAAATATTAGGTTATTTTTTCGATAAAACAGGAGGTACATAGTTACGTGTCGAAGATTTGTTTGATGTCTTATTTACAATGAGTACTGTCTTTTATAAATCTATATATTTTCATTTTAAGTAAACGAGTAAGATTAATCTAACTGAAAGAAGGAGAAGAATTTTAAAAAAGAAAGTAAAACGGAAATAATAATTATGAGTTGTCAGAACGATTGAAAATCGATTTTTGTAAGATATGGAGATAATAGCTACCCTACACAAAGTGCAATGATCTAAACTGTGACCGGACTGTCATGACTTAAAAATTGTGAGATAATGAAACGAAAATATATAATAAGTATCATGAAAAAAAGAAAGATTGAATCAGCGGCGATGGAGAAAAGTTATCACGTTAAGTTTTACATGTAGAATTCACTGAAACTTCTAACGAAGACACAGAGGAAAGTGGGAAAGCAGCAAAAGCAAAGTATTTGGATATACTTGTAGATTTAACGAAAGAAAAATGAGGGACCACCAACCGAAAATTTTAAGAAATTTTTACGAGCAAAGTTTGAAGAATGGGATTCATATGATTCTTACAACTGTTGGATTTCGACTGAACGCACTCATTAAGTGACTTATGATTAATTTTTGACCAAAATTACGAATAGTATGGAAAAACGTGTTCGTCATTCATTCATCGCTAAATCTAAGGCAAATTATTTGAAAGAATTGAAATCAAATCTTCCTTACAATAAAACAAGTTTTCTCTTAGACTTCAATCAAAATTTTTCATTTGTCGTATAAAATGAAGCTCGGGGATATCACTGGTCGAAAGATCAATGTTCGTTACACCCTACTGTTATTAATGCTAATCCTGAGTTCAGTGAATATTTTAATGTTTCCAGTTTATGTGTTATATCAGAAGATTTGGAACATGATGTGGGCTTTGTTGTGACACAAAGTTGTGACAAAATTTCTCCTTGTCAATTTCCTTTCAATTAAACATGTGTATTATTTTTAGAATGGTTGTGGGGGGCAGTATAAAAACTGCAAGAGATTTCTGAATCTGTTGAAGGCACCGAAAAGCGTCTTGTCACAAGAGCAAAAGCCTGTAGATGCCAACAAGAAATATCATCGACACCGCTAAACAAGTCATTGATTACTGCCAAGCCAATATTAAAAATATTTAATTTGCCCTCATAAAGAGAGAGAATCTCATAGCTACTCGACAAGA